>VZRQ01002787.1:49834-88507 GCA_013397975.1 Machaerirhynchus nigripectus | reverse complement strand
AAAAAAAAAAAAAAAAAAAAAAAACGACCACAGAAGCACAAACCAATAAGCAGCTGAAAGAGAGCTGGTACTTTTTCTCAGCATTAGAAAGTTTGATAGAATAATGAACTTCAGAGCAACACTATAAACTGCCATCCCTATTTGTCATACACTTAGCAAACATAGACCTGGGAACAACCGAGGAAGCTCAGTTTCTCTGTGCTCAGGTAGTCATGTGTCTATAAGTATCTGCAACACAAACACCATAGAATGGACAATAAGCATGAAGCCAATCCTGCTGGCAAATGCAGAACTACAGGAACATGAAAAGTACTGCATCTTCAGTTATCTGTCCCCACACATGTATTTTCTATGTATGTATTTCATTTATACACTATATGAAATGTAACAAGGGTAGATTTAAAATAATTCCATGAACCTTGAATAAATGCCTCTCCATGGACACCACTGTTAGAGATAGTAGCATCTGATCCCATACACAGCTCACATATGTAAATAATTCCCTATCAAGGCCAGTTGCAACGCTGATTTTTATTATGATTATTTAATCCTTATCCCCAGAATACACACATGTTGACAGACAGTAGAAGAAGAAATTATTTTCTTCCCTCTTTCTGACAGACCATGCACCAATCTGCCACCTTTCAGGTTATCAGCCAAGCACAGAAACAGCTGTATCTGATCACAGTAATGGTCCATCTATTGCCTCTATACCAATCCATTTAGGGGTTCGTTTGCCCAGATGCATGAGAGTTTCTCTCCTTCTAGGTATTTAATCTGATTTTAAGTAACATATAAACTCTTCTGGGCTCAAGTTTCCTTCAGACTCTAGTCACCCTAGTTTGTAAATTATATCAAAATTAGTGATCATATTTGTAACCCCCTTTACAACAAATGCCTCAAGTTGCCAGACGAAGCATAAAAGGCATTTTAGATTGAAGTGATTCTGCAACAATGAGTATGAATAGGGAGGGGGGGAAGTGGTGAGGGAGTTTGTGATCCCATAGGAAGCAACTCAGAAGGGAAAAATGAAAAGCTGCTCTTTTCTATAGGAGAGTAGCATTAAAAGATCCAACAGCAAAATGTTCTTCTGGGGATGAAAGTCAAGATATATAACAGCAGCTCAATAAGGCTTCATCAAGAGCTCTTTCAGGATCGTAAAAGTCAAAAAAGGAGAGGTAAAAAGATACATTGATACGGGTGAGTATAAAGAGACACAGGCAGGAGAGATGCAAAAGTCAGAAAGGCTAAAGCACAGGCACACTACGAGTCACAACTACCAGGGGAAATAAAAAGTTGCAATAAGGAAGTTAGGTTAATAACTAGAAGTGGAAAGATGCAGAATAGACAAATCCATTACTGTAGGAAAGTCTTCTATTAACCAACAGAGAATGTGAAGAAATACTTGATGGCACAGCTCAAACAATTACTTTTACCTTGGGCTTCACATTATTTTTAATAAGAATTAAGAACTAGGTTTTTAAAATAGGGAAAAATTTTGATAAAAGAGAAATTAGTATAAGTAGGTACTGAATATATATTTAGGCTGACCTGGTTTAAAGAGATGTACCAAAACCACTCAAAGAATAAACTAGTTTTTAAGAATTCATACAGTATAGATAGAATCCCAAAAGGGCAAACTGAATTGCTAGCAGTAGAAAGGGAGAGATTAAAAGGCATGGTCGGTATAGCTTTGATATCCACAGCAATGCTGAAGTGAAAGAAGAGAACTTAACTTAGAATCATGTAGGGAATAACAACTGTCAACAAAAGCAAATACTGTCAAATCAATATAAGACTTAAATTATGGCAGAAAAGGATTAGATGTACAACTTAACTGCCCGAATGTAACTGAGTTATACCACATATTTCATTTGTGTACTACGGAAATATGGTTTATAGCAAATTACAGCTAAAGAAGCACATAGCTGGCTGAAAAAAACCAAAATACATTTTTGATCAATAGTTCTTGGTAATTCATTATCAAGCTAGGAAAGCATGAAGCATGGCATGATAAGGTTTTACTTACAGTCCAGTACTACACAATAGTATGAAAGAAAGACTGTCCTCACTTGCAGATTTAGTGGAACTTATCGGTCCAGGAAAAGTGTTACAGGCACCTTAAAGGTCAGGGCTAACATGAGACGCCATTTCTCTGTTTCCAACTAAAGACATTTCATTATTTCTCCAACTAAAAGTGATTGATCCAGTAAATGGAAAAAGAAAGCCCTCAGATTCAAGAAGATTTACAAGTGTTTGAGCAGTAGTCTTGCAGCATTCCAAGAAGAAAGAGTCTAACACTTCCTAACACTCTCATCCTGCTGTTTTGATGTTGCGCTTCAAGCTGCTGTCTGAGAAGCACAATGTTTGATAGGCTCAGGTCTGGAAATCATTCTGCCAGGCAATGGCAACAATAACCTGATTTAAGTTCTGAGTCACGGTTTATTATAAAAGCTTGCGTATACAGTTTCAGAAAGTTAATAATAGCTGATCCTTGTATTGACAACTAGATTGACAGCCTAGACCCAAAAACACATTGAGAGAGCTGCTATGAGGCAGAACAGAAATAGTTCCATCACACCTTTGAAACCATGAGAGTTTCAAGTCTCCAGAGACACCCAGACATTAAGTGTCATGATGTAGTTTACACTGGCATCAAAACAGCTTTGAAGGGCACATAAAAGTCTGCCTGCAAAACCATGTTTCATGTGCTCATTTTCACATGAACAATAGTGACCTGAGGCAAAGAGGATTACCACCCAGAGATTAATGGCCAGTTGGATTTAACGTCATGAAGTTTCATTTCAAGCATTATCTGGGTCTAGATAACACCTAGTACCCCAGCAATGTCTCACTTCTCAGCCTTCAGCAGCAACTGTGCGCACCCCTGCACCTCACAAAACACATCACTTGCTAGAGGAGATGAGGTAGAATAAAAGGATGGGTTTTGGAAACAAGGTGGTTGCTGTGATACTCAGAGCTCAGGATTGCAAGCTGGCAAGAAAAAAAATCCCAGAATGAAATGTCAGCTTCTAGAAAGCTTTTGTAAGGATTTCTTCCCTATTACTCTGTCCGCCACAACAGTTACTGCTCCTGAATGAAAGAGCAGGGACAAAACCACCAAGCTTCTTTCAGATAAAATAGTAATTGAGCACAAGAGTTTTGCCTCCCTAAGCATGATTTGCACATCTCTCTTCCCTCAACTATCTGCTTAAACTGTTACCTCCCCTCCCCCAGTTGTGGAGGATGAACCATCTGAAGGTCAGGTTCTCCTTCACTCATGTAATCAAATCCCTTTCTCAAGGTCCCATGTCTCCCTTGGGGCAGCAAATCAGAGGAACAGGCAGGAAAATGTACTCTGCATGTAACCTCATAGCTATAAGAAAAACAGGTAACATTGCATCCAAAAGTAAAAGGGGAATGAATTTACAAACTATCAACTCCACTCTACAGATTTAGACTCTTGAAGGCTTGTGATTCAAGATTTTAGAGAAGGGACACATTACCTCATGATAGTAATCCCAAGCCTTCACAGAACCTGCAGACTGAGAAAAACCACACACAAAACCTCAACAGTTTATAAAATAACGGAAAAAATTTACTGTATAGTAAAAAAGTGTGACACAAGCTTTTGGAAATTTAACTCTTTTGTACTGCTCAGATTGGGTATCTGCAGGCCATGGATAACATAGTAGGTATCATCCTACAACTTCCTCAGTTATTGGGACCAGTCTGGTTCTGGAATAGCAGACGTTGATGGGGCCTCTATCTAGGGCTGGTTTTTTTGTTTTGAGACGCTGTATCTCCTACTCAGTGCCAACTTTTTAAACTTATCTTTTTTATTGTTGCAATAGTTACGAGCTCTATAATCAGCACACTAATACCAGCAAACAAGCCATCAATTTTTCTCCCAAACAAAATTGTACAGCAGGATTATCTGGGAGAAAATCTTATTTGTCAGATGTGTATGTGTGAGACAGTACAAAGACTAAGAGCAATATATTCCCCTGAATCCTGATTCCCTTATTCAACTTCCTACTTCACTACATATTCATACCATCACTGGGACTGGCTTAATTTACAAATCTGAGCCCCCGAGGAACTGTTCTAAACACTACATACAGAGACACGAAGAAAGTAATCCATGTACCACAGAACAAGTAGTACACACCTGCCCAAACAGAACTCAATTCTTCCATATTTATGATTCATCTCACATTCACATCCAGCCACAAGCACAGCTGAAGTTATCTTGCAAATAAGATGTTTCTACCTTTAATAGTGAAATTCTTTTCAAGTTTGGCAAGAAGACATTACATACTATGACTAAATGTTATTCTTGGCAACAGAAAAACTAAACTTTTCTGTAAGAAGGCATAGGCTCATGTTTTACACATCAAATATGTGTAAAAACAGTTAACTTCTATGTGACACAAGCCATTCTGGCCCTGCAGACCTCCTGAGGATAATCATAATTAATATTTTGGGGGCGAAAAAGGCGGGGACAAGAGCAGGGCATTTAAGGCAAGCATAGATCTCTCTATTTAGGAGTCAAAACTAAACTGAAAGGCTTCAGCCCACTTCACACTAAGGTAAGTGCATCACAGAGGTGCCTTGTGCACAAGACTACTATATCCCCCTGCAAGTACAAATGCATAATTACTATGTATAGCCTTAAATTGCTATTAATAAAAACAGTCCAAGGCTTGCTTGATGGATAGATATTTAACGCTGTGAATGTCAGCATCTGGCGCTCATTCTCTTCTCAAAAACTGACAAAGACAGACCTTGACAAAAGAAAACGGAATAGTACAATGAACTTGAGAAAAAAATTATACTACAGTTTGTATTTTGTTTGGGGAGGTGGTTCTCTGAATTTTCTGGGGTTTGCTTTGTTTTTTTAGTAAAGGATTAATCCCCCTGCTCTCTTGCCTATGTACACCTAAGGTGTCATCTTCCAGACATCACAGCAGGTTCTAGCCCACCCATAGCTTCAGGGATTAATTAGATATTCCCTGTGTCTGAAAGGGACCATAATTTCTTACCCAGTGATTACTATTTGCAGGCCTGTTTGATTACAGGCCTCTTTAATAGCATTGTTTCTTCAAAACTGACCGACCCAGCTGAAGTATTTCCAGTGTTGCTACCTGCAAAGTTGAAAGAAATCCTTCATTTTTATGGTTACTGCAGCCTTCTGAAAAGATGAAGGAAACTCTGATTAAATGAATAAGTTCAGTGTTTGATTAACTAATCCCTATAATCAGACTTGCAAGCTTTTTGTGCTTCACTCCATTCTTTCCACCAGTTCAGCCCCCTACAAGGGCAACATTTTTTCTCATTTAAGATCTATTTGCTCTTGAGATACTGTTTAAAGGAGAACGTAAGGGACAAGAGCTGTTAACCTCACTGTTGGGAGACCTCCCTAATGAGAAAATCATCAACAAATTTATTCATACATTCACAAGCGAGAAAAAGTCACAACCGATCTTATATCATCAGCTGCAAAGATGCAATGATTACAATGAACACTTTTATTGTGAGCAGTGCATTTCTGAACCCCGTACTTCTGCTCCTCCTGACCAAGTCAGCACAAAGGCAAAACTAGCAGCAGCAAATGAAGAGAGAAAAGAAAGCGGGGAGAGAGATGTACCTTCCATTCTTAATTGCACCAGGTAGCATCTGTAATTTATCAGATAAGCAAGAAATTCAGCTGTCTGCTAGAGTGTGCTGTTCACAAGGCCTGCACAGTGACACATCTGTGTATCTCTGAAAGAAGTGAGAAAGACTGTATTCAGTTCTTTTTCCTCAGCCTATACTACCGTTCATGTGAATTCCACAGCAACTAAGGTATCAGTTCCTGCAGAGGTCAGGGAATGAGAAGATTAATTTCAGAGCTTTTCCTCTGAAAAAGTATCTTTGACTATAATCACTTACTTGATTAAGCAAATAGTTGGATTATTTCATATACTACTCTTTATGGTAATATTTAAACATATATGTTTTGTACAAATATACACAATTTTAGTTACCAAGAGATGAAAATCTGAAGAAAACTCAGCAATCAAGGTAGATCCTTGTCAGAAGTTTCCTGCATGCTCTTTCACTATAGAGGGTAATATCAAGTCTGTGGATGGAGTTCCACTAGCCTTAGGTAGGTATTCGTTAGCATTAAAATGTCTCAATAGAAAAATTAATTGTTTAATTGAAGTATCTCTTCCTCCTCTCCTGCAGTGAGACAAAACATTCTACAACACTTAACACCACCTGCAGGAAACTGGCAGTAATACCTCCCCAGGTACGGCAGCAACTGATGGAAGGGAGACCAAACCAAACTAGAAATCACCCAGTCATATGCATTTCTATTTAACCTGTCACAACTGGGGAGAAAGTCAACCCAAAACAGTAAGTTTACCTCAGCATCTCCTCTATCCCAAAACACAGAGCGTTGATAAACCAAAAAAAAAAAAGAGTGGAATTGTTCATTTTCCCCTCATTTTCCTACAATAGACTTTATTTCCTCAAACCTATAATGTTTGGAAATATTTATGGGAAGAAATGATGCACATAAAAGCCTCCTCTATTGCTCTATTGGAGGAGAACTGCTTTTCCTAATGTCTTGATCCCAGATGACTACTAAGCTTCAACATAAACTTGCTAAAGCAATGCTACAAAAGAAGGGAAGCATTACATATAACCTAGCACAAAAATTCCTGTTCCTCAGACTGGATTCAGCATCACTGGAACATGGGGGTAAAGCATGCCTCAACCACAGAATAGGATCACAGCATCCCTCAGACTGAAAGGGACCTCAAAAAGCCTAAGATCACATTTCCTTCCCAGAAATGGGCCAGCTGATAGGAATACACTCAGGTGAGCTGATTTCAGTATCACTGAGGAACTCTCATACTACTTTGGACCAAGCTTACTATGGACAGTACATCCACAACTTCACTGCAAGGAAGACAGAAGGGCAGAAAGAGTGATGGGGGGGAGGTACTGATGAGCCCTACTACCCAAAATCAGGACACGAGAAGAATCAGCAGCACTTATCCCTCCACATGACCCTGAAAGTAAACAGTGACATTAAACTTTGTGGAGAAGTTGTTCATTTTATGCAGGACACACAATGAAATCTTTTATTCCTCAAGAGATACATGGAAGTTACGTGTTCTTGACTTTCCTTCATATGCAAGTTACCAGATCAAGAATTCCCACAACCACCTCATTGTACCTGTCACTCCCACTTGCTTGTTCCTCCCAGGAGTGAAGCCAAACCACACCATAAATTGATATTACAATTTGGAATTTTTCTCTCTGCTCAGATTTGTTTCCTCCATTTTTTTACTGCACATTCATTATTCATTTTTCTTTAAATAGTCCTAATGATAGCACAATATAGAAAGTTGCATATGTAAATCTTTGCTGAATCAGGACCAGAACGAATCCTACCATTTCACACTATTTAAAAAACCACTTCCTTGTGACCAGCCTTACCACTTTAATTCTTATTAGAATTATTCTTGCTGCCTGCAGCTAGCCTTCCCAAAATGTAGAGAAACAGATGCATAATAAAAACTCTACTTTACGCCCTGGATGAGAGTAATCCAATACGATTCTAAATTGTGTGTTTATTTCCCCTTTTTTTTAGGGAAACAGCAACTGAAAAGCAACAACTTGTATCTGGAGGATGGGTAATTATGGACAGCAAGTGTCATTTCAATATAAATAGAGAAAATAAATGTAAATTACACAACACTTAACTCTTACAAATTGGCTGTTAACTGAGACAATAGTCTACAAGATGTTGTTTGGAGTATCTCATTAATAAAATTCAAAATTTTTTTCAGCAATTATGTGCAATCATTGTCATTTTATCACTGGCCAAAAGTAGTCTCTCACTGCATGCTTCAACATGTAATTGTATCACAGATTGCCAAGAAAACCATACTGTCTACAGGGGAGATCTGGAGCTGTACCACACCAACACAGAAGTGTCACACACTAGCAAAAGAAAATGTTAGTTCAGAGAAGGCCCTGCTGCTAGAGAAGACCAGTAAAGGTTCTTAAAAGACCAAGAACATCATTTTCAAACAGTGATGGGTCACTTCCCTAAACTAATGTTATCTGCTCTAGAAATGCATCTTTCAGGCCTTGTTTTGACTTAAGATATCTTTTGTAGCTGGGTTTTACTCTTAAGATTAATCTTCTGGTGTGGTCTATAATGTTTATAATATACCTTGACAGCCTGCTCTGCAGAAAGCAGGTAAGACACTGGTTCTGCAGCAGCCCAAGTAGCCCCACCTCACTCAGTCCCTGTAAAGGCATTTTTGGAGGGACATAAGCAACAAACAGCTCCCCTGCAGCCTTGCACAGCCAGTTACTCAAAGAGATCAAATACCATTTCCTTGATTACTATGGGGGCCGTGCCACAAGCACAAGCAAGTGCTTGTCTACTTTTACCTGTAGGAAACAGAGCCAGAGCTCAGTCTGGGACACAGCCTGGGCAGAGGCCAACACAGAACCTGCAGCTGAAAACACCCTATGGCACCTGGATGTCCCCTGTTCCTCTCCCCATACCCTGCATCCAAACCCAGTGTTTTTCCCACACATCCTAGCTCTATGCTTCACGCTTCCAGGCAACCTGCATCATAATTCCATCAGTCCCTTCATCCTCCCTGAAGATTCCCATAGCTTTTCCTTCCCTTGACCTTACACACACCTTCACATCCTACCTTGTCCTTGTCTGTTGCTGGCACGCATCAGTCTTACAGGCACAAAGTTAGTGACAGACCAATTATTTCTGTGATTTTAATACACTGCAATGTCAGAATCTCCTCAGTTGGAGTACAATTCCAGCCTTTTTTTTTTTTTTTGCAGGGACTTATGCCCACTTAGGCAGAAATAGCAACAACAGAAATAAGCACAAACTCAAATGAGAGCAGCTGGCTACTTCACCATCTCCTTCATACACATGGGGCTCACAGGGGCTTGCTCACATCACTGACAGGAGCTATTCTCAAATGCGTGTGACATTTGTAGGC
The DNA here is from genome assembly GCA_013397975.1 of Machaerirhynchus nigripectus. Classification (NCBI taxonomy): domain Eukaryota; kingdom Metazoa; phylum Chordata; class Aves; order Passeriformes; family Dicruridae; genus Machaerirhynchus; species Machaerirhynchus nigripectus. Next base: position 79,466 of record VZRQ01002787.1, on the reverse strand, counting down.
CACCTGAACCCTCTCAGCGTGGAAAGATGGACGTAACTAGGCCTGGAAAATTTGGTGGACATATATTTGGGAGCTAAATTTGCCATGTGTGTCTTGGTGTATCTTTTATTCTTTACAATACAATTGTAAGCAAGGTCCTAGAACACTCAGAAAACATTACCAGAAAACTCACCTCCTGAGTCCAGCTTTCATCAGGAGTGAAACTTCCCAGCTTTTGCCATCCCTTCCCTCCGCACAGATACAACTTGACACATCAAAGAATGTAGGGAGTCTTCCTCAACTGTCACTTGCTAATTTTCTGAGATAAAAATCTGGTCTTACAAATATTAACAGTGATGAAAATTTGTTTTTATAAGCATGAGTTTAAATACTTTTAAAAGCCCCACACATTCAACAGGATTTCTTCAGACCACCAAAAGCAGACAATATACATGTTTCTAAGAAAAAGTGTACAGTACTTTTACAAGACAACTGAGAAAAGTTAAAGATATAAAAAGAAACAACAAAATTAAAAGGAATGTACAAAATCGAGGGAGAGATTCACTTCTCCTGTCAGCATTCAATTAACTCAAATAAGTTAATAGAGTCATTCAAGTGAAGAAGGAAACATGACCAGCCTTCTCTTGCTGGTCCAAAAGCACCTAAGTCTTAGCTTACCAATAGATCTATCTCCAGCTCTGCAATCAATGCTCCCACCAAAAGTCAACCAATGCCTTTCAGAAGGGGCAATTTTAGGCACCAGTTAAAACTGAAATCCAAGTCATCTCTGCTGTACCTCCCGAGGGGAGGGGGACAGACCAAAGTAGGAGCAGACAGAATAACTGCCTTACAAGGGGCATAATGACAGGTAGCTTGACAAGTACCATACTGACTTTATAAAATGTTTCACGAACACAATTTATGCAATGCAGCTAAGGACTCGACAGGGGTGGAAGGAGGCTGGGAAAGCAGAACACTGCTCATTCATTCTGATGTCATGTTGTTCATACATTACAGAAGCATCCGTCTGTGTTTTGACAACCTGCCAGTCCATCACTACCTAAAGCACACGACTTGCTGTAGGCAATTTGACCCTTTTCTTCCTTTCCTACGCCCTCTTGCTTATTCGGAAGAACACAGGCTCTCCAGTAATAGCAGTTGATGTTTTTAAAGGCAGGCCACAGTTTAGGATTATTTTGCATGCTGAGAAAGCCCACAGGCACTCTCAGTATTTTCTGTGTAATTGCAGCTAGCTCTGTCATGAGGAAGAATGGAAATTATAATTTTGCTTTTGAGATTTTTTCAAAGTCAGAACTAAAGTGAGAGTGGGTCTAGAGCGTCACCCAAAAAGAAGCTTTCAGCAGCTTGCAATAATTAGGTTAACTTAGTGTGGACTTCAGCCTTGTTTCTTTACTTCTGCTTGTTCACATAGTTTTGGCAATAAAAATTAAATTGTGCCTCCAAATATAGATGTTCACAGATATAAAGTTCACATGCCTTATATTTTCCACAAGTAGTGTTACCTGAGTAGATGGACAAGATCAAGATACCTGGCTGTACCAAGTTCTTCAGCTGCAGGGTTAGAAATGGGATGGGAGCCACTTGGATTACAAGATTTAAAATAAGGAAAAAGTAAGGGGTAAGTCAAAACCTAGTATTTGAAAGGGGAGATAAAGTGATGGGCAATATGCTTTCTACCTTTACTTTCCACACAAATCAGGTATCTACAGTCTGTACCCACAAGCACCCTCAAATAAAAAACAATACCAAAAAAAGAACCCACTACAACATTTTGCATGGCTTGTTTTTCAGTGTGGAAGTGAGGGGAGATCCTCTTTTTCCTTCTTAAACTGTCCATATCTCATCCCTCAAGGGTTTCCCCCTTGCTTTTGCCCTTCAATTCTCATCACCATTCTGCTGGAGGCAAGTCGATCCCTAGGGCCTGACCTTCCAACTAGGATCAGCCCACCACTGAGGGGCTTGCTAGATGGCAGCTCTACTGGTCAGGGAAGACTGGAAGTGGGGTACACATGCAATTTGATCACCTACTCCTTTCAAACACCCAGAAAACAGCATTTTTTCAGTTTTACTCACATACAGCTGCATTTGAGCTAGAAATTTAGCTCATCATTGCACCTGATTAGGCACTGCCTCTCAAATCAACAAACCCTTTTCAAATGCATGCCTACCCTGATAGCAAATTGCTTCTGCCTTCTCCATGCCAAGTACCCTTACAGGAATTTAAGGCAGAATTTATAAGTGCTTAGCGTCCTGAAAGGTGTTAATATTTTGTCCCTCACTCAACACCTGATTAGGGATTCGCAGCAAGTCAAAACTCCCTTTTAGCCCTTCCTGTAATCCCCCACCCCACCACTGCTCACAGGATCACGGCAGTAAAGCACTTAATGCTCTTTTACACACAGGTGAAGCATTGCACGTGAAATTATCTTTTCAAAAGCACAGGCAAAGGCAACTCATCCCCGGCTCATGTGACCTCTCCTCCAAATTATTTCTTTTACACCTCTATCCACCAGACTAAATGCTGATATCCTCATCCAAGAAAAACTTACTTCAAAGCCTTAGGAATTTCTCCAGACAGTACTTGAGCAGCAAACTAGGTGTTAAGGTCAGCACAGTACTGATTTCAGGCAAAAAAAAAGGCTCTATTTTATAGATATTTGAAAGAAAACAATAGAAAATCCAGCAGGTCTGAGTATTGAAACCTCATGTGATTACACAACAGATGATAGAACCTACTCAAGTTGAGAGTACCTTGTGCTCCCTGCTGCCTTGCACATTACACATTTTCACTAGGACCAGGCTGTGTCAAACAAATTATGGAATAATCATTTCCACCCTTTTGCACTCATTTTGCTCTAGCCCAAGTGACCACAGAGAATTAAGAACCAAGCTGTGCCCAAGTCTAGACAAAGTGTTCTTATTCACAAATCAAGGATTTCCTCACACAGTCATCCTACCATGGATTTTAAAAGACTGAAGAGTCATGCTCCTGTGACCACAGACTACAGAATTTAGCTGAAATGCCATGCACTGGTGCACACAAAAGTGAGAAGCAGGAGAGGGGGCTTGTGCATCGGCATCATAGGAGTAACACATCACCACATACCCTCCTGACACACCAAACGACAAAACAGATGCCAGAACACTGCTGCCTCTGAACTCAGGGTACCAAGCTTACTTACATATGTGGACACAGATCAGCCCCCCAGTGCTTAATGGAAAACCAGTACATCAGAGCTAGCCCACAGCCGGCAAAACTAGCAAACACCATGGAATGCTACCAGAGGAGCACACCACGCTAACAGTGCGCGTTCTGGCACCACAGCAAGGGAGGAGGAAGGCCAGATAAAAGTGCTTGCTGGCAGGTCACGTTGGCACTTGCACTGACAGCACAAGAACCACTTACCTACATCCAGGAATCATTACCAGCCTTTACAGACACCCTGGCACAGAATTATCCTGCAGTTCAACTGCTTGCAGGATAAGAGCTGTAGCCACACACATTGACTACTGAAAAACAATCCCCAGAAAAGGGCTGTCACCACACAAGAACAAGGGTTTGATTGTGTTGACAGTTTTAGCTAATCTGGAAGCAAGGTAATAACCTGTGAGAGCATTTCATGACATTTTATTTCTCAGCACAACAGCTTGTCCCCACCTGTGTCTACAGAGAAGAGCACTAAGCACAGGGCAGGGTGAAAGATGCAAGACCTAGAATTAGACGCCATTTACCAAAGTTACCTCCTCTTGCCTTTGGGTAGAAACATCCTAGAAGTTATAGTGGTATAATGATCCAGGTGGTTAATAACACATGCAGGGTAAACTTCCCTATAGTCATGAAAGCTGCTGCCTGGAGGAAAAGAAAAAGAATTAGAGATGTTTGAAGAAACATTTTCTTTCTGTCCAATGCTTTACTTGTTGAAAGTTCAGAGACTTGGGGAAGTTTACATCCATAAAATATTTTATCCCTCATTTGCTTCTACAATAAAAACAGAATAAGCAGCTGTGTTTACCGTTTACAGCTTCAAAATAATTTTTTTATTACCATGTCAAATCATTCATGTTGACTTAATCATCAAATCCATTTATGCTATTACAATTGTGGTGATAAGTTAGAGTGATAATACAGTTTAACCACAGCACACTGAAGTTTTACAACTTTCCCTGAAGATTTCTGTGGAAAACTTAAACCAGATTAAGTTTCCTGTGGCCCTTATATAATAGGTTCTTTGCTTGTGGTACTTGAGGCAGTGAAACTGAGGCATTGGAATTTGTAGAAAGTTCCATGGCATATCTGTGAAACTCATTTCCATGCCACTGCCTCAGTCCTAAAATCCTTCTGAAAGTTTTCTTGCACACTCTGGAAACATAGGGAGACACCACATTCTAAGCTTGGCAACCCTTTTTCTGGGGCTACACAACATTTAGAGGTGTTAGAAATCTTTCAGAACAGAAAACCGTCTGCGTGAATAACTACTGGTGTAACGTGATTAAACAGTACTCCTATGTCACAAGCAAGAGAATAAATAGAGCAACACCCTCAGACATTCTACTTAGTTTAAGTGTCGTTGCTGTCATTACAGAGCAGAGAGCAGTCCTTTCTTTTCTGTACGTAGTGCACACCATTATAGGACCCTGTTTTCCACAGATTTCCACAGAGTTCAGTGTAAGATGTAAATAATGAAATACAACAGCCAACATGATGGAGTCTGCCCGAGAGGCATGAAAAGGTAAAAAAAAGCAGGAGACAACTCAACCAATACTAATGAAGCAAGAAAGAACATGACACTGGGTACAAACTTTTGTAAACAATTTCAATGAGCTGTATTTTTTCTTCCCCTAACCTGCCCTATTATGAGCATGACAGTCTCATGTAAGACACTAGATAACATTAAGTTTGCCCTTCAAAATATAACATTGTTAAGGAGTCTGTCATTTTGCTTTAATTAATGCCCTGCTGTGTCTGACAGACAGCAAGTGTTCATAGCTCACACCAATGAATTTCAGCTTTGAATGTTGTGTAGATGTCAGCAAATACCAATTTTTAATGACAAACACACCCAAAAGGAGAAACACTATTGTAATCAGATGAGCTTAAAAGCTCAGTGATGACTACAGGTTAGGAGGCATGCAGTGGAAATCTGAATACATATGAGAAAGAAGATACCAATTTTGTCGGTGATGCCAATTCAAGAAGAGTATTTCAGAAGAAGGTAGGCATAAGTTAATAACCTGTGTGAATATCATTCCAACATGTACACCCAGCAGGAGGTCAAATGCTGGCACGGAAAGGCCTTGGTCCTCCCTCACCTGACACATTCTGCCACTGAAAACTTCTCATTTACCCACTTTCACTCAGGGCCAAGATGGGGGTAGACAGCCACCAGCCCACAGAGGACTCAGTTACAACCTCAACTTTCATGTGAACAGTCAAAGTGCAATTTGAAGTGCAGCTGGTGACTTGGAAACAGCAGAAAGCAGCAGGGACTCTTTGTGCAAGAGTTAGTCTTGCTAATGCCACAAAACAACAGCAGGTATCAAACAAATATTGTGCAGTGACTCTCAGATGCAGACTGATGATGAAAAAATCATCACTTCATCAGAAGGCTTTCTGATTTAATTGATGTATAAAGATTCCAAGTAATAAAAAGAATTGTAGTCTGGATGCCTTTGAACTACTGCACCAGAAAAATTCAGTTGCAACTGAAGTACTCTATCAGCTCAAAAGCCAGAGGAAATTCTCCATTTGAGGTGGACAAATCCTCTAAAGTCTACCCAAAAAACTACTCATCCTGTTTTACTCTAGTCAGCATTATTCTCTGCACCAAGTTGAGGAGAATTTACACAGACTTGTATCTTGTGCTGCATTCTACGCGATACTTCAGCCAACCTTGTGATTCAAATCCATCTGCTACACACTGCACAGAAGAAAAACAGAATGCGGCTGGGGAAAACCGATCTTGCCAGATAGAAGCAGAGCTGTGTTATTGACCTGCCAACTAGAAAGAGCTCTGAATTTAGCTGGTCCTTCTGCTCAAAGAAACTTGCTTCTCAGATCTACTAAATAACACATATATGCTATATGTATATATAATACACAAAATATAGACATATACATATATAATATGTAGCTATTAACTCCCAGTACATGGCAACCTGTTAGAGAACACAAAAACAGTAATAAACTCATCAGCCTAAAAAAATAAATAATGATGTACCAACCTTTGACATACATTATGATTTCATTATGGTTTGGTCTTGGCCTCCCTCCACCCACCAAATTTGTTTTTCTTTTTTTGAGAGAAGGTTCATGGATCTGACCAAGAACTTAGTTTATCAGAATACCGTGTAGATTAAAAAAAACAACCCTGCCCCTCATCTCCTGGGAACTGGCTGGTTGGATAGATATTATTATTTTTTTAATTTGCAAAAAAATTACAAAACTCTGCCATTAGACAGAGTTAAACTACAGATATTTAACAGGGAACAGTTGCTGTTCTTTTTTCAAAGTACTACTCACACTGAAATGTGGATCCATCTCTCCCCCCCTCTACATGTCTCTGATCCTTCTTGTTAGGAATACAGGCAATATCAGAGTGCTGAAGGATTATAAACAGATTTGGATGGTGCCACAGGCCATTCCACTGGAATTAATAATGCTTCCCTGCAAGGTATATAATTTGCAGAAGGCTGGGCTGCTTAGGAGACAGGCAAGTCTGTGGAGAGTTTTCCACACCTCCTATAACAGGCAACCGAGACATTTCCAAGTTTTTTAAGAAGCATACAAAGAAACACTGTTTCTAATACATACACAGAAAGCCCACTCATTAGTTGTGTTTATTACTTATTCTTCAAATGGTTTGAAGTTCAAACTTGGATTAATTCTCATTACTGTAATTAGGTACTAGAAAACAACTCCACTTAAGTTTGTCAGTATAACAAAAAAATTGCTCTATTGCTTTAAGACTTGCATAATTTAAAAGTGTTTATAAGTGTCATCAGCACCAGTTTCTACCAGAGAACAAGGAAAAAAGTTACTCAGTGTTTCCTTCAATGCCCCTTCATCTGAAGAGTTTATTCTGCAGTCACGTATGGTGTACATGGAGAAAACACCCGAGACCTGGCCTCTTTTGTGTCCAGACACCATCTAGTTCCCTCAGATCTGTTTCACCTATGTACAAAATTCAATTCTTCTTGAAACATTTACAGGGCTCTCGGGTGAAAAAAATGCTATTAACACAAACAGTGTAGCTTGCATTTCTCTGTGTTTTAAATACTGATTTATAATGGTCTTTCCACTTCACAGTGAAGAATATCTCTTACTCAGTGGCATCCAACTCTCAGTTAAAAGATACTTTGGAAGTAAGAGTCATAGGGGTAGCTCAGTTAAATACATAAGTGAGCAGCTAGACAGATGTGGTTATAACTCCTGCAATTTCTCTGGAAAGAAAACAAAAATACCTCAAATCATTTCATTTCCAGGGAACCATCCCTGCCTGCACTATACACGGCGCTCACGTTCCTGAGCAAACCAAACGGGCACATGTTCCACCAACTCTGACAGGCAGCTGGCTCATGGGAAGGCTCCTGTGGCGTCACCTGCTACCAGGGGCACACCAATGCCACAGCCTGACCTGCAGCCCAGCCCTTCAGAAATATGCTGGCATAGGGATAGGGACCCAGAGAGTAGAGCTGCCCATCTCAAGCACTGTTAAGGCCACAGAAGGACTTTGCCGAGAGATAAGCACAGAAGGGAACTTGGACTGTAAAATAAGCCCCCACAGCAGGAATTTGGGATTAAAGGTAACACCTATTGTCTAGGTGTTATCTCAGACCTAGGGGAAGGTTAACAAAGCTGGGGGAGAAGAATGTATCACTGATAATGGACAGAAAAAAAAATGCAGCTTTTGTGGGCCATAAGGAAAGCCAACTCAGCAACTGTGCTCAATCAGCTCAGACTGGGTAAAATGTAATTCTGTCAGGGGATGATCGCAACCACTGACTCATGGCCCACTGACCCGAGAAACCCACCAACCCAAAAGAAGAGAAAGGCTGAGCATGTGGATTAATTAGCATTACAGAACTGTGTAGCCAATGAGCATTAATTCCTCTATTAAAATGGATAAATAGCAAAAAACTTTGAACAACCTCAGAATCCCCACCACCAAGAAGTCTGGGATGAAAGAGGATGAACAGGATGCCACTGGATCCACAGGTGGTGACTATCTTCTACTTGATCGATCTGTCTCTCTCCCCACCCACCCCCACATTTCTATTTCTTTCTCTCTACCTCATATTCATTGTTAAATAAAATCTGTGCTGCTGACTTCAGCATATGGTCTTGTTTGCACCTAATTCAGGCAGAGACATCTCTCATTAATTGAATCATAACAATGTTACACGTGCAACATTCCACCGAAGTTCATGAAATTACTTACAGTCAACTATCTTGTACTACAACATCTTATTACATAGCTGAGGAGGGATGTACAAGAGTGAGACCACTGCAAAAATTCAGAATCAAATCAACTATTTAGCATGGTGGTATCAACTATATAGCAACTCTGACATGCTGCAATTTACCACCCACAGTCTTCTCCCCGTCCCCAACTGTAGATCTTCATGTCCAGAAAAAAGTGCTAGATCTTGGCATTTTTTCCAGACTTTAATTCCACTACATTCCCAAGCAAGTTTTTCTCAGCATGAAAGAAAGAATTAACTATTTCTCATTGTTGTACAGAAATGTCCAGCAGACAAGTATTGGAGAAGAAATTTCTGCAGAAGTACAATTAGTCTGATGCTCAAAACATATTTCTCTGCAAAGTTACTGAAGCTTAAGATGCTCTGCAGGAGCACCTGCTTTTTAACTTTTGTTAAACATTATTTAACTAGAACATACTGCACAACTTATGTTAACATGTAGTTGTTGGATTTACATTTATGAAGAACTCATAAAGGGTTTGTAAGATTTTTCCTCAGATTCCTGCAGCAGCTGCTACACTTTATCATACAGTTACAGGATGCAGAGAGCAATTTTGTTTCTTGGTCACAAATACTGGCTGTTTAAACTCCTCTTCTGGTCTCAAGTTCTTCAGAGGGAGTTTCTTTTAATCTTATCAAGTAGAAACTACAACACTTCAAATCAAATTATTAATGAACCAAAGCCACCTACTGCATCCAAAAGTACAATTTCCCCTATTAGCTCTCTCATTTAAAGAACCTGAGAACAGCAGAAGCCTTATCACATTCCTCTCTGAGCTACACCATCCCTTTTCACAAGCTTAACAACTATGGCAGGGTGTTGACTGGCTTATAACCATCATTCAGAAACCGAGCCTTCACCAAAAAGAGTGACGTGAGAGAATATAAACCTAAAGCAATTCCTGCTAATGGATCCTCTATCCAACTCTGCCTTGAACTCGAGAGCAAAGCAAAACACTCATCACGGAGCGAGATACTGCTATCATAGCTGGGGCAATATGGAGTGGGGCACAGGGCAGTTATAAAGAAAACTGGTCCAATTAGGGAAGTTTGAGTGTCAGGATGTTGAATTCCCTATCATTTCCTGGCACCATTGCCTTTAATTAGGCCTTGGATTGATTACTGCCTTTGTTCTCCACTGACCCACCACTGACTCTTGACAGGGGTTGTATTTTCCCCTGCTACAATTAGAAGACAAAATTCTGAGTGTCAGCAAGCATTACGCAGGCAACCATGCTACTTAAAACTACAGAGCCTTTAGAGAGAGGATGTATTTGTGACATTAACACACTCTTCTTTCTTTACAGGATACAACAGGGTAGAGTGGATCCTGGTCCAACAGTAAATTACTATTGAGGCTAATTTAAATTTGTCAGTGCATTTATTTGCAGTGTATTAAAAAAAATAAAAGGAAAGAAAGAAAAGAAAGAGCAGGAGTAGCTAAATCAAATCGACCTGGTTCTCCCATAATTCTAAATAAGAGGAAGGTAAGTGAGAAAGGGTGAAAGAGACTGCTGTTTGAGCATTCAGTTTGTATAACAGCAGCAACTAGACTGGAGAAAGTAATATTCGTTGAAAGTATAGAGAATATAAAGCTTTATGGCGATCAAAAGCACTATAGACACCCACAGTGCTAATGCAGCAATGCAAAAAGATACAATAAAGATAGTAAAACTTGAAATAACATAACACAAAATCTCTTTCTACATTTATTTTATGTTTCACATTTTGGTAGCACTTAGAGGCAACAGCTAAAAGCAATAACTAAAAAAATATCAAGATCCCTTATGCCATGCACTGTACAAGTCACAGTTTTTTCCAAATGAGAATTTACAGTCTTAATGGAGTCACAAAGGAGTCAGGTAAAAATAACTTGTAGGTAACACAGTTTGTTCAAGGCTGTAAGATTTGTCTGTGCTACTGTAAGAAAGATTTTCAGCTTCCATATAGAAGGTTAGGAACTATTCATTGTGACACGCTGCTTTTTTCATTAAAACACAGGTCCTGGGAATCACAGTATCATGCTCTCTGTGACTGTGGCAAGTCATTTCACTCCTCCATGCCTTTGATCTTTAGTCATATATCCCCCAGGGCAGACAAAAGCCTGAAGGATAATTCATTAATACTTGTGAATTATTTGGGTGCACTTTGAAAACTGAACTAATGTATTTACTATTAGAAGTTGTCCTGATATTTGAAGAAGTCTTAATGCATTTTGAATAATTAAACTGTCTGAACATGGAAAGGTTCCTATTAAGTATGATTCTCATTGCTACAAAGAGACAGCTCAAAAGACATTAGAAATTGACAGCAACGAATAAAACTTGGGGTGGATTTTTTCTCCTTCTTCTCTGGCCATTTCTTTTTCCATCACACATGCTCGCCAAGGTCTCGCAGTGCAAGACAGCAGCCACTTGTGGAACCTAAACACCACCAGTCTACTCTTTTGGCCCAAGAGACAATTGCAGTAAGTGAGCTTTTGTATTTGTGCCTTGAAACAGAGAAGGGTAGACCAAGTTCAGAATCATTTGAAGTTAAAAGGATACTTGCTCAGTGTCTGGCAGCCAGGTCTGAGGTTAGTCCCATTATCTCTTTAAAATTTGACTGTTAGAGGTATAGTTTTATTTTTACCAAGAGGGTTATTCAAAGAAACTTTGGGTCTTTCTGTATGTTTTCAAAATAGCTATAATTAAAAAAGAATTTTTAAAAAAAGGGGGGGGCGGGGCTGAGACAGAGCTACTGGGTGTATAGGACAAAAATGTTAACAAAAGGGCGGTGGATGATGCAGAGGAAATAGATCAACGTTTACTCTCTTCCTAGGTTTCCTTGAACTTGATTAAATACCTCTAACAGGTAGAAGCACCCCTGTATTGTACTAAACCCCCAAAGCATGATCAGTAGTGACAGCCAAGGGACTTGCATTTAATTCTTATCTTCTACCACAGCTGAATGAAGAGAATCAACAGCACAGGCTGAAGCTCTGAACAGCTAAGGCACATGCTCTAGAGGAGCTTAATGGCTCACTGCCCGTGCTGACCAGAAACACAGACCCTGGACAAGCCCCATGCACCTGCTGCCCCACTCCTTCCCAAAGGCAGACACCTGCAGGAGGCTGTTTAGCCACAGGAAAAGCAGATCAAGGTAAAGCTCTGCATGTTGTACAGCTACAGAAAAGAAGCTTTCCGTGCTGGACGGACTGTTAAGGACAGACACCAGTACAGCTCAGCACTAACACCTCAGTCTCAGCAGGGTTAAATCCCACCTTTTCAGCGTCTGCAGGGGGAACTCAGATCCGTCTGTAAGACCCATTTATGGATTTCAAGCACCTTTTTCCTTCTCATAGACTTTCTTCGATTAGATGATTTATAATCCACTATTTGTCACCACAAGTGGCCACCCATGACCACACATCAGTAGAGCACAAAACACTGTATTTAAACTGTTACTGTCAATACTGCACTTGTCCATCTATTTGCATCACCATACAAACTCACTGCCTTCACACCAATTCTAAGGGTAGGCGTTCTCATTTAAACTGATCATCTTTCTATCACCTTAAAAATAAAAAGTAACCCAACAAAGTACCATGAGGAATGCTAACAGAAATGTGATAACTAAGACTGCAGTTTGTGAAAAGGCTGGCTTTCCCCCCCCCTAGTTACAAGTACATTTTTTCATCGTGCACTCATACACTGGAGGGGGGGGAAGAAAAAAAAATTGCTTGCCTGTGGCTATAAGTAGAATTATAGTGTTTACAAGTATACTGATATCAGATGAACAGTTCGTGTCTTGATCAGTCAGCTGGATGTAGATTTGGCTCTAAAAACCACAAATACCTCCAGACTGAAAGAGATCATAAGTGAAACAAGGTTTGATTTACTGAGTAGAATTTAATGCATTAAGCTCTCTTTTTGTCAGTACCAGAGTTTGGGGAACAGGTTGATTTTGCCATGTTAGCTCCCTAACAAGTTCACCAATAGATAAGAGAAGTAATTGCTGGCTTGAGACAGGGCAAGAATGTGCACTTGAGAGGACAGGATTGCAAAAGCAAGGGCAACAGGGGTCCAAGAGGCTGTACAATATCTGGCCTTGGACATGCCCATCATTTCACTGTATGAGCCCCAGAACAAAGCTGATTTAAAACTGAAGTCCACCCTGCTTTGAAGTGGAGGTTGGACTAAGTAACTGTGAGCTTGGTTTGAATTTTCCATCGGGGCAAAAGGATGATTATAGGGGGCTATGGAGGTACAAAAACAAGTTGTGGGTTTATTAGCCCTGTGTTTGTTTGTAGGCAGACCTACCTTGCGTCTCATGCAGCCAATTCAGCAGGCACAAAGATCGAATTGTGCCATGCCACCCCAGTTCAGACAGCTTGTTCACATTATTGCCTCTGATGTTAGTTGAGAGGTGCTCTTTGATAACACCTGGTACGCCAAGTGAGGCCTGCTTTCGGATACCTACACGCACACTGCTCAATTCCAGCATTCAAAACTCTTGCTTACACATCTGGTGTTAGTTACTCATGTGGGAGCAAGCTTGCTAAAGACAACAATGTATTCCCAAGGCCCTAAGTTCACTTAAAACTGGATTTTCATTATTCTATACCACCAAGTGAGTGACAATACTAAGGCTTGGCTAAACACCACTGTAGAATCAAGTCTAACATGCAGAAGAAAGTTGTTACTATAATGTTTCCAGTTGTAGTTCTCAATTACTTTAAACCTGTTAAGAAGCCCTGTTTGTAGAACAACCAAAACCATTGCGGTTTGCTGAAAGCTGTAAGAAACTCACAGCAACTCTGAAAAACAAGTCAAGTCAACAGATTCTGGAATAACTTATCCAACCTGAAAATGGACAAGATCCTTCAGAGTAAGCTGCTTTCCTTGAAAAATCAATAACAAGATGAAAATGAAAGTAAAGTGAAGTATGATCTGGTTTTTTTTAGCAGCTCCTGCAGACTCTGGCTGCCAGGCAACACAGCAAGTCATTTCCTTAGGGTTAGAGTTAATTGCTATAATCACAGAGGCAGCAGCAATCCTGTCCAGGTGAGCCACTATTTAGGGAAAATAAAATTATCAAAAGAGAGCAGAAAATGGGGTAGAGAAGTTAAAAAAACATAGAAGTTTTTTAAAGGGAAGAGGTATACAGTATGTTTCCTGGTCACAGGAAGAGAAACAGCAGTATGTAAAGAAAGGACAGGGCTGTAAGCCAATTAGCAACTCCACATTTTGGGTGTTTTAACAAGTCTCAGACTGCCTGAAAGGATCCTTCAACAGACAAGGATAAAGGGAAGCACAAAGTCCAGTACTGCTTCACCCAAGAGAAGCAAGGCATTTAACAAACAGTGGAACAACTACAGATACATGTAACCCATGTTTTACACCCTGCCATTTCAGAGTCACTACAGCTGACAGAATAAAAACAGTGATGGGATCTGGAGCAAGATATACAGTTCACAATAAGCATAATTATTTTCCAGGTAATTGTACGTGCACTGCAATATGTTTCCCGCGAATTTTCTGCCTTAATTCCCATGCTGGTCTCCAGCTCTCTCACAGCATGCCACTGGAGGTCTGACATAAAAACAGTGTTCTAACAGAGCATGCAGGTTGCCACAGATGGTTCAAATTAAAGGCAGCCTAACAAGCCATTCCACAGACAAAGAGGCAGCACGTCCAGCACTGCCCACACTGAGCTCGGTGTCTCCAAGCACCTCCCTCAGGGGACACTGCAGCACTGACACCCAGCTCACCAGCACAGCCACTTGGCTGGCACCCATGGGCCAGAGCTGCAGGGCTGGACTCTAAAGGCCAAGCAAAGCGAGCTAAGCAGCTGTCCAGCAACTGTGGGGTTGGCTTTGGGGAAATTATTCCTCTGCATTCAATGCAGACAGCATCAGAAGCACTTTAAAAGACCCTCTGCTGCCTAGAGGGATGTGCAATATTTTATAAAGCCCAGCAACATTTAGTGGACTCTGGTAAGCACCACAAGAAATACATGAGGACCACCGGTTTTCAGGAGCTCTGAAGAACTTGTGCAAAATAGCTACAAAAGTAAAGGCTGTTAGAGCAGCAACAGACATTCTAACACTTTAATAATGGATGATAAATTTCAATGTTACCCTAAAAAGTTACTATTAATGTAACATCCAGCAGGAAAGCAGGCATTAAGCAATTTACCCATGATAGAAAATGTTGTTATTTCTTGTTCTTAGCATGGGGTTTTTTCTGAGAGATGAAACTTTGGCAGAAAGGGACAGTGAGATCGCTCCCTAGAGTTGCAATAAAGCATGAACCTGGTTTCCCAGTCACTTGGCAAAACTGCAGACAACAGAGTATCTCAGAGCGTGATTTTTGTCTACTGTTCTCAGGGTCTCAGCCCAAAGCTCATTAGGGTTACTGACAGGATCTAATAAACACCTCATAAAGATGCTTATGTTTGGATCAGAAAGGACAGAAACAAAAAATTTATAGATGCTTTTTTTTGCTTAACAAGCAACGCGATAACAGCAGTTAAAGCAATACAATCCTCAATGAAGACAAAGAGAATTAAAATCTGAAAACTAGTATTTTTGCAGTTTAAAACTTGTGAACAAGGACAGTATAAAAGAATGCCTAGGGAAAGAAAACAGAGATGGAACACATTTGAGAGATCATGTAAGCCAATACAAATTGTTACTTGTAAATTCTAGACATGTTCTCAAGACAAACTTTACAAAAAGTGGAAAAACACTTTGACAAACATTTGCTTCTCCACAGGAAAGAAAGACACTGAACAATCTATTCCAATTAATGTTCTAACTAATTAAATGACAAAGGCCTCCTTTCCTGTTCTTTTCAGATCCAGTTTAATAGCATTTATATGTTGTCAAGACTTGCATCATCCATTTGATCTCTAAAAAGGCAGAGAGGCAGACAGAATACAAAACAAACATTAACAAATACTACATGAATACAGAATGCCTAACAGCATGCCATTCACACCAGCAAACAGCCAAGGACAATTAAATTATTCATAGACATGAACTGTCCAAGGTAGGATGAAAAAGAAAGAGAATTAATAAACAGACTCTTGAAAAAAATATCACATAAAACAAACCTAACCTCATTAGCAATTTGTTGTTGTTATTGTTGAACTAACAGCCAATTTCTGGTACCAGACAAAGAATCAGAAGTCAAGGTCTTTCCATATAAATTTTTGTTATACCTGGGTAATTAGTTACCATATACTCAACTGCCATATTCCAATGCCTTTAAGGATGACAGCTTTGAAATGCAAACCACAACTCCCTTCTCCCTCTCTGTACACAGTCAGAAAAGCCAACACCTAGTCAGCATAGAACTGCTGCAGAATGGGATGACCAACATTAGCAAGAAAGGGAAAAGTTTATTAGTCAAGATCACAAGCAGGTAAGAAACCTGGACACCATTTTATGCAACTAATTAGTTCACCACATCTCTCTGTATCTCTTCTCAGCTGTAAAAATAGAAGAGGTAAATATTTCGCTCAGATGAGAGCTATGTACGTACTTCGGTAATGGGCACATTGGTGTGAATATTTGCAGTTGTGTGAAATCCTGTGACTTCTGTGAGTATCTTAATGTTACAAGCCACCCAACTACCTCTAAGAGCATCTGTCCTCTTCCATCAAGTGACTAAAAAGGTCTTTTCCTATGGAAAATTAAGTGGGCAAAGCCCCATTCCACAAAACCAGCAAATATTAAGTATTTTTACTGAAAGCCAGCAAGACATACAGAATTAGCCCGAGGGCAAAGGCTAAGACAGCAAGAAGCTAAGGGCTCCAATAATGAAGCAACAATTTAAGACAGCTGCAGCAGCAGGGTGGAGCAGATATCTGGAGACAGCCATCAGCACCACAGGAGGGTGGTGGGACAGGACATCCATCCTCACCTCAGCTGCACCCAAACTCCCTGTCAGATTAACCTGCGTCACCACAAAGGCAAACTTCGGCTAAGGTGCTTGTTAGTGTAATCCAGAAGCTAAGTTTTGTGTGTGTGCTAAGAACTTCTGGCCTGGCACAGTGTTACCTTTCTGCTGCTGCTGCATCAGAGGTTATCATTTTATATCCCTGCAGGTAAATTCACAGCAGCTTAGAGCCCTGCATTTTGACATATTGGCTAGAATTAAGAAGAGCAGGGAACTTACCAGGATCTTTATGTACCGGGAGTATATACTAACTACAAAAAATTTCCTATTTATTTTCTAGGTTGGCCAGAAATTCTACGCCAATCTCAAAAGACCTTTCCATCAAAGCTTAAATTACCGGAGTTTCAGTTTCAATGACAAGTTATCCTAGAAAATCACCTCATAGATGGAAAAAATTTAAAAAAATATGTTGAAGAAAGGCGAAAAGCAAGTCTGATTCTTGTCATGAATCAGTGACGTCCTGTGATAACAAGGAAAAGATGAGGCTTTACTTCAGTGCAAAACAGATTTGAAGACCATCTCACTGCCTTTTCAAGACAGTAACTATGACTCTTCAAAAAGGAAAATAATCAGACTTCCATTTTCCAGCCACCGCAACCTCTGCTAAAACAGCCACAACAAAATAAAACAACAAAAACCAAACCATGCTTATTACTTACGTTTAATTATACACATGTCTAGTCAACAACCAAAGTACATAAAACATATTTCATTTTAGTTTTCTAGAAGTACAAAACCCATCCTTTACCCTGAAAGCCATTTTATCCCACTTCAGAAAGCTGTACATCTAATCAGTGAGAGAACATCAGTTCTGCAGCCATTGCTGCAGAAAGTGCAGGAAAAGAAATATATATGCACGTGCATACATAAAGAGAGCAAACTCATATAAAAGCCGCACTGAAGCAATGAATCCTATCCTCTCATTTCATATGGAGGTGGGTAAATAATGACACAACAGAGATTTCATTCATGCAGAGGTCTAGGGTATGCTGGGAAGTCTCAATGTGACAATTTGCTGCAGATGCCTGCCTAGAGGAGCCATTTATCAGTGTCACCCATGCGCATTACTACACAGCTTCCTCAGCAGCATGATTCCACACCAGCTTTCCACATAGCACACTCTAGTCCTTGATATTTCAGGCACAGAAATAACCCTTATCTAGGCCTTAGCAGTGTGTGCTTATTGAAACAATTTGTATTATCCGGAGCACGTGCGTTTGGAGTAGGAAAGCTACAAAATTTATTTCCTTTGCTGATAAAGAGAACAGCAAATTAAGAGAAGTCACAACAGTTTCCCTCCTGCTCCCTCTCCTCTTTATAGCCCTGTTTAGCTCGGTGCTTATAAACAGCTAACAAAGTATTCCCATCAGTAGTGCTGACTCCTGGAGGATACAGGCATCTTGGATGTTTCATCTCTTGTTATACTTAAGTGGAATATTAAACAGGCAAGACAGTAGCAGACCGGGCTAGGAAGAACCAAGTAACTAGGACTGACAAAGAAGGATGGCAATTTAAAGCACTTCAGTCTGCAGAGTGCTTCATTTAGAGCCATCAGTGCCAGTGCATTCAGCCTTCATGTATACTCCCTCACCCTTAGCTGTCCTCTCACACCTGAAGTCTATTCTATTCTGCTATTAAAGTATTAACAACTACTGCTACTTAATAGCATGCCTTAGAGTGTCTAGTATAATAATACCCCAGAATTAGTAAGCTTAACACTGTAAGAATTCAAATTAATCTGGAAATCAAACATTTTTTTCCTTCAGAGACAGGCACAGGGAAAGGCAAAGCCAGACTGAATTAATTCCTACTGCTGATGCACTGAAACATGCATCATTTATTTGTTATGCTGGGAAAAATTGCTAATGCAATGAACTGAATTCCTATTTCATACCAAATCTCAAATTGACATTATGGAACATAGCTGTCCTTATGACTGGTAAAAAGAGAAACAAATCAATTAGATGTAAGAAAGAAAACCCAGCCACATCTTAAGATCACAGGATGCACCAGCACTTCAGCCTTTGTATAAAAAAATAAATTTCAGAATGAAAAATACTGAAGTGCATTCAACCAAAGACAACTTTAAGTTAATGCTTTCTACTCTTCTGGTTGCTTGCTAGTTCCTGTTTTAAGAGAGACAGACTGAGAAACAAAAAATTTTAGAGATAGCTTTTTTAAGGAAAAACAAAACACAACCTTCATAAGAATCATTTCTGCAAAACTTTAAAGTGAGCTCAGGCTTTTACAGAACCCAGGTTTATTACCCAATTCTCCTTGCTTCCCCAGCATGCCACCTGTCCCATGGAAGCACTGCTGCTTTGCTGCTTAGACCAACTTCATTCCCATCTCCACACCTTGTATTCTTCCTCTCAAAGCCACATATTTCTCCTTGGGCCTCTTCTATACTCACAGCTGCTTATGTCTTTTAGGACACCAGAATGTATTGGCCAATTTCCTTGAAACTTTCAAAATTGTTAACAATTATTGTTAAGCCAAACACCGAACAGTTCAACAATCAAAAAACCAAACAAAAAACAACAACACCCACACAAAAAAACTCACCACAAACCAAAAAACAAAACAAAACCAAACACACAAACAAACAAACAAAAAAAAAAACACCACCCAATCACCAAAACAAAATTATCCCACAGGACAAAGGAGAGATGTGATCAAGTACCTGCAACAATTAAGCTCTTGTCGAGAGCTTACAAGAAGCAGATCCCAACCGTTCATTTAAAATGAGAAAGCATTTCACTGAGTTGCCTGCCCCATCTCATACTCCTCACCAAACAGCCGCTTTGCCAGAGCACTGAAATCCATGACTTTATAAACATCAACTCTGTAAAAACTTGCAGAGCCTTGTTTTCAAGGTGACGGAGAAGGCTCCCAAAAGCCAGTTTCTTCATTTACCCACCATAACTTCTTTCACCCACCTCTAAATCTAACTCAAAATCCAGAGAATTTTTGTCAAATACATTATTCAGAAACGGATTTGACACACAGGAGAAAAAAAAAAAAGGAAGTATTATTAGGCATACTAAAAGTACAGCTCTGGATTTAGGCTTGCCACCCATGCTGCAGAACTGCTTACAAAGCCATCATTAATGGCCTTCCAGCTACCCATCATTTCGCCACGTTCAGTCTGCCCAGACAGCTAGCTATTCCTTCCTAACAAATACCATTTTAATTGCATCTCCCACTTCGTTAGCCTTCTCGACCTCCAGTAAAAGCCACCTATGGTCTAACAATCTCTTAAATCTGACACTCACACCGACCAGCACACTTGTA
Organism: Machaerirhynchus nigripectus; assembly: GCA_013397975.1. NCBI lineage: Eukaryota > Metazoa > Chordata > Aves > Passeriformes > Dicruridae > Machaerirhynchus > Machaerirhynchus nigripectus. The sequence goes on along the minus strand of VZRQ01002787.1, from coordinate 59,745 downwards.
TGCCTTCCTGCTAGGTTCACACGTATGCAGGCTTATTGTCAAGAATTTCCATTAGAAATCTAACGGCAGATGAGATTAACTGACAGCTTTAGGGCTAATGGGGAGAGAAAAGCAAGGAGGGAGTGAAAAGGGAGAGGTAAATAGCAAAGAATATGTATGTGTATTGTAAATGGCCCCTGTCACCAAAGACTTGATTGTGCCTTTCTGGTGCCAGGGCTTCTCCAGTCCCAACACCTCCCTCTTAACAACAAATGCCAGCCACACAGCCTCAGCCACTGTTAACTCTTCCTGTGGGAATGCTGCCAGCAATCTCAGCATATTAACCCTGGGAATACTAACATGATTTAGAGGACTTGTTAAATTTTAATGATACCATTAGAAAAGAGGAAAACACACAAGTCACAACTCCCACTTTGGTGCATTTGGCTGCTGAATAGGATATTAATGTTTTTCTTTGCACATCACTATTAAATGAGCAGTGAAACTAATAGAGAAATGAAGAGTAATGACTTCTATTCTCACTGTTCAGCACCTGCTTAAAGCCAAGGCTGCCTTATTGCCCAGTAGGCTTTCTGCTGGAGTCCATCAGGTGGATGGAGTAAATGGGTAATTCTTTCAGCATTTGGCACTTAACAGGTCAGAGGTTCATTTAGCCAAGAGGCACAGAAAAATAAAACTGTCCAATTGAAATAGTAGCGTGTAATCATCCAGACAATCAGTTAGCAGGCAGAAGTCTGCTCTCCTGAATAACTTCAGCATAATAAAGTCTGAGTTTGGCTTTGGTAAGACAGGAGTTTGCCCAGGTGACTTACAGGAGCCAGGACAGAAACACGCAGAGGCCAGTTCTGCCCTGTTTTTAATAAAGGACTCCAAGCAACCACCTTCTTCAGCACTGCAGGGATCTCCCTCATATCTTCAAATACACCTGTGATAAAAGGAGTGGGCAATTCCCACCAGAACAACAGAAAGGCCCACAGAAACTGAGGGTTTTTATTCCTGAATCCTCGTTCCTCTTCAGTCAATTTTGAGGCTGGTAGAGAAAGAGTAAATGAAACATGCACAACTCGGGGAAAATTAACTCCATCCTGAGGCAGTTCTGCTCAAACAGTTCTGAACAAAGTTGAAACCCCCAAACCACTGTGAAATTTCACTTTTTCTTCAGGAAAAGAAAATATTTACTGTGGTACATATCAAAGTCTCCTTTCATTTGCTTTTCCCCAAACATTCATGTGAGTAGAATTTTGTTCCAGTGCAAGTCCATGGAATAGAGAAGCTGTTGTGAATACTCAGGTGCAAGTAAATGATCATGTCAAAGTATATATGATTTAGGGAGCATGGGGAAATATAAGTTAGAGGCTTGCTATTAATAGATCATAGAAAACCTACAGGTCAAAACACATTTGTAAGAAACAAGTACATATAAAGCAAGTTCCTCTTGAAGGTAATTTGGAAGCCAAAAGACAGACTGTATTCCCAATTTAAAATTTTCCTATGGAAAAGGAAGCTAACTTTCCTAGAGCTAGATGGATGTTTTACATCAGTCATATTGCACTGGATACAGATATCCTACATTCAGCATACACAGTTCCTTTGACACACCATCAGTAAGAAATTTAAAGTGTTTTCAGTTTTTTACACTCAATTTGGCTTGGAATATTTTTTTTTACTCGAATAAAGTAATTTTTCAAGGGCATTTGATTTTTTTTACCTGAATCACCAAATCTACTGAATAAGATCATTGACCAGACACTAACAAAACAAATACCATGTGCCCTGTAAGTTAAGTTCTCCTATTTGAAGGGCAACAAAGCGAGAAGACTGAGCCCTTCTTTGTTTAATAGGAAGGTGTGAAAACTTTAGGCATGCAGTACAAAAATCTTGTATTAACAACTGCTTTATCTAGAAGTGTCCAGTTCCTTCTAAGGAAAGTCTTTTGTTTTCAAGATGAATTGCCAACAAAATCCAGTTTAATATCCCATTGGCTTCCTCAGGTCTCTTGAGCAGAATTACCCTGGCAATTTATTATTTTTAAACCCACAAACACTACTACCAAATAGAGTTTCAGACAAAGCCGAGAACAGGAAACCAGTCTGAAGTTTCATCAGAATTAAGTCTTTTCTCTTTCCTCCCAGAAAACATAAAATATTTTATAATATGTAAGAAATTCAAGATCAGCCATATACTATGTGATTTAATAATACAGATTGAACATAAGATCCTAGTGAAAATGTGCTGGTTTCAGCTGAGGTAGAGTTAATTTTCTTCCCAGTGGCTGGTAGGAGGCTGTGGTTTGGGACACCATTTTGTGCTGAATACAAGTAGAGTGATGGTGTTTGTCTTCCCAAGTCACTGGTAGGTGTGATGGGGCCCTGCTCTCCTGGAGATGGCTGAACACCTCCCTGCCCATGGGAAGTGGTGAATTAATTCATTGTTTTGCTTTTCTTGTGTGTGTGGCTTTTGCTTTCCCTATTAATCTCTCTTTATCTCAACCCATGAGTTTTCTCATTTTTACCCTTCCCATCCTCTCTCTGATCCCACTCGTGGGGGAGAGAGCGAGCGGCTGCCTGGGGTTAAACCACGACAGACAATAAAAATAAACACAGTTGAAGACAAAAATAATTTTTAAGAAGTACACCAGTGCCAGAACAGTAAGTAGTTTTTAACAGATTTATCACACTGTATTATTTTAAATAAAACAAATTTAATTCTGACACCATAACAATAGATTCAAGCTGCAATTGAACATACCAATTCCTTAAGAATGATTCTTTTGTATAGCCAGTACCATATTTTCTTTTACTGTCTCTTTTGTAAAGTAATTAAAAAGTAATCCCTATATTCTGTACTCCAGTTACAGTGGAGGCTATGGTTGGATGCATTGTGCTGCTCTCATCAGTAGCTTTCTCAGAGATCACTGGCTCCTTGCATCCGCTGTTGTAATAGTGCATCTAGTCACTCCCTGATCAAAAGGATCTGAGTTTAGAAAGAGGCAGTATTGAAAGTGTTTGAACTATCTATCATTTTTATAAGAACTAAGGCAGGGAGCAATCACTGTGTATTCACACAGGAAACCTGTGGTGATGCTAACTTATGACCTTCATATGGAGAGGACAAAGGAAAGGCACATGGGAAGCCCACAAGGGGCCAGGACATCTTAGACCTGCTCAGCCTGAACAGCGTGCCTGCTGCTTTGAATTCATGCAAGTATTCTCCAGTTAGAAAGCATACCATACATGGAGCTGTGGCCTAAATTAAATCCTACTGATTTTCCTGAAGTCCAAATGCCCTCACTAAGGTCAATTTCATGTAAGTCAATAGACTGACAAGGTTCAGATCCAGACTGAAGCAATAGTTAATGTTATACAAGAGAAAGAACTTTCAGTTTCTGATATTTCTTGCAGAATGTTTCAAACAGGCTTCATGACAAGTTCAGAACAGTTCAGTCAACTTTCCCCTGCTCTATGAAGTGTCTTGTGTTGGTCTGATTCTACTTAAAGAAACTTCAAACACTCTCTCATCAAAATATTACTAAGCTATACTGTAAAATTTTGTAAAGAGGAGAGTGGAGGGAAAAGAAGCATTAGCAAATACATACCCCAGTTGTAGATGTTACAAGGTATTAAAACTGCACAAAAAAACTGTACCAAGTCTGATTATATATTTCAGGTTTCAAAGCCAAACACAATTCTTAGCAGCCTCACCATGCTCATAGCTATGAAAAAGAAAAAGAAAACAAAACAAAAATGAACCTGGTTTAATGTAGGAAGATGGCATAGAAAGTAATTGAAAATAAAAATGGGCAACACAAGTCATTGGGGATTTGAGTTCCATAAATTTACAAATTAGGATGCAGCCATGGTATGATTACCTAAAACAACCTAGCTCCAATAATCACCCCATGTTAACAGGAAGTGTTGGATGAAACATTGCCATGTCTTTCAAGTGTGCAAGCTGAAGCTTCTGGAGCAAAGCAGCATTTCAATGCATGACTGCAGCAGGCCACTTGCTGGTGTTACTTTACCACTGCTTTCTAGAAGAGCAGGACTTTAACTGGGACTTCCATCAGTGTCACAGTGCACCGAAAATTTGATCCAATAATGGGATAGACTGTGAAAGACACTTGAAACTTTCTGCTCTTAGGATACTACTTTGTATGTTTAATTTGAATTAAGTGAGCTGTAATTTGTAACAACACCCTGATAAACAATCTGCTGTTCTGCAGTTGGGATACTTCTTGAACTGCAGCTTCAACAGCAAATACTGTGGGCTAGGGATTATTTATTCAGTGGCAGGAGGGGATGTTTTACGCTTGTGTTCCTCCCTTTTAACAGCATCAATGCCTCTCAAGCCACAGATGACACTAGTAAGATGTAAGCTAGCAATTTAACTTAGAACATCTCTCGCGCTTTTGACACGTGGACCTCATGTCACAGAACGCTGCAGTTATGATTACATTGTTATGCAGAGTCAAGTTTATTGTGGTGGCGGGCTGCAGGTTCAGTGCTTGGAAGCACCCCAATTATATGATGTCAAAGGCTATGTGCTGCTGATGTGGCAAAACCGCCGTGTCTTTCAGCCCTGCAATGTTCTAATAATCTGCTGATGCCGGCATGACTCCCATTACATGCCCATGGGACACACTGGTAATGTGTGACATTTCTTCAAATGCTGTCTGGGGAACTCAGATGGACAATCTTTGTTCCTTCTCCCCTTCCAAAACTATACACCAAAGTCCTGTGCTTACTAAACAAGATTTCTGTGGATGTTGCAACATTTACATCTAAGGAAATATAAGACTATCTGAAGATACAAGGTGATTTTGGACATTAGTGCAGCATTCATAGCATGCATAAAGCACCTTGAAGACATTTCATCACTTAATAACAGCCCAGCATGAAGAGTTACAGACTCGGCATTGACTCTGTATTTCTGATCACAATGTTTTCAGATGCACAGCCAAGTCTCTGTTAAAAAAAAAAAAAAACAAAAAAAAACCAAAAAAAAACCCTAAAAAAAACCAATTTTCTCCTCCCTAGAGATTTACTTCACCAATACTTCCCTCTTCGCCCTCAACAGCTCTATGGTCTACAAGTATTTTCTTTTCTCATAGGGAACGCTATAGTTTCAATTCACAAAATATAACCACAGGCCAGTTTGCAATTTCCAAGGCACTTAATAATGACAAGCCTTTTTCATCCCATAGAGAAAGCTGCAGAGCTAATGGTTTTGACAGCTTCCTAAAGAGCAGTCTTTACCACACAGCATCTTCACCCTTACCTCAAAGACATTTGCAAGCTCAAAAGAAATAGTTATATTATTTTGCATGTTGACACTGCGGATTGCAGCAGCAAGACTTCCAGCTGCTCCTAGAAAAGGGCTTACATTAATTCATCAGCAGCAAAGGCATATCCGTTTGTCTCCTCTAGACCTCTGCAAGCAGCTGTAATTCCACTGCAAGTGAAGTAGCTCGGTTTCCCAACTTGCCAGGAAGCGTACAACTGTAAGGAGATTCGCAGATGAGTTATGCTAAATGTTTGGTATTGTGACCTGTGATGCAACACAAAAGAATGGTTGTTGTTGCCTAAAGTTTAATGGAGTTAATCCTCCCAAATGCTGACAAATTACTGCCTCTGGCCATTTAAAATCACATTTCTAATGCAATAATCCTATCTGCATTACAATGAGTTGGGATGAAATGATTAGGTGCCTGAGATTTTTTTGCACAGTGAATTAAGTCACTATACAGACTGGCCGTGCTTGTTCACAAATTAAAGGTCTGGACGGAAATGAAATTCCATTATTCTGCCACTTGCTAAGCTCTGAGGAAGGGTTCATTACTGTCCTGTCTCTACTGGGAATGTTTCTAAAGTAGCTACCAGCAACCTATTTTTCATTATATCAGCTTCAGGGCTTTCTTCATTATTAGTAATTATGAGTAATCTGACCACTAAACACCCCTGAAGGAGAAGACTAACTCAACAGTATGTAAGGGGGGAAAAAAAAAAAAATCAGATGGTGCCAGTAAATTGGTGAAGAAAACCAAAACAAAACTGTACCCTGAATGTTAGTCCTTCCCTCTTGTGCTCAGAGAGAAGGAAAAGACTGTGCTCAAAACTTACCCCATTCTTATACTCAGAAGCACAGACTTTTTAGGTAAGGGAAAGTCCACCATTTAAACCAACTACATATACATATAAACTAACAACAGCAGTGCTATCCATCTTTACCATTTATAGTAGGATCCTTACTTCCTGACCCCATCACAATATGCCCAAGCAGCAATTCATGCCTACACACTCAAATTACTTCGGTTTAAAGGCTGGATTCGGGATTTTTGGAATCCCATACTAACAAATTTATAACCTTCAGCTTGTAAGTATTCTTATTAGCATTCAACTGATTATTAACACACAATATAATTTGTTACACATCAATATAGCAACTTTTCAATTGCTAGATGCCTGTGAGGTTAGTGCTCATTGAAGACAGGTGATATCACAGGTTTGAATTCAAAGCAAACAGATTTCACATATATTTTGATAAATAGGGAGTATGATGCTGTAAATTTCTATGCTAGAACTTTGTCTGATGCCCTCCTAAAAATATAGCCTAAGAAAAAGTTTGCATTAAAAAAACCCACAAACCTGTATTACTAATTTGAGACAATCATCATGCAACATAAACCCCACAAACAACAGGCACCAAAGCCCCAAGACGCCCTCAGTCACAAACTGCAGTGTGCAAATCTATCAACCACCTGTGCTAGTCAATTCCCACGGGCCTGCTATGCTTGGGGGCTACAATAAGATTTAATTCTCATAAAATATAACCCCTTCTATGCACGTAATTGCTAAACATCATTAAGTCACATCTGTATCACAAGAGGAGGAAAAAGAAACAATAAGCTTTTAGCACTACTCTTTTTGCTATTGGCAGGGAACCTGGCATTTTAATGGCTAAAATAAATTAATGTAACTACAATTATATACTCTTCACCTTTGTGCCTCACCAAAAAATAAGAAACCACCAAAGTTTCCATGCTGTTGATGTATTAGGAGAGAATGTCTCTATTTAAAATGGAAAGCTAAACACCTCAGCACTTAACAATGACCTAGTCAGAAGCAGTTTGTTCTAGGTTAAGTGTGGCTTTTTCTCAGTCAAATGAAAAGCTTCAGTACATAGCTTCATGCATGAAGCCTGGTCTGTTTATGAAGCAATTAAGTGTACTATTACACTTGACAGACATACACAAACCTTTACATGATTGCACACTGTCCAAAACATCAGTGTAGGGTCACATTTGGATAGGTTACTGCAGATTCCAATATCTGCTACTAGATACACGTTAAAACACAGATACTCTCATATTCTGCTTGTTCTGGAACACACACTCTCCCAGATCGTAAGCATTTCTAAATACAGCATAAATGGGAAACAGGTGCCACAGACTGTACTTATAATACCATAGAAATTTCTAGGTTGTCTTCAACAGCAACAACACAAAATATGTGTCAGACATGGCTGGCTAAAAGATGACAGATACATTTTAAATGCTTCATTTAATAGTTCTAATAAAGGCATATCACCAATTAGCTGTGTCCTATGGGCACCAGTCTTGAGTTGTAGGATGCTTTGCAAATTCTGAGGGAATACCCAGAATCAGGAATATGATCTTCTTCTTTCACTTAACTCAGTGGCAGGATCTATTCCACACTCAAAAAACCCCTATTTCCATAGCAGCAATCAAGAGCAGACCTCACAGGACTCTGAAAAAATGCCAGCTACATTAACCCAGTGTTGTAGACTTAAGTCTCAACCCAAACCAAAGCCAGTTTTCCCCAAACACAAAGAGGTTTCCACATTCTTGAGAAACCCTGGACATCTCACCCTCAGAAGGGACACCCAGAGTGTTGCTATGGTATACACAGAGGCAGCTCACAGGCCCTGACTGAACTAGCAGAGCCCATGCCAACACCTTGCTTTCCTCAAAGCAGACACTGATAAGACTACCCCACAACATCAGCAAAAACAAGCTGCCAAGACCACAACAGCATACCCAGTCCAAAGAAGTCAGTGGCACCAGCCATGATGTTTGTGTCCCACGTCACCTAGCCCAGAGCCTCACTCCACTGGGCAGCACCTGCTAAAGGCAAAAATCACAAGCCCAGAAAGTCCTTAACAGTCATAAGCCAGAAAGGATGACAGAAAGAGATGCTTCTACAAATAGTCACAGCCAGCAGCCCCCACCACACAAAGGAGTTGTGTGCCAAAAGCTGGAGTACCTCAACAGGATTCAGCCTGCAAGAACTATCAAGCATAGCAAATAGGGCAGAGGGTCACCAGTGCCCATGAAGACCACCTCATTGTGCCTCCTCCGTTGCTCCTAAATGCACAGATTGGATAGCACTTTTGGTAATTGGCATTCCTACAGAACTGGAATGTTTGAAAAAGAGGTGTAAGAAGAAAAAAAGAACATAGGTAAGGAGGCCAAAAGGCTAAAGATTGGCCTGTACAACACCATCAGCTAAACTAAGTGAACAGCAGAACAAATAACAGTAGAAACACAAGGGTAACCTCTCAGGAAGGTTAGGATGGACAACATCAATCACTACTGCAGTAAGGAAACCCTGTGCAAACATTTGCATTACTAAAATCAGTCAATTTCTATCTAACAGGGTGCCTTGATGTTAATTTTATCCTCCCCTCCACCCCTAATCTCAGTTATTCTAATGATTCCCATATCTGTATCAGTAATTTCCCACCTATACTTCACAGCTGGTAATCACTGTCAAATCACACAGCCTGAAATTTGACAAGATTTTGGTACACGGCCACTTTACAGTGAATCAACCACGTATTAGTGGTTAAATTCACTGTTAATTTTGGTGGATCCACCTTTCCCCTTTCATGAATAATTCAATTAAGTCAGCTCTTGAGACAAGGTAACAAGCAGCCCTTGCCGTCTTTTGTTCATGAGAGCACCAACTCCCTCTCAAAGAGCACATAAATAAATCATGGAGAGTACAACACAACAGCAATACCAGGGACCCTTTCTCAGCAGTCGGCTCTTTTCCATGATACCTCTTCATTGTAACCACTAATGAAAACTCTTTGAAGTGGAAGAGTAAATATTATCATTTGATAGTACCTGGACCCAACAAGGCAAACAAAATTGCATTGTACTACATTCCAGGAGCCGTAGACCCATTCACAATACAACGCTCGAAGGGTTGCTATGGAGGAACCCAGTGCTTACTATTTTAGTACCATGAGGTCAGCCAAGGGCTGCTGGTCACTCCTTTAGGGCTGTTAGCCTTAATCTTATATGCACAACAAACAGGAGAAAAAACAATGCCAAACAAAACAAAACCAAGAATTTCAGACTATGCCTTTGCAGGTACAAATACCCCAACAGAGGCAGAAAGCAGGTTTCCAACCGTATTCAGGATCAGTCAGCTCTTAAAACCTGAGACCAAGTGTCAGAAATGCATACATCCTCTTTAGGCACAGGATTATTCAACCCAACGTTCAGTATCCAGCAGCTTTAAGTCTTTTCAAGCCTTACTGGGAATTAAAAACAAACAAAAAAAAAACTTGGCAAAAACTATCCTTCTGCTTAAGGAGAAGGAGAATTGGGTTCAATGCTCTGGTCTGCCACAGCCTCACTGGATGACCTTTGGGCTTACACAGCATTTCGATGCCTCATGTGAACCCGGAGCTACCAGGAGGGTTTCTCCCTCAGTGGAAGTAGAAACCACTGGCATCAGACCATATGCACACACCTTACCACTAAGTTGGCTGCCAAGTGTAAGGATGTTTAGTAAATCCATCCTGTAGGAATCAAAGACAGCAAAAGGCCAAGGGACCAGTGACTCCAATGTAATATTCCCACCCTTACTTACCCCCCCCTA
>VZRQ01002787.1:0-46740 GCA_013397975.1 Machaerirhynchus nigripectus | reverse complement strand
CTGCCCCCGCTCCGGGGAACCTCGCCCGCTGCGGCTCCTCCGGGCACGGCCGTAAGGGCTGCGCCGCTTCCCAGGCGGAACTCCTCACAGGACTGTTAGAGCCCGGCTGGGTGAGGGCTCCAGCGTCATCCCAAACGAGATGGGTTCGCACTCGCGGCTTCGGGAGGGTGCCTGCCAGCAGAGCGGCTGAAAGGGTGCTGGAGCAGATGGAGTAGCCCCGCAGGACAAAAACGGATGCCATCCACGTGGAAGATCTTGACGAGGATGGCTTTCTCGGGCCTTAGCTCATGGCTAAGTTTGGTTTGAGATGGAGAAGTAAGGTCATGTCTGGTGAGAAGGCAGAACACCTCCAGCCAGGAAATGGGGACCTCAGGATGTTGAGCTTTGAGCCTGAAGAGTCTCGGTAGCAAATTTGCACTTCCTCATGTCTCAGGTTTGCGGGAACTGTTAAGAAGGTGCATTTGGGGAGCACCTCTCCAGCTTGCAGGTTTGCAACTTTGTTGGTCAATAGCTCTGTTGCTGTTGGATCAGCTTTCCCCCCTGACCTGTGTCAGTATTTACTGGCATTCTGATTACTCAAGAAAGACTTTATCAAATTGTGAGCAATTTCCGAAGCTGAGAGATATTCCGAATTTTCTAGTTTGAGGTATTTTGCTGCTAAAGTCTTTCCTGTTCTTGTTATTTTGTGCTGGACAAAGTATGGGACACAATAGTATCACTCCAGCGAGAAGCTCTACTAAGAACCCTTTCTCTGGGTTAAGAAGTTTCTCTCTGAGAAGCATTGAGGTATGGCTTTCTTCCCCTCTTTAGGCTCTCTAATGTGGAATTTGGTTTGGTTTCCTCTTACAAAAACCTTACACTCCATATGTCACTAATGAAAGATGATTAGCAGAATCACCAACACGCTCTCAAGTTTACACATTTCTTCTGTCATTGTAGCCAGTAGTCATGGGAATCTGCCTTAACATTAGTCCTGGTAAATCATTTATGCTAGCAGTTCAGAAGTTAGACTGACTGTTGTTCTTAATTTGAGACAAAGCTGAAAAAACGGGGCTTTTCAGACATTTATAAGTGGACAAGAGCCAAAGCCCTTGGATGCCGGTTTAAGTGTCAGAGGTTCAAGCTAAAGCTGGTCTCAAAGCATTGTGACTGGATTTTGATCTCAGTCTAGGTATGGCACATCTGTGGACTGTTATGACCTGTCTTTTAGCAAGTATAAAACCTTCCAGTTTCTCCATCACACCGTAGTGTGTTTGCCGTCGTGTACTATCCCTCTGCTGCCTTCAGTGGATTTCTTCTGAGTATTTCTCAGTGTGAGTGCAATTAAATCTGACCTAGAAGTTCAGCTTCATCACTCAAATCTGAGATGCTGGCACAAGCCCAGTTCTATCCATAAACAGCAGTTTATAAGAGCTGGAAATGTTGGCTGCATCAAAGAAGTGCTTTGAGGTATTCACATTTATAATAAATTTCAGGATAAAAAAGGTGACAGCAACAGTAACTTGAAGAGTCATCGCTGCCTGCACAGAAGCTTTGTTTCCAGGTTTGGTGCTAATAAGTCTCAGTATCAGGTCTTACTTACAATTTTAAAAGCTTCCTTGGGGAGATTTGAAATGCATGACAGCTCCGATACTTGCTTAAAGCTGCATATTAATGAGCTGGAGTCCACTGGGGGACAGTGAGGAAATTGAAGGCATTTGTAGTAATACTGACAAAGAATTAATTGTAAAGATAGAAATAGCTAATTATTAAGAGCTACAAATAAAAACACCAGAACTTTCTCAGTTTGACATATTTCTTCTCTAAAACCATTCTAGTTCTTGCTCTCTTCCCCTTGCCACATTATAGGACCTTTTCAGTAAAAAGCTCTGGCACATGAAACACATTTAGTCCCTTATCCTTTTGTATAGCCCACACATGAGCAGAAGCACACATAGCCACAGTCCGAGTATTCTGCCAGGTTTATGAATACACGCAGTACAGCAGGAAATCGGCTCTATGGGCCGAAATTGTTCTAGCGGTGCTGGAGGTAATGTTCCTTCCATGGTATCTGGAATATACTATGTGTCTGTAGGGTGTTTTCCCACTTGCTCTTGACAACTGTTGAGCATGACGTCATGGAGAATTAAGGCTGGGCATTTCCTCTGTATGAGCTGGCTGCTGGGGTGTTTGCTACACCACAATTTCTTAATCAATCCCAAGATTTACCTTGTGTGTCAGGGTAAAAGTAGCCCGACACTGGAAAATAAGTACTTCCCAGTCACTGCTACAATCCCTAGTTCCAGGTGGTGTATCGTAGACAGGGAACCCTCCAGGTTGTCCTTATTACAGCTTCTGCTTCTTGCTGTTACCAGCAGACCCAAATCAGTCCACTTTGAGTATGCTTTTTCCTACTGCAAAAAACAGCAGGGTTTTCCTGTCCTCCTGACAGGGCTACATCTCCCTGTTTGCTTAGTGCAGTCCTTTTGCCTCAGGGCCATTGCACAGATGTTTAGCCTGTACTCTCCTTGCTCCACTGAGAGCCTCCTTGAATATCTCCATAAAATAAAAGGAAGCCACTTGTGTTCAAATTCGGACAAAGAGACTCATTCTGTTGCAAACTAGTTGTCTTTAAAATTCACCTGTGCTTGATAGCAGAAGCAATCTATTTTCCATGAAGGACTGTCTATTTGGATTCATTTTGAATGGAATTCTTTTCTGTATTTCAAAAGTAAAATATTTCATAGATTTTTTTAGAAAGTGCTGTCATAGTTTCTGCCACACAGCCCTGCCTCCTTCCATAAATCTTTATGTTCTCAGTAAAAATCAATGTCTACTTATTAATAAAATATTGATGTGTTTTTTGTAAGTAATAAAGGATACCGTTTCATGCACATACATATACTCATGGAGCAGGGTTGCATGAAGAAGTTTGCAATCATTTTGTGCAGTGGGGTGCAGTGGGATGCACTGCAATGACAGGTCTGCAGCCAATTTTGGTTCAGTTCATAAATTCAAATACTGAAATTTGACAGAACCCCATTTTCTGTTTCTCAGGCACAATAAGCATTCATTGCAACTCCTGAACTAAAGACAAGCCTGAAAAATTGGGAGTACCTGTGAATCCCAAAGCACCAAGTCCTAGCAATGCAGATATTACGTAGAACAGAAACAGAGCAAAAAATCATTGGAGTAACAACAGCCAGTCACAGGCTCTAATGAAGAAAGATGCAGGCTGCTTCTTGTCTAGAAACCTTGCTTGCCTCTATGGGCTTCCTGAATTTCCAGGAACTGGCTCTGGAACACTGCTAGCAATTTTCCCTGAGCACAGAGACATGGCTGAAGATATTAGAGGGCAAAGGATTTATTTTAAATGTTCTTCAAAGAACCTCCTAACTACCAAGGAGAAATGTGTCTTCCAAAAGAATTATTCTCAGTAAGACCTTTGGGCAGAAAAGGGGGGAAGATGGTATTAATGGTATTAGCAAATAACAGCATTAATAGGAGGAATATAGGCCAGCACATGCCGAAGTTAGAAAGCAGGCAAAGTGGCTGATGGAGGGTAGCAAGTGCCAAACCAGCCTGTGTGCCTGCTTTGCCCTAGGAGCCAGGGACACACTGCAGATGGTGTAGAAGGGGTAAGCGGCCATAGTACAGCAAAGTGAACAGGCAGCCCTGAGAAACAAACAGCAAAGCATTTATATCATCACATTTTTATGCTGCATCCTTTCTTATTGCAAGAGTAATTTATAGCGGTGCAGATCAGCAACAGAGCTGGCATCACAGGCACTAGTCTATCATAGCCTTGAATGTGTAAATGCCTTAAATGAACAATGATATAGAAAGCAGTAGGCATTTCTTTCCTGCCCCTCAGCTCACCTGAGGTGAACTAATTCAACTCAGTGCTCAAGCAACAGAGAATTACATTTGTGATAAGCTGTGTCAGAAGTCTCACTGCAGTCTGTTCCTGAGATTTTTATAACAATAGGCACTCCAGATCTCAGAGCATCTGTTTCATCTGAAACTCTTTTTCGGCTCCTCTTCAAACATTTCATACACTTCTTTTATCCCCAGTTTAGGGTTAAAAGTGAACCCTAGAGCATGCAGATTTCAGAAAAATTTATTGTTCCATTTTTCTCTTTGCTGTAGATGATTCCACACTGATTATATTCTTTATGAAGCAACTGCAGATGGCTGATGACTGGCTTATCTGCCTGCCATTTCCCTCAAACCTCTTTGTTATCTGCCTCTAGTTTGCCTTGAAAGACACAGTTTGGTCCCTGTATCCCTCTCTTCATCAGCTCGCTTGCAGCTGGGGGGGCAGAGCCACGGCTAGACCTTGCATGTCCTGTGGACTCAGATCAGTGGCCAAGAAAGGCACAGAGCCGCTCTCTTTGCCCTTCCCTGTCTACTGCAGTGAGTTTTTCTCCAGGGTATTCTGCTCTCCTGCTCTGACTGCATGAGTAACCCAGAGGGGAAATCCAGGAGGATTCATGACTGGACCCAGATGACTTCAGTTTCTGTGTCTGCCCATCAAGAGGTGTTCAGACTTGGCAGCACAGCTCTGGAGAGCAGGGGATGAGTAAGGCATACCTGTTCCTCAGAGGGTCGCCTTGAAGCCAGTGCTCCAGGTGAGCACACTCTGCTGTGTACAGGAACTTCTTCCAGGTTTAAACAAATGAGCAGACTTGTCACTGAGCACAGGCATCAGTGTGGGGGAGCCGACTCCAACAGCCTGTCTGTGTGCCCAGGCAGGCTGGGGTAAAGTATTCCTGCCCAGATTCAGGGCAGGAATGCTCACAGTTTTATGGAAGTCTCTGTCTGTGGCCCCAAGCTGTCCTCCCTGGAAGCAACACAAGCACAGGGCAGCTGTGCTCAGCAGCACATCCCCACATGCATTTTGGTGTGGCTCTTTTCTGATCCATAACTATTCTGCCAAACACCATGACAGAGGGAAAACAATCCCATGCCTAGGCAGCTAGCAACACAAACAGCTTCAGAGGTGGACTGGCAGAAACTGATGGGCATTTCTTCCTACTGCTGGAAAGCTTTGGCAGAGTGGAATGCATTATCCCATGTTACCAAACTCAGCAGAACTAGGTCTTCTCTTCTTTAGATAGAGCTTCTCTGCTCATGAAAGTTTCACCAGTTTAACATTAATGGAAGTTCAAATTCCCTTAATAAAGTCAGCATGACCTTCTTGATGATTATTTGTTTGAATTTAAATCTCCTTTTACTAGCTACACCCATTTAGTTTGTACCCATGTGAGCAGGTGCAAGTGGAACTGGAGAGCACCAGCTTTATGTTCAGACATAAAACTGCATCAGCTTGAAAAAGCCAATTTAATCTAACATCCTGTCATTGTTTAACCCCAGCCAACAATCCACCATGCCACAGCCACTCACTCACTTTCCCTCCAGCAGGATGGGGAAGAGAACTGGAAAGGCAGAAGTGAGAAAACTCATGGGTTGAGATAAGAACAGTTTAATAATTGAAATAAAATAAAACAATAATACAAAATTGTAATGAAAAGGAAAATAACAAAGCAAAAAAACTCTTAGTCTGCCAGCACTGCTCCTCACTGCCTTTTTCCCAGACCCATCAGGATGCCTCTTTATGCACAGACAAGGCTCCAGAGTATTTATAATCACTTACATTTTAATTTCGTTGTTTAGTCTTGTCCATATTAAAGAAATGTTCACCATGCAGTTAGCATTATTGAGCATTTTAACCACTGCTAGCTTCACCACTGTATTCATTGCATGATGCCTGATCTGCAATAATGTAACAACATCAATTTACAGTAATTAATGTGATCCAAATGTCCTAGCACAGGCTGGATGAGGACCTGGAAATGGCTGGTGCTGTAGGAGACTCACAATGACATTCTGTGACCAAGGAGTTTTGGGAAGCAGTCAGGTATGCGATAGAAAAAATGTGGTGGGCTGCAGTGACAGCTGAGGCTGGCCCTATCTGAAAGTATGAACCAATATTCTGGGATGAACATTGCTAAGTGAGGGCACTTGTTGATAATTTTAATGTTTACTGAGAAGCCTTGAGCACCAGTATGTTCCCACAGTTACTTCTCTAATGAGACTGCAAACTGAAGCATGCCTTTGGCCCAAAAGAGCTGGAATTTGTGCCCTGGAACTGGCAAATCTCTGTGTTTGTGAATGTGTTCAGGAGCCATTCTGTATTGCTGGGAGAAGCCAGGGCTTTGTTCTTCACTAATAGTAACAGAGTGCAGCTGGGGAGGCAAGCCTGAGGACAGGGAGTGGTGATTTTGTGTTATCTGTGTTCTTGTTGGCAGTGGGAGGCTGGTGTTTGCTCCCATGTTATTTACATTTCAGTCTGTGCAAGGATCATCTTTTCTAGGTGGAACAGATACTGCAAGCCTGGGATGTGTGTTTTTGTATGCCTACATACAAATAAATAAATGAACCAGTACCATTGAGTGGAAGAACTCAAGAGAAATGGAGCATTTCTGTAGCATGCTAG
The DNA here is from genome assembly GCA_013397975.1 of Machaerirhynchus nigripectus. Classification (NCBI taxonomy): domain Eukaryota; kingdom Metazoa; phylum Chordata; class Aves; order Passeriformes; family Dicruridae; genus Machaerirhynchus; species Machaerirhynchus nigripectus. The sequence goes on along the minus strand of VZRQ01002787.1, from coordinate 40,262 downwards.
GCCTGCTTAAAACAGAAAATGAAGTGTACTGATTCTGACTTTTTTCCCAGGAAAATCTGGACTCTGCCTCAGGATGGTGATGACAGCTGATATAAGGATCACCTGCTAGAGAAGAGTTTGTGTAAGGTTGTATCATTCGGAGAATCTTTATTTTATTTGGGCTTCAAGCTGATGTATTTATCATAGAGAAAACTTTTTTGTTGCTAAAAAGTATGGAGAAAGCTCTAGAGGGACCAGTAAGAATATTGTCAAAATTTCTGAAGTTGAAATTCTCCTATTAGATGCCACACAGCACTTGGAGAACCTGTGTGGAGATAGATCCTATCCTGTCAGTCACCCTCAATTTCACTTACAAAGGTTGATGTCTCATGAAGATGGTTCTCAGGCTTACCTGGAAAGCAAACATCTTTTTCTGACAAGTGTAGATGACTGGCAAGTACAGACCATGCAGGAAAGTGGATCATGGAGCCCAAATTAATGAGTAATTGAAAGACTGTTCTGAAAAAAAGGAAACCATTTCTAATCTGTGAATGTAGCAGTGCGTGGCTGATCTACAGATTTCTGTAAGTAGCAGGCATCCAAAGTATGCAGTTGACGCCACCAGAATCCCTGCGGAATGAAGCATTCTCTCCAGGAGGAGGAAGATGGCAGTCAAAGTATGCTCTTGCATATGAACTTTTGACCCATCCAAGTGCTGTTGAAGAAGGCACAGCTCACTCCCCAGACTTCCAGTGTAGGAAATAATGATGTTCTTTAGATGCATCGGTGCGAGGACAGGTAGGGGAAGATGAGAAAGCAGTTTGGCACTGCTGGTTCCCTAGTGGCGTGTGTCTGGCACATTCCAAGAATCAAGACAGCAAAGAGAACTCAAAGGAAATACTACGGGTTTCAGGTTTTAGAGCAATGAGGGAGAGAGAGATCTACACAATACCATGAAATCAGGTAAGTTAACCATGTTCCCCTGGTTTGCCATCAGTAAACTGCTCTAGCAAGGCACAGACTTTACAATGACCTATTAGATTAGGCTCCAAGCTAAGCTCCGGCAATTTGCACTTGTCACTTTGATGTCGGTTAGACACACAGCAGCTGAAATGGTATAGGTACTTGTCCTCTATTCCAAAATACACACATCCCTTTAGCAGCAGCCTAAGTCTGCATTCAACAGTACAGGTATTAATGGGCCAGAAAGTACTTAATTGTACAAACCAGACTCAGCACATGCAGCTCACTTATACACGCTTTTCAAAGAAACCAATTTCTTCTCAACCTACAGTGACCCCACTACAGGGGGACGTAACCAGTTGACTTCAGATTTGTATGAAAATAGAGTCTATGATGGGAACACAGAGGACACAGAGCTTGCTAACTGTAACCATGTTAACTGCGAGCCCCTTTGATAAAGACCTGGGAGAAGGGAATTTCGAGACCCCTTCCTGACATCTCCAGAGGCAACTCTGTATGTCTTTATAAAATATAAACCCTCAGTGTGAGGGATGAAGATGATGAAAATCTTACCATCTCTATGAGATGAACACTTAGCGGATGGTAAAGCTGGACCTTTATGGAGGGTTGTGGGAATTAATTATATTTTTGGCAACATCATTGTAGTAAGGCAGTAATGAATGTGGAGAATTTAGTTTATTTTTACGATCCTAAATAAGAGGATTGTGACTTTCTGCAACCTGGCTTGTCATTATTATAATTTCTTTGACATGGGGCAGTAATGGGATAGTGCAAGGTTTCCTCCCCAGGTGGGGAACAGCTGTTCAGAGGAACACTCACTGATCAGCAGGGACTGAAGACAGCCATTTCGGAACAAATTTATTTAATCCAGCTACTACCTGAAAAATGCCTGGCAAACAGAATCTTATCTGTTGTTCTTTAACAAATATTGTAAGGCTTAAAGATTTCATCAACAAAGCAGAAGTTTAAGGCAGAATTTTACCTTACAGTGTATATCTGGTTCAGATCATAACAAAAGGAAAGTGAACTTACTGGTCTCGGCTGGATGCACAGGAGTGCTGAACAAACAAAAGGTAATGCCAGTGGAGAAAGGGGAAGAATGTTCCTCTTTTGCCATTTTTATTGTCCTTGTTATGAATTTTCATTGAAAGGTAAGTTACAGAGTTAAATTTTAGCAGTGATGAACGCATTGTTTCTTCTGTTCCTCCCTGAACTTTATTCATTAACTGATGCAGAGAGCTGGTCTTTTCCCCACAATTATTTACCTCTAGTTTCTGTCCCTCACAGACCTCACTGAGTATAGAAATAAGAGTCGTATTTGAACAGCACTAATACAAATGTGGCTCCTAATAAGGGACAGTACAATACACATTAAATATGAGTTAGAAAGGGATGCTGTAGTCTTCCAGACCTACTTAATTTTAGATGGCTTTTATTGCTTTTGAAGCTATTGACAGAAGTGAGGAAGGCAGATTATTTATTTCTTGTTTAAGTGAAAACTGAGAGTCAGTTTGTCCAAAAGTTTCTAAAACCAAGGCCTTCATAAATGCAAATATGTGACAACTGTATAAAAGATATTACGAAGTCTTTGCACCAAATAGTTTCCCACAGATGCCAGTACGAACATATTTTGTTTAAAAATAAAACCTGTTTATACTATAAGCATCCCTGGGGAAGGAAGTACATGTACTTTTGCCTCTGAAGGTTCTCCAGTTATCATTTCTTCTTCTCTTTTCTGAATTTTATTGAAGATGCATTCCTTTTACTGAGGTTTCCATGGTTATTGATCTTCTGAAGTTTTCATATTAGCCCAGGCAGGCACTCTTTCACTGTGAGTCTCTGAATGCAGGTGTTGCTTCTTCTTGTTTCGCAGGAACTTAATTTGGCAAACCCTCATCACCAAATTGGACTTTACTACCCACCTTGATTTGTGTGGTTTTTTGTCTGAATTCAAATGTTTTTCCTGAGCTCACTTTTTTGTAAGCAAATAATAGCACAGGGCATGATTGACATTAGCTATCTTGGGGGTGAACATTGCATGTAAAAGGTGTACGGGTTCAACACATCTACTTGTAGGTCACTTTTTCTAACTTTATGTCCCAAATGTCTGCACTTTACTGATCAGCATTTCCCCTTCTGACTGTATCACTGTAAAGCCTTTGCTTCCCCTGTGAGAACAGGCAGGGTGTGAGCAATGAAGTTCAACTTCTGTGTTATCCTGAGAAAACAGAACAGACTTTCTCTTCATTTTACATCTGTATGCTTCCGGCTGACACTGCCTCCTATGGGAGCAACAGTTTCTGGCTATTGCAGGCCGGCTAGCACAGCTTACATAGGGAATGTGTTCTTCCACAGCTAGGGACTAATGTCTGTGGGTATAAGCATTCCTCAGAACATTTAAATGGTCCTTTCTCCTCAGCACCGAGTGCCCAGGTTCTGAAACAAGGATGCTACACAGACAGTTTATGGAGCTTGGCGGATTCCCTTGTTGAAATTCTGCCATCACATCCAAAAGAAGAGTTATCATTATTCTCTTTTGTCACTGGGACTCTTCTTCTCCGTGGGTATTGCTACATCATCTCTGCCAGACAGAACACAACCTTGGCAATTAGTCTTCAGGGACTTGGAATCCAAGTCCCTACAAAGAGATTTATCTCTTAGTTTCTTGGGGGTTTTTTAAGCTCTGCACTGTCTCCTACTGTCTCCAGTGTTCATTTAGCTGTTTTGAAGAGTAAGTTCTGGTGACAGATCCTCTATTCCATGCTGGAGAGGTGGTACATTTTTGAAGAGGAAAACAGAGATAGCACCAACAACCGCATCTCATGCTGTACTACTTTGCCAGAAGATATTGCATCCCTTTGTGGTTTGAAAGATGGAAAAAGAACTTTCAGTCATTTAGATGAGAAAATCCAAATGACACATTTCAACGTGCCACTTTTCTTCATTTCTGCTCAGTTCTACCCCATTGGAGCCAAAAGAGTTTTGTGAGAACATCTTCCCAAAATCCCAACTGCACACTGCCAATGGGAAATGAGGAAAAAGGATGAACCTCTTTCTTCACATTGGTGTAGTAAAGCCAATGCTTACATTCTTCCAGCAGCTTCTTTTACCTCTGTTTCCAGTGCATTTTACAGATGCTTCCAGGATATATACTCCAGTGTGACATCAAAAAGAAACCCGTCTTGGCAAAAGAGCAACAGAGAAAACTCACAGCTTGTTTATATAAATTGTAAAAAACTGTAATTAAATAGCTATAAAAAGAGTAACTGGTTTTACTCTGTGTGTCCCCTGCTTTTCATGATAGATGTTCTTAGACTAAACTGTTGGGGGTTTCCCCATTTGAGCCTCAGAGGGCTACTGTAATAAAAAGGTGAATGAGAGCAGCACTGCATTGTGCCTCCAGATGAGACAAGCAATGAAAACAAACTGCATCCAAACAGCTAAATCTGGGGCTTAAGCTAGCCTCTGTACACCAAACGTGAGCAAATAGACATGTTTTATAACATTTCTTGGACATCAATAAACTGTGGCTCTGGTAGAGCTCTTGTATTTTTTCTTTTTCTTTTTTTCCTTCCCTTCCCTTCCCTTCCCTTCCCTTCCCTTCCCTTCCCTTCCCTTCCCTTCCCTTCCCTTCCCTTCCCTTCCCTTCCCTTCCCTTCCCTTCCCTTCCCTTCCCTTCCCTTCCCTTCCCTTCCCTTCCCTTCCCTTCCCTTCCCTTCCCTTCCCTCTTTCCTTCCTTCCTTCCTTTTTGAATGGGTTGAGTCAAGGGCCCTGTATTTAGAGTGGTCTTCCTTCTACTCCTAGTTACACAACTTCCTCAGAAAGTTCTCCCCCGCTGATCTCAGTGATAATAAACCATCATATTTAGCATAACAATCTATCTCTGCAACTTTGACAAAGCACAAAGAACTAGAGACAGGTTCTCAGTTTTCAAATTAATTAATTTTTCAAATTAAATTTGAGCTGAATTTCAGTGCACCTCTGTGTTTGTGAGACCTCTGAAAAATGGCATTGCTTCTCAAGGCAACAACTTAAAACCACATGAAAACTGGCTATGGTGGGGTTTTTTTAGTTTTGTCTCTGCAATATTGAGTGCAACTTCACCAAACAAATAGGTGTTCCAACAAAGTTGTCCTTAAAGCTGCATTACTGAGTCTCTCCTGGCTGTGTTACTATGGATTAAAATTTCAGTCTTTGCTACCAGTTTCCAAATGTACCATAATACATCCCTAGTATTCCTTCATTGTAAAATCTATTGTAATGCATAAAACTTGAATAACTTGCAGATGTGGAAGACCTCAGAGAGTTTCAAATTCTTGTATTATCAGCTCTAAAATCACACCTCTAGAAAACCTTAGAACTCCGCTCTGGTTATTTTAATCACTGCTGTGGTGTCTAGGGGATGACATGGCTGCATACCATAAGGCAAATCTTAGGACCTGTTCTGCCCTAGGGGATGCTGTTGTCTTGGCAGGAAAGAGACTGCTGTTGGCAGCAAAAATTCAAGGGCTTTCCTCTATTTGAAACATCTTATTTTGAACTTTTTTTTTAAAGTCATTTAAGTAGGTATTTGCAACAAGGAAGCCTCTTCTAAAAGGCTAGAAGAAATAGAGTCCAGAATAAAAATAATTGCTTTAGTATATGAAAACACAGAAGCAATATGTGTGCATTTTTAAGGCTGTAGTGTCTCCAGGGTAATGGCAAGAAAAGGTAATTTAACATCTCCATGCAGAAGCATTGCTAGTTTCACTTTTTGTGCTCTGAATAGTATGGAAAAGTTCTGACTGCTGACTCTTGCTAACTCTTGCTTGCATCACTATAGACAAGAATTAACTGCTTATGCCCACGGTTTTACAGTTTTGGTTGTTTCAATTACACAGCTTGCAGCTGGTTGGACATTTCTGTTGGATCTTCCACAGATGAGTCTTCTTTAAAGAGACTAAAAAGTTTTTACAGTGCCTTGTGAGCCAGCGCATCACTATTTCTGAAGCTCTTCTGTAGACAGAACCCCCTTTGAAGTCAATGGGCGTTCTCTCTGAATAAGAACTTTAGGATTTGGGCCTCAGGACACAAATGCTGTGATCAATCTTTTGAGCATAGTGAGTAACATTTTCTTGGCTTTCAGAACTACACTAAGCCAAACAATAGCCCCAGGGATTCAAAATAGGTTAAATGGGAGAATCTGCTTTGTTTCGACCTACGTCTTTCTTTAGCTTTTAAATTGGCATAGTCCCCATGCCTAGTATTGACCTGCCAAAAACACCCTCGAACAATAAGAGCAGATGTTTTAATATTTAGTTTTATAGTCAAACCTATCATGGTGTGAGACACTATGAAACAGAGTTGTGTTCAATGAAAAACAAACATACTTGATGTGGACTGACCTGTTTAGAAGTTGCGACCTGAACATACAGCCTGGAACAAAAGACTTGAGTGCTGAGAACTTTATTAATTATGTTACAGGGAGGTCTGTAGGCACTGATTTCAATCAGACCATCATAGTACCAGACACTGTGCAAACATCAGAATTAGTGATACAAGAAGTCAGCAGTACAAGTAGGCAAGACTGATATTCCATCTCCTATTCTTTATAACTGCTCTGACTTTACACATGGAAAGGTCAGTTAGCAAGAGACTGTGTGGCCTTCCAATACCTCTCACAAAGTCCAAAAAGAGACCTGTCTGCCAATCTCCTGTCTTATTGTCAAGACTACTCTCCCCCTTTCACACAATTATAACAGTATATTACTGGACTTAAAAAATCCTAACTTCCCATGCCCATCCCAGCCTCAGATGAATTCCAGCATCCCCAGCCACTTTTCCCCATGAAACTGAAGGCCCAGGTTCTTCCTGTTACCTGTGATGAAGGTTTTGCCAGTGCTGATTTCAGTGGTAACAAGTCCAGATCTGGTGATAAACCCCACCGTGATATGGGCAGCTGTCAGAGAGTGCAGCAGTGCATCAGCAGTGTGGGACAGAGCAAACGCTCTTGCATTTTCAATCCTCACAGGATATCATACAACTGTATTAATGAAACGACACAGAACCAAGAGAAAAGACAGACTGAAACAAGAGAAAAAGGTAGCAAGTTCTTATTGCCTGAACAGAGCTAAGAGCCTGAACATTTTACAGACTCTTACCTGTGTGGAGGTGCACAGGTGAACAGCCCAGTTCTTTTCCTGGAGTCCCAGGTCTGACGCTGGCCCGTTAGCATTTTAGTGGAGGAAGTCCTGCAACTTCTGTTTCTGCCCACAGCCAGTGGAGAGTCTCAAGCAGCTGTATATACCATGATGGTATGCACTGCAGTGGGAAAACACTTAAGTCTTCAGGTGTGAATATACGTGGCACTATCACTAGCAGACAGAAAAGTGTTTTGGAGAAGCAACTTCAAAGCTGATGAAGGAAACTTAAACAGCAGTGTATTACCTGGAATATGAGCAACTGGACTCCCAAGCACAAGCTCAGCAGCTAGAAGAATCCTCCACAGTATCAGTAAGACTGAGGTCTCCACTATACACCAGATAGGCCCTGACACAGCTGAACTACTTAAAGTTTTAAACAAGTCTTGTCCAGCCTACAATTCACAGCAGTGATGTAAAGAGTCTGCTGATTCAGTTGTACTTGTAGAGGGTTTCCACTGTTTACTTCTTTGATTTCTTCTTCTTTTAATTTTGTTTTCTTTTTTACGTCTGGATAAGGACTTCCCTTCCCTCTCCTTCCTTCAACTAAGTCAAAAAACTTGACTTGCCCAGTTTCTTCAATGCCTTGGCTCTACTTCCTTGTGTGAAATCCAGGTGCTACGCTGATTCCTCCCTAGATATTTCTCCTTTTGTTCCAATCCCTTACCTCGGTTCCTGATCCTGAAGAGGCAAAACAGCCAGCAAGGAGAGGCATGTAACAAGAGACAGCTCAAGACCACTCAGCAGTTCAATTTGTTCACCTCAAAGATGAGGACAAAGTAACATATTTTTCCCTTCAAATTTAGAAAGAAGGGTTTTAGTTTCAACAAAATGGTTCTCTAAGTCTCCCCTCCCTTTCCCTATGGTATGAGTGCCTGCTCATCCCCAGGGAGCACAGAGAAGCAGGGCACTCAGTCCCTTCATGCAGCCTACCACCACCACGGGGAAATGGGTGGCCATGGGCTGGCAAATCATGAAAGACACAGGCAAAGAAACAGTCACGTTACTTTGTGGCCACTGCTCAGCCTCTTCTGGGGTGACCCAGCTTCACAAGCTGGTCAGATCACTTCTATTTGATTCTAGCTGGCAGGGTGCACTCAGGTTTTGGGATCTGACAAGAGTCTGAGATTGGTTCTTGACAATTCTTTCACCCGCCATTTGGAAACTCTCTAGGCAATGAAATTTGCTTGCTTATGCCCAACGAGAAGACTGCAACTTGCTTTTGTCTGTCCTGTTTGCACATCTCTTTCTTGGGGATGGGTATAAGAAGATGGAACTGGAAGAGCTGCTATATGATAAATTCAGACACAATCACAATCACACCTTTTACTTGCCAGAATACCCTCTTTCCTTGCATTTGAGGACTCCAAAATAAAAAATTGTATATATCATAAAATAATATATGTTAAGGTCCTATTTGCACTATGAATTGTAACAGTGTTGTACATGGACATCCTGATTTATCACAACAACAGCTGAGGTGGCCTCCTGGGAAGCACCACAAGAAACAAATTGTGTTCTCTTTGAATTAAATGATTTCCTGAAATAAGCATCTTCCTACTGATCTCCAAGATGAGGTTGACAAGGACTCCAAGACTGCATATGTATGAAACTTGTTCACTCACACCAGCTGTGTCAGAAATCTACTATACCACACTACATCAAATGGAAGGAGGATTCATCTAGGGAAAGTAATTTCAGCTTCGAAAGAGAGACTGAAGGCTAATAAAAACATATTTTCTTAATAGGCCTTTGTTGCTCTTCCTTTAATAATCAAAGACTTGTGTCTTCCCCTAGTATAACACTAAGGATTGCCTTTGTTTTTCCTTCTTACTGTCAGTGAAGTGAAACACACAGTAAATGTGTTAACGAAAATGCATTGCTGAGTCTCAGGAGCAGTGCAACAGTGTTTCCCAGATGCAGCTTAGAACTGTGAAAATGTTGTCTACCTCCATTAACTCTTCGTTGCTTTACTGTTTAAGCAAGCATCAGTGGCTTGGACAACTTGGATTAGAGAAGTAAAAAGTGAATTAAAAAATGGTCTCTCTCAGACTGCTTCCATCACCCCATTTAGATCATGCTAATCTCTTCTTTGTGAAGCACAGCAGGTCACTTGTAGCTGTGCATGAAAACAGTTTGTCTGAGCTTCCAGCCCAAAGGAAACAAATGGGTAGGGCAAAAGATCTGATGTGAGGAGGAGTACTGTGCTCTATTCTCACTAGAAGGGCATGGCAGGGGGTAAGGCCCTCGGTGACTCTATGTCAGTCTTCCCCAGATGTCATCAGCTGATGAAGGCTGTGGATGACACAGAGCTGGAATATGCAGTTGGGACAAAGGAGAGGTAGAACATAGTAAAGGAGAAAAGCAAACTTGATAGAGACGAGAAAAACAGACAGGGGGTGGAAGGTGTGGGGTACAAAGTGCAAGACCCTACTCTTGAGGAGCAGACCACACAGTCTCATACAAGCTGAGACCTCATCAGCTGAGGGCAACTGCTGGTCACTTGTTAGAAGATGATGTACAAGGCAAGAACTCGAGAGCAAAGAATTTGAACTCAAGTTCAAGTTAAAGAACAGCAGTACAGTAACACAAAATTATCAAACTAGAAGTGAGAAGAGCTGTGAGGTCTGTGGTGGTCTGCTAGCAAGAAAAGCTGAGACACCTATTCTACACTAACATCTTTCAAAAAACGGTGCTTCATAAGTTTATGAAAATCAAATTCCCATCCTGGGATCCTAGGTTTTGAAGAGCTAAAATTAATGACTTTCAAACTGGTTACAAAAGGGGAACTGTTCATTGCCTATAGTAACAGAAATGCTCTCAAGGATTAGGTCGACTATGGAAATGGTTGGAGTGTTCTCTGCATGTTTAAAATGAAAGCAAAATACCATGTCAGTGGATTAGTAATATAAACTGGAACTAACCAGTCCAGTTCAATTGCTACAGTAAACAAACCACAAATACTTGAAAAACATTAGAAATCATAGAAAGTTTATTTGCTCTGTTATATTATTTCGAAAGGTGTAACCTACCTGGTTCCTTATTAGTTAAACACAAGTAAGGATTACATTTAAATATAAAGCTTTATCTTACTTGTATTAGTCACCTTAAGATACTCACTTACCTACATATTACCTATTTTCACAAGTCTCATTTTCCATTAGTTTTTCAAAAGCAATTGCAAAGTTATTTCTTTACTTCATTATTTTTTCCTGCTATTTTCCAACAAAATACCATGACTTCTTTTCCAGACCTTACACAGTCTTTCTGTCAAGAGCTCTTTTTCCAGGTGTGAAATTTTTATATGTATATATATATATATACACACACACAGAATCCAGGGAAATATAACTACACAGATTTTATTTTAATTATAAGCACCAAGTCACAAGCTGTGCTTTCTTATACTTTAAAATACATATTTCAACTATCTGTCAAGCTACAGTGTTGTTACCAAAAGGCATCTCAGACATTAAAGGGGAAGGTCTTAGTTTCATCTACTACCAGCTTTTTAAGGTAGTCTCTGTAGCGCAGAGTATTTGTTTCCGGATCTAGAGCAACAGCGAGCATATCCTCCATTTCCTCCTGAGTAAAAGGCTCACCTGAAAGACAGCAAAGAATAACACTTTTTCTTGGTAAGTATCCTTTCAAGGACTGGCAAATTCCACTGCTTTTCCCTTGAAAGGATCTCCTTTTGATTCTCACACAGAGGAGAAAAGGAACAAAACTAAGGATCTTATTCCTTCCCTTTTGCCAGTGTTAAGTCCTGCACACCAAGTGAGCCAGTCTAAAAAAAAAGGAGACAGAGGATCTGGATCCGTCTGATCTTCGAGTTCACAGACACCAGAGCATGTTCCTCTCTGCCATGGATTTTGAAACAACCATTTTTGTCAGTTTTTCTCCTGTGTACATTAGAATTATTATCTCATTTGGCTATCCTTGGACTTGTATTCACATCATGAAAAGCTTCTGGTTTTTCTTTTAGGAGCTTCAAAGCTGCTGATGGCTTACTTCATCCCTCAGAGAACCAGATTACCAAGTGAGGCTAGGTCTTGCACAAAGCCTGCACACCCTTTTGAACATGAGGCAGGTGGGCATGAGTCAGCCACGCAAAAAGAGCAGGCTCTTCAGGAGATTTTGAGGATTACAGAATGTACAACTTAAATCTTGTCTTTGAATCTCTTTGTTTGCATACGGCTCTAGAATCAAGATCAAGATAATGTAAGAATGAAAGAGCACTGAAACTACTGAAACATTCGGAAATCTAAGCTGCAATTTTACAGTACAGCAAAAGAGTCACATTCTTAGTGAGCACAGAGGTGTGCACAGAATCACAAAATATCCAGACATGATTGAATTATGAATAAGGATAAGAATAAAAATCTCTATTCTATAATGTCTGCAGGCAGGCAGATAAATGCTCTTTCCCTGCATCATTGACCAGTGAAATGTCCTAGTCTGCAGCCACTCATCACAGCAACAGCATTGTTTGAAGACAATGTATCTACTCCCACAGGTTTTGGCATGCAGTGTAAGGACCTCAAGGTGCCATATATATATGTAATGCTTTTTACTTAAATACTGATATTACAGAAGTCATGTTACCTTCTTCAGTCAAATGTTTGACCAGGTCTTCTTTGGTAATATATCCACATTTATTCTCATCCAAAGCCTTTAAAGAAAAAGAATAAAACTTGTGGTTTTAAGCTTATTGTATCAAAAAGCAGCAACTTCTTCCCAGCAATTAGGTACTTGAATATTTAGTTACAGACCTCAAATGCATGTAGAATAACATCTTCTGGAATAGGCCAAAATCTGAAACCATGGAATCAGAAAAGTTAAGTTACTGTTTGCTAGTGTTCTGAAAAAAACTAAATACAAGTACTAAAGGAAAAGGAAAGCTTATTTTCTATGAGAATTTACTAAGTTTTGTCTATTATACATTTAATTGCAGCCTGGCCTTTTGGAACTGTCCATATACTTAACTCTTACATCTTTTGTTGTACAACTGTTTAATTTCCCTTGTGCTGAGGAGCCAGATGAACGGCTTCTGCATGTCTGGGCTGACTGGGTGGGTTAGTAGGAATCAGCAACAGATGAATCATTCTACATAGCCAATGCACTGAACAGAAAAGGACAAACCAAGAAAACAAAGTTTTGTCCAGGTAGGCTGGTAGCTAGGCAACAGATTACCTAGTGGGACTTGGGCAGTCTAATGAGCTGATGACGAGCAAAGGAGGCTGGTAGCTGTAAAAGAAAAGGTCTGTCACTAACAGTTTCAGAGAGAGGGAGACCTGGGCACGCGTGTGCATGCATATGCATGCTTGATTTCGGAGCTGGAAAGGAAGCTCAATGCAGCAATGGAGAGCTTCCATATCCCAGAAGGCTCTCACCAAACCCCCAGAATACTAAAGAGAAGGAGCTGAATCCAGGGAGGTTCTAACTGCTTTGTCTGGACCCGCCTCAGTCGTTAACTATCTAAAAATCAAATGTGCTAAGAAGCCTTGGATTTTGTGATCCAAATCTCAGGTACCCTTGCATAAGTGAACTATGGACACAGTGCCCCAAAAGATAAAGTGGGTCTTGACAAGCCTGCAGTAGCCTGGGGAAAGCGTGGGGGAATTATTTTGTGTGTATGTGTGTATGTTTGTGTGAAGGGGATGTGCAGGAGGAGGAGGAGGGGGAGAGCTCAGAGCAGCGTGGCATCACTGCCGAAAGGATGAACATCAGTGTGGAGCCACAGCTACTTCAAGGGTAGAACACCCTCCAAAGGCCCTCTGTGGGCAAAGTAACCTCTCAGGATTGGACAAGACTGAGTTTCCCAAAAGTCTGGACTACCATCTTTAAAATGAAAGATAAACTCCTTGTAAGTAATCTTGCTTTAGCCAAAATGTCAAAATAGCACAAGTTCCTGTTTTCATGCAAAGACTTCTATGCACCTTTGTGACCACTTTTAGATCAGCAGTCTTTTAGAGTGTTAATTGTATACATTCAGCTGTACCTGGAAGTCACTTTGAGACTCGACTATGAAGCTGGTTTACACAACTTATTTAGAATAGACTTTAACACTCTGTGCTTCTCAGTAACTGTAACTCATATGTTCAGAGAAAGCAATAGTTATGACCTTAATTTGTACACAAAATATTTCAGAGATATACAAAGCATGTTGAATAGCAATTCTGATTCCCATTCAAAATACAAAAGCTACATATCACAATTATGATTATAAACTGTTATTATTTCAATCATCAGTACAACATAATTTAATGTAGATGAACTAATTTTGAAACAAAATCTATTGAGTTAATGTAACCTGAGTTTAAATGACAAAGAAGATCTGTACTCCTTCCAGTTACATAAAATTTCTGTAGATATGTTTATTTGGAATAAACTACAGACACATGAAATTCACTTTCCATTACCTTCTCTCAAGTAGTACTTTTGTCATCACTGGAAGAAATTGTTCCAGATGAATGAATTCACCCGGTTCTTCTACTTCTATCTAAAAATAAAACTTGAGTGTGGCAGGGTATATGACTCATTAGCAAACTAATCCAAAAAACAGAAAATTGGGGTGGTCCCTGAATTAAAATTACAGCGTTAGGCTTTGAATATTTGTATCAGGTCTTTAATATTACATGGTACCATAACATCTGAGTGAAAGGCTTGTGATCAAATAGGAGATTCGAGGAAGAAATAATATCCCAGGGAAATACAGGCCTGCTATTATACACACTTCCAACAACTCAATATTGCCCTCTTGTGCTTCAAAACCATTCGTGCAAAGGAACCAGACACCAAGTAACTGATCTTACCTCCCACAATAACTCAGCAGAGGTTTGAACATTCAGGCTGAAGTCATACTAGTAGAGTTTATCAGGGTCTGGCGCATTCCCAAGCAGTGTAATGTGAACACCCATTACAGCAAACCATGAGCATGTTCCCTTGGCCTGATTTTGAACTGTACCACCCAAAAATCCCCCCAGAAGATGCTGGCTTGGAGCTTAAGGACTTTTCCCCAGCAGGATGCTTGGTGCAGCCACTCTGCGTAAAACAGTTACCAGGGTGGGCATGAGCTGCTCTGCGCCAGCTTGCTTCAACACCGAAGGATGTTTCTGGGCATATTTAATTGGCTAGCCTGGATATAGCTCCAGTCAAGTACACCTTAATGATGGAATTTGTTGCTTTCATGCTTCATACTCAAAGAGAGTTGATAGGGGAAGGACCAGAGAGGCAGGCAGACTGAGTCAGGGCAGACAGAAACTGTCATAAGGCAGCCTATAAAATGCTACCCAAAAAAAGCTTCCTTTTGCCTCCCAAATAAATTAACAAATTAGTACCAAAACACTGGGAACTTTTAGCAGCTTTCTCACTGCATTCCTATACTTCCATAGGAGATAAGCAACATGGTAAAAACTGCTCTGTCTCATCGAGGTGCATCCCTTCCCTGAAAATGTCGAGTTCTGCTCCCAAAAGGAGCCCTGTTAATGGAGGTAGCCTGTTCCTGTCTGTGTTGAAACTGGATGCATGCCTTGAGGTCTCAAATGGCAGCGCCACCTTTCTAGGCCCCCTGAGACATAGCCCAGATTGAAAGAAAACTCAAACAGGCACTGATTTGAAATTTTCTAACTGAGCCAGGAAAAGCTTAGTAAGGAATATTCCTCCTGGGAGCTGGGTCAGAGCTGGGGCAGTTCCTGATACATCCAGTTGCTTAAATGGAAAGCTGCAACTGCTGCTGCATGCTCTTTTCCAGTGTTCTGGAAGGGGTTTGAGCACTAAGAGAAGACAGCTATCACCTCTTGCTGCTTTAGAGTGGCAACTGGCTTGAAAAAACACATTTTCCCTTCTGTTTGGTGAGCCTAGCAAAAGGGATCTTTAGCAAGGAAATGAAGATGTTGAGTGCTTCATTCTAAACAAATGGAACCTTTTACCATTACAGAATCACTTGTTTTACTGCTTGCTTGATTGGAAAGATGCAACAAAATACCTGGCAAAACCCAGTCCTGGGAGGTGATCAGCAACCTCAGCTTCCTCTGATGTGGAACAAACGGCTTCCACTGCAGAGTCTCTATAGATCCAGCAACATCCTGAGCACTTAAAACTAATCCTATTTCTAACACTTCTTACTCCTCCTCGTGCTCACTCCTGTTCTACACCTCATTTCTCAATGAGGCTTTTCTTTCTCTGTATTTCCTTCTCTTTTCACAGTAACAGTATTTGCTTGTTCAAACTCTGTGAGTTTTGCTCTATTTCTTTCCTTTGGGTATATCCGTAGCTCCCATAACAATTTTATTGTAGCACCTATTATGTTTTGTATCTCTGTTTTCCCAGCCATAACATTGGGGTACTTGAAACACAAAGAAACAATAATATCTTCCAGAGTTACCAGGCAGAGCACTGTACGCAACTCCAGGCATTGTAGCAACCCTTAAATTAGCTTTCACCATCTCTAGATTTAGCATTAAATCTTAACTTTGTAATTAGGCCTAGAGATGTGATATTAAGTACATAACTGAGTATAAGGCAATATAAAAAACATTATATGATAATTTGTAGAGATACCATAATTATATGAATGCTGATTTTGCAGATATGAATAACGTGATGGCAGCATATGCTAGTTTAGCAATAAGGCTAATAGGAAGACAATAGATAGAGACTCAAGTAGTGAGAAACAGAAATGAATCACAGCTCACAATGGGCAACAATACTGCGGAAATAGCTTGGTTACAAACTGGCTAACAGATACAATTTTTACCTTATCTAGATCAAGATAAAGTGGTATTACCACAACCAATTATAGTGGCATCTTACATAAATTAAGATATGTTTGTGATTGTCATAATATATGAAGGGTTCCACAAGAAGACAGTGTTCTTCTGGTATTAAACCTGTGCCAAAGTTTCATTTACAGGCACCATGAAACATTCTTTGCTATTTATTTTCCAGTGCAGTGTTCTTTAAGGTTAACCATTACTCTTGAATGTATTCTTTCTTCTTGCAGCATTTATATTTTAATATTCTTACAATCAGCATTTTCATACATGTTGCACTGTCGTATCTCAAGAATCTTCTGCCTCGTAGCTATATTGTATTGTACTTTTTATGTATTACTTATCTCAAATTTCCAGTAATTTTGAAAATTAAAAAAAAAAAAGGCCAGTCTCTTCCAGAGGAAGAGGCAGGCCCTTAATTCTTCTGGTTCCCCTGGACTTGTAGGGGTTGTCAGAGCATCCCCTTTTCACAAATCTGTATCTTCAGTGAGTTGCACTGTTTATTTGCTGTAAAGAAAAGTCACTGTGGAACACTGAAAATATCTATATTAAGCACCATAATTTCTCTTTCAATTTTGTCTTGTGGGAGCTGGGACAACCTGGTTCTGAAAGTACAGAACCAGAGCAGACAGACTGCAGTATCATGTTAAAAGAGCTTTCTCCTCTGATGATTCTTTGCACTTCCTCATCTGAAGCAGCTGCATCATTTTCACAAGACTTAGTGCAAGATTTCTCACACTAAATTCTGATCTACAAGAGACCAGACGAGCCTAGTGAGGAGAGACTACTACTGCAGCTATCCAAATTTTTTTTGGTGCAGGAAGAAAACAGTAGGAGACATCAGTTCCCAGTATCCTGACCTACACATGAAAAGGAGAAAAAACCTTACCCCGCCTCTCAGCTCCAGCACTGTCCACTCCTTAAAGCCCATTTCCAAAAAGAACATGAAGTCTTTTTCCTACTTCTTTGTCCCATTTATTAACCAACCATGCCAAGGCACCAGCACACCACTTTTCTATTACAAGCGTGATGTAAGGAGACAAAATATAGTGTAGGAAAAGGCTGTGGAGAAATGTGATTAATTTCCTTACCTTACCCCTGCCTATCACTGGGAGAATGGGAGGACCACCAGGTCTTGTGAGGTTTTATGTCCCGAAGCCTGATTTACAAGCTTAAGAAATCAAGTAAGAAAAGATTCTTACCTATAACTGAGAAATCTCAAGACTGAGAGAGACCTCATGAAGGACAGAACGTTGAAAGGTCTGGCTATAAGATAGCAGTAACAGGACAGAGTTCAAAAAATGGCAGGCCTTCTCTCTGGGTATTTTTGGAATGTGATGTGTAATTTTACCACCTGCTCAAGAACAAATTTTTATTACCTTACCCTGCAGTGTGTTTCCATGGCATGTCCAGAAGAGTGAAATGGTTAGAGTTTGGATATCCTAATCTGACTGAGGTTTAGGACGTTCTTTTTCATTAGTCAAAATCAGTTTTTCCTCCATTTCCTATAAATGCCCCTCCACCTTGGCACAGTGTCACAGTGACCCTTTGGGGTAAAAGAGAGTCAAAGATTCCTCCTTTTAACCCATGAACGTTGTTACCTCATCAGCCTAAAGGTTTGCTTCAGGGCAACCTGCGAGACTGTCTGTCTGCCGGAAACACTTCCATGACATGTCCAACATCTGGGAAAAGAGCTTAGGGTTCCCACTTAGCAAGGCAGAAGGACCAAAACTGTGCAAGCTGAAGACCGAAAAAAATACAACAGATCTAAACATTTACCTGTGCAAGCAATTCCTGTACTTCTGCCTCATTTGGGAAGCAACCCAGTGACCTGATAATGCAACCAATCTCTCTGAAATAAAAGGAAATAAAAGGAAATGAAAGGAAATGAAAGGAAGGGAAGGAAATGAAAGGAAGGGAAGGGAAGGGAAGGGAAGGGAAGGGAAGGGAAGGGAAGGGAGTGTGCACATATAAGCACAAAAGCAATTCTATGTGGGCTTTCAAGACGATGTCTAAGTAAGCAATGTCTATTTTATCAGACATTAAAATATTCTGAAGCTCCTTGGAATTCTTCTTGCAATTTTCCCAAAAAATACTTTACCATTGTGTTGCGGTGTACTGTGTGCAAGTTACTTTGCCACTGTTGTTCTCTAATTGTTATGCTTATTTCAGTAAAGTCGATATTTACATAGTTAACAAATCACTTGGAAATCTACTGAGATGCAAGGTAACAAATAAAATATATGCTTAGATTAAATGCTATAAAGATACAAATTCTAACAGCATTCAAGAACAATTACAAAAGGTCAGGAAGAAGGCAGCCCTGCTATGTCCCTGCTGTGCTCTGAAAGAGCCAAACAGAGCAACAAAGTGGCTTATCACCAGTCTGTTTATGCTGTAAATATATTCATAGCTTGCATTTACTGCTGAACCTGGTGCAGCTGTTCTGAGGCTCTAAATAAAATTCTGACCAAACTGGTAATGTCTCAAAATAGTCTAAGATGAGTAATGTCACACACTAGAAACAAAAGTATCCTGAAGCTGTAATAAAGCTTTAATGAGACTTAGGGTATGATTAAAAACAAAATAACAGAAGCTTTAATACAGCTTGTGATTTACAATTCAATTCAACAACACAGAAATTTAAGCACATTTGAATATGAATTCACAGTGCTGGTGATTCCCATGATCCAAAACTCTGTGGTTCCTTCATCTTGACCAGTGGTGAATTTTTTCATTTGGTGCAAAAATCAGATTGCCTAATAAAAATGGTAGATACAAGGAAGAATGACCTTTGTAAAATCTTCTTATTACTGTAAGGCCCTGAATGTAGCACACCAAGCATATGCAAAATTTTATATGTAAGTCTACAACCTCCTCAGACAGGTCCCAAGGAGTTCCCATTCTGATTGAAAACATGTGAGAAGCATTACAACAGACAAGAAGGCTGGCTGCACAAAACTAGTTCCAAAGCAAAACCCAATCCCACACATCCATGTGCTATGAAATGAAACCATCTACTCAAATGACCCTGCCCCTGTGGGTGTGAATGGCCAGTGTCCTCAGGGAAGTCAGTCATTTAGACATAATCCTTGTCCATGCATCCTACTTCTAGTATGGATAATACTGCATTTGTTGTTCTCACTCCTGCACTCCCTCATATTTTCCAGCTACTTGTAACTATTCTCTGCCTCCACCAGAGCAACATCCAACACAAACCCTGCCTCCTTGCTGTCCCACACTATTTCTGCTCTCACAGACTGCCAGGGATGGGAATGCTGCCATCACCCTCCTGCCTCACCTCACTCACGCCCAGCAAAACTGTGATGTGACCAAGGTAAGCTAGGCCCTAGAAGAGCCTGCAAAATCTGGCACTGCTGGATGCTGTATCTGGCAGTCTGCACGCATGCCAGCACGAGGTTGTTGCTTGAAGTGTTTGTGGTAAAAAAAGTCAGGTCCCATTTGGTAATAACATGGAGTCTAAAGGACCTGATAGGAAACTCTATTTTGGTCCCAGTCACTTCCTCTCACTTAGTTCAGCGGCTGCAGTTTGTGCTGTGTAGTTTCTAGAATACAAAAACGATGGTTAAGATCAATTTTATGATCCTACAAGTTTTGTAACACAGATGCAATGAAACTTTTGGGTCATGTTTTTCACCCTACATATAACACTTTAAATTACAAGATTTGCAGTATCACAGAAGTCCTTGACTGAGGAACATGAAACATGCATGAAACAATAGCATCTTCCTCATGCTTAATTTCTTACTAATTTGTATTTGCACGAGGAGTCATGGAATACCAATGTTGGCCCGTCAAACCAGTGTAATTTTCCATTTTTCATAGGTATCTGATATTTCAGGCAATAACACTGATACAGCTACAATTGTGGTTAAGAATTGTGCTGTGCTGCCACCTTCTGATACAAGATAACCAGCCATTAATAATCCCATTTGTGATACAGCCCTGCAATAAGAGCCTAGGAATAATGATGCAATAAGTTTTTGTTCATTGTCTGTATCTGTCCTATGACAAAAATTAATGTGAAATTGTGCATTTACTGTATTAACTAGGCTTTTGGATGTCCCCTGTCTGAATGAATACATTTTAAAAAGAGTCTATTTGTATAATTTCATTGTTGTAACATGCTCTCAAGTTGTATATCCATATATAATGGAGTGAGAAGTGGAGAAAATTCTACAGCTGTTTAGCCAAGACTGCAGATGTAAATGACAAAAAAGCAGTGAGTATGGCATGACATAGTGAGGGCTGGGGGCTCCCAAGGGTGGGGGGGGGTAGTGGTGGGGGCTCTGTCCCAGACCAGAAAGCCAGGGCCCATCCTAGTGCCCAGCCAGGAGCAGGGCACCAGGGGGCACCGGGACAGCCCCAGCCCCGGGCATCAGGTGCCTCTCTGGGCATGGACCAAGAGATTTAAGTGATCACTCTCCCCTAAAGAGCCCTATGGATAAGGGAACAACAACTACACTGTGTGTGGAGACGTATCCTAAAATTCTCCCTACGGAGCATAGCTGAAAAACCATTACTTCTACAAAGTACCTGCAATTTCTTAAATTTAGAGGCATTAGTAAGCATGCATTGCTACAACCATCACGGAAATATGTTGCACCTCTCTTTCCTCTCTATAATGTAGAAAAGGTGTTTGGAACATTTGTTTTTCAATTTTTCTTCATGAAAATGTCTAATGACAACAATTTCACCAGTTCTCACACTCCTTTGTAGTGTTTATATTCAATAACTGATTTAGAATTAAAAGGATATTCCTTTGAAAATAGTAATTGGAAATATGAAAAATTATTCCAGTAAATTTTCATGACAACAGCTTATAACCTCAGAACCTGCTCCCTGAGACATAAACATGTGGTTTATGTATTTTATAACAAAAGCCATATCGTTGTATATGAATGTTTATGTTAAAATGAAGTAGCACTGTCAAATATTCAAACTTTTAAAATGCCAGAATTAAGATTATCTTGGAATTCTTAAATTTGACATCCTTTAGCTCTGTATCCTGTAGCCAGTTATGCCCTGATCAGGCTAACAGTCCATGTTTTTATCTTCCACTGAACTTCCACCTCCTTGCTCAGACATATATTTTGTCTGTTTTTCCATAACATTGCATGCTAAAGGTACAGTGCATGCAGCTCTCCCTCCGACTCCCACGTGTGCACCATTTCCCCAGTTCTGATCATTCCACTTCAAAAAGGAGAAATCTGAACAAGAAGAAGCACAAAAAAGAATGGCCAGAACTACAGAATAGCATCTCCTTAGTGATTAAGCATATCCAGACTCTTCAGCCTTAAACTACTGTGATAGAAGATGAATGTGACAGCCACGTATGTATTCATTATTGAGAAGATTAATAGAGAACAATTGTTTGCTATTTATCATAACACAGAAAAAAATAAACCAGGGGCCACTCAAATCATAATGTAGCAAACGTAAAACAACAAGAGTATTTCTGCATATTTCTTTCATTTCTTGTGGCCTTAGACCTCTTGTCTATCTGCAGCTTCCTCTTGCCCCTTTACTCCCCCAGTCCCAGCATACCCCCTCAAGCAAATTTCAGTCTCCAACCACTGAACAACGCAAAATGTCTATTAAACAAGCAAAGACACATTTATCCAACCAGGGCCAAAAGGACTGGTTCAATTACATTTTCCAGTAAAGTAGACACCATTTTAGGGAGGACCTGTGCACCCATGGAGAGACGAAATCACACTGGAGCAGGTTTGTTGGTAGGACTTATGGCCCTGCAGGGGACCCACACTGAAACAGTCTGTTCCTGAAGGACTGCGTCCCATGGAAGGGACCCAGGCTGTGGCAGTTTGTGATGAGCTGCAGCCCATGGGAAGAACCCATGCTGGAGAAGTTCATGGAGGACTGTCCCATGGGAGAGACCCCATGATGGGGAAGAGTGTGAGGAGTCCTTCCCCTGAGCAGGGAGAAGTGGCAGCGACTACCTGTGATGAACTGACTGTAACCCTTATTCCCCATCTCCCCGCACTGCTGGCGGGGAGGAGATAAAGAATCGCAAATAAAGTTTAGCCCAGGAAGGAAGGAGGCCAGGAGAAGGTGTTTTTAAAGATTTGGCTTTACTTCTCATTATTCCTACTCTGGATTTGATCGGAAATAAATTAATTCTCCCAAAGTCGAGTCAGTTTTGCCCATGATGCTAACTGGTAAGTGATCTTTCCCTGCCCTCGTATCGATCCATGAGCATTTTGTTGTATTTCCTCTCCCACGTTCCACTGAAAAGAGGAGTGATGGAGTGGCTTTGGTGGGCATCTGGCACCCATCCAAGGTCACCCCACCACAAAGTTGTCCAAACAGGGCCAAAAGAACTGTTTCAATGACATTTTCTGGTAAAGCAGATGCCAATTTAAGGAGCTCTTTTTCTCTATATTAGATTCTGTAATATTTTTGTGAACATATTTACAAACCTGACATCCACAGTTTTATTGGATTCACGGTCAAACACCTCAAAAGCTTCTGTAATCTTCTTCTCAATTTCAGCTACTATGTCATCTGCAAAAAGAAATGTAAGAAAAAGATTCACTGAGCTGTTGCAACTAATTTATTTCCAATTTGAGACTTACAACAGCAGACACACCAAAACTGATAAAGGGCAGACAGGAAAGGTACTTTGAAAAAGCAGAAGTTATTATGAAAAACCCCCACTCTAAATGCAGGATCTGTCATTTGTATTACTAATATTGCCTTGCTATGGCTCTGCAGCTACATCACGTCTGGCGGCAATGGTGTGCCTCAGCTGCATGAACATGCAGCTGCCCAGGTGTGGACCCTGGCCAGAGTGTGCCACAGCTCACTCTGGACCACAAGCCTGAGCCCTACCTGGATGCCATTGTACCAATGGAAGTAGGAAGGCAAACACGGGCCCAGGCCTGCCCTGAGACGGGGCTGAGTCACTTCATCCAGGTACCTGCATCCAGGGAAACATAAGTGCTCTCATGTCCACTCAGTTAGTCATAATGTATGAAAAGCTGAGAACCGGGGATGAAGAGATGTATAAGATATGTGCACAGTGAATGTGTCTCATGGTAAATAATTCATAGTAAGAGTTTGGAAAGGAAGACAATCTCAGCAAAGGGGAAGGAGTAATTTGCTGCATTTGTTTTCTATATCTCAGTCTCAAAGAACAGGGAAAGAAGAACCACAACTTATCACAGATATATCTTGTATAAACCAGAAACTGCATTCTTGGGGCAAGCTAAGAACCAGGAAATAAATTCTTAAGAAAATAATATAAGGAGAGGAAAGGGTCTATCTCAAAAGAAAAACTCCTTGGCAAGAAAGCCAGGGTAAAAAAAATAGTGAACTGGTAGCCCATTTATTAGTTTGACTCCAAATGGCAGAATATAGGAAGCAAAGTGACAAGAAATTGGCTTTTTGGTCCCCGTGGCTAAATACAGCCCCAAACTCTGCTTTGCAAACCAGCTCCCAGGAGGCAGCATTTTTCAAGCCAGCCCCCAAGCCTCCACAGAGATTCCACAGGGAAAATCTGAATGACAGCCAAGTTGAGATTGGTATGAGGGACACTTGTTTTCTCATTTTCATACTTGTCTTCTGTATTTTCAATATAATAAGTAAAACGTAGCTCTCCTCTAGTAGACAATATATTTCCTTCTTTAGCTGATGTGGTGTTAAGTGCTGTTCAGCAGCTCTGGCCAGCATTAAGCCACCAGATCTTTTTTCTACAGGCATAACAAATTCATACCTAGTTTTCTACAATCCCAATAGTTTGGGAACCCCTGGGGCTGTAGTGTGCAATCATTTTTTTCATTTGCTTTCTTGCCCTCATGACAGAAATGTCATTTTGCTGACAAAGGGCATCAGAACTGAACATAGGTGAATGATACATTGGCTTTGTGATCTCCCTCTCTTTATCTTGACCCATGAGCTTTTCTATTGTGGTTTCTCCCCCTGTGCAGTTGAGGAGGGCAGAGAGAGGCTGGGTGGGTGCCTGGCAGCTGGCCAAGGCCAGCCCATCAGGCTGGAAACACTTCAATGCAGCAGCGGGTTGACCCAGATATAAGGAACCTCTTCTGCAAGCAGAGGAGAGGTGCATCCCCTCATAAAGCTACAGCTGCCTGCTGCTTTCCATCTGTGTTTGGTGCTGAACTCCCCAGGGGATACACAAAGAGAAGATAAGTAGGAACATATCCTGTATTCCTCTTTCTTACTTTATTCCCCTGATGGAACCATGGGCAAGTATGTGCGCGATGGATTGGAGACCAGAGCTCACTGAGGAAGAGGAGTCCGGTGCAGTCCCCAGGCACAGGACAAGCTGTATTCTTTTCACAGCCTGGACACAGCCTCAAAAAAACCCACAGTTAAATCTAAGTGGACCTGATTACTTGTAGGAAAGTCCCTAAAGACTCTCAAACTACTAAATTTGATGGGGTTTTTTTCCGGTTCCTTCGAAGAGTCTTGGATCTTGGCTCCCATGTAGACTTGGAGTTTAGTTCTTGACATCAGGCACTTCAATTGTACACTACAACTTGCAAAAGAATAATGTTGAAGGAATATTTATAGCTGTATATTCTTGGCATGATGTGTGAGACTTCTGTAGAAAAAAAATGAGCCAAGAGAAGGCAGGGAGAGATTTTAAGTACTGGAACTCTGTAGGCATCCAGCCTTTCCAAACTTTTTTCCACGAAAACAGTATACAATAATCTCACCTGTTTGAAGAGGCCTGACAAAGAAAGGTCCTGAAATGAAATGAACCTGATTTAATCTAGGTACAGATAATCTATATCTCTTCCAAGAACTGAGAGGAAGTAGTGACTAAGAGCCATATCCCTGGAAGAAAACATAATATATTGTTGTCCTCTCAAAGACTCTCTGTGAGATGAGTAAACACCTAAGAAGCTATTCGCTAAATCTGTCATCCTTCCTCCAGGAATGAAAGCCAAAGATGTCCAGCATAGCTCAGGATGGCAAAGCTATTTATCTGAAAAATTCTACAGTTCGCTCTAAACCTCTGCTTGTGAGGGAAAAGAACATGGATTCCAACTCTAGAATAAGAAATGGGTAAAGTTTTAAAATTATCCCTTCAAGAAGGGCATTAAGAGATAAGACATGCAGTTAACTCAGTGGATGTGATGTTTCAATGTACTGAAAGGAAACCCTCTGCCACAGGCAGATCAATCAAAGTTTCATGTTGCCCTGTGGACAGTGTTCTAGTAGTATTTTGGGACATAAACACCTACACTCTGACAGAGTAAGATTTCACTCACTTATTCTACTAACTAGAAAAACAGTACACAGTATCAAGGATAAAATTATCTCACTACTTGTAATGGTTTAAATAAATAAACACTGAAACATACCATGCCAAAAAGGATTCCAGTACCTACATCTGCTTATTCCCTCAAAAGAATCCTGTTGGTATGATGTATTATTTCCATTTTTATGCTGTTAAAATACTTAAGATACTCATCAATGGTGTCCCATCTTAATTTATTTTCCTACCACATATGCAACAAGAAGATAAAATGTCTTTAAATCTATTTCTCAGATAGAGTAACTGAAAGTGTATTCACGATCAGTTTTCTTTCCTATACTACCCTTTGCTATTTTCCCATTTTGTTTAGTGTGAACTAGATAAAAGCTCTAGATATGCCAGTTAAGTAAGACTGACAGAGAGCTGGGACTCCCAAGCCAATTCTGACAGGTCTTTCAAAACAAATCGTTCCTCTTCAGCTTGTCCAGACTGTTTCCCAGCACTCTGAAGCCCATTTGAAGCCAGCCCTTGAGCAGAACACCTGCCTCAGCTGTGACATTTCTTCTTCAAAAGCCACACTTTCAGCCTTTGTAAGGAACAGAAACCATTAGCTAGATGTGGCTCTGCCAGACTCTTGAGTAATAAGAATTTTAAAAAGGGATTTCTAGTAGATACAATTTGCTAGATTCTACCATTCACTTAATGTATGAGCTTGCTTCCTTTCTTTCCTTGGGGCCAGTTGCTCTGATGGTTCAAAAAGCCAACCCTTTCTTTGACTAAAGAGAAATTATGTGCAGAAAAAAAGAGTTATCATAAGAAGAGGTAGGCCAGCATTAAACAATCACCTAAAATGCTGGGGAGCAGCATCTGTCTGCTGCTCACAGGAAAAGATTTAGTCCCAGTGCATCCTGATGAACCTATTTACACTATTAAATACTTTTAAACTCTTTTTATGCTACTTAAAAGAGTAAAATTAAGGGCTGATTTGTAGAAGTGCCAGTGGACTTTATTTTTTTACCTACTGTTACTGCTCACACACCTGCAACATTATCTTTATAAACATTAATTTAGGTGTATTGTAATAAATATTGTCAATTTTATATTTCAAATCCTATATGCATGTGGATATCATATAAATTACTCCATCCTCTTTCCATGGTACTATGCTATGGCTACAAGCAGATGTAAGGAAACCCCTGAGGCCTCTGCTGACTGGAACTCTTTCTCACGTGGGGCTGCCTTGTCAGTCTGAAGGAACAAGGGACATAACCAGGTAACCCCAACTCAGTGTCAGTTTCAGAGTCATTTACATATTGTTATTCCAGTTTTATTTAAAGTGCTGTTATCAACAGCTCTTCTGTAGACTTCCCCGTCTGGTAACTGGGGCTTATCAGCTGGAAGTACAAAATGTTATCAGTGGCTTTATACTCCAGCACCATTCCTTCTCTTTTCCACTAGCCATTATTTCAACCAAAAAAGTAGGCAGCAACCTTGGTCCTGTCAGTTGAACTGGGAATGAGATACAAAGACTGCCATGAAGAAAAAGGAACATTTTTAGGAAGGTAATGGCCACGAGGGGGGATGTGTCTGTGCAGGCAGCCATATTAAAAAAAATGTGCATCTTTTAAAGCCCCTGCAATCTGCACTCAGCTTCAGTCAACATTCTGTTTATGCTCACAGATCCAACTTACCGTTTTAACCACCTTCTCCACTCTACTCCAACACTTCCACAAGGCTCCTATGACCACTCTTGGCATGCTTTTAGGATGAAAGAGATGAACTAAAAACCAAAAGAGATGTGCCTTTGATGTTTGCAGACCCTGTTTCACATGACCTCTCCCAGAATCCTTCACAAAACCACATATGAGAATAGGGGCATAAGAACTGGAAAAAAAAAAAACCCAACAAAAAACTCAAAAACTGACAGTAGCTCTAACGAGAAGAAATGTGCAATGTATATTTGCTTAAATACAAAGAAAAAAGAAACAGTAAGAGACTTCACAATTCAAACTCTGAGGAGGTTATCAGTGAGCTTTTATGAGATCTAATCAGGCTTTTAAGCAAGTTCTAACTGAACCATCTACTAGGTCAAGATATTCAAAAGCTGTCACAATACTCAGCATCACGTGTACAGGTGCATTCTCAAACATTCTCAAATAGGCTCATCAGTTTTATCAAGGCATTGTGTTTCCAGAATAAAAAGGAAAAGCCAGTGTGGTCTCATATCATGAATTCTTGGTGATGATATCAGCGTTCTGCCACAAACATTTGGGTTGCATTCATATGAAATGTGGAAAGCTTGGCCGACATAATTCAGAAATATTGCCCCACCCCAAAGAAGAAAACCTTACAGCATTTAACTAATTCTATTTTAAGGAAATTACTGAGCAATGGGAACATGGAGAAAACCACCCTGGGGGCACTTGAATCCGACTTATTGGCAAGATCCTTCTGCCTGTAGAGGAAAAGGCATGAGTTAAGCTTATTCCTAGTGACCACCTCAGTTCCAGAGGAAGCCAAATGTACAGTCAGCCTAATATGCTGAACCAGCAATTGTATGCCATGCTCTAAAAATGTCAAGCTAAGAAGAATATTGTCTTCTCTGTACCTCCAGTAGCATGTATGATATTAATATATTAGGTATCAGAAAAGAATGGAACAATAGGATTAAGCTGTAAGCTTGCAGAATAGGCAATGTTGTTCACCTGTGTCTTGTGATACATAATTAAGATACGTAATCATTGAAGAGTCTGCATTCTAGAAAGACAAATCAGGAAGATTTTGAAGCAAAACAAGAGGTTTATGGAGCTTGATTCCTCCAGAGAAGGGGTAAACCTATTCCTGAACTTTGCAATCCAAAGAAAACAGATTGATGCGAAGTATTGATGGCACCAAAGAGAAATGTGTCACCTGAGTTTACACATTCAGATTAAGTGAAGAGATAAAATACAAAGCTTTGTGAAATTTCATATACGTCAGTTCCCAAGAATTGACCAAGCTGATGTCTTTACTGGCTGTAATACCTACTCCAGCTTGGGATGCAAGCTATGGCCTGCAGACTCAGGAGAGGGATAATAATTTCCCTCCTACATAAGAAGCATCCTATATTATCACAGATTATACTCAGGCAATCTGAATTTTAGTCTGTATTAAAAAAAAAAAAAAAAAAAAGCTTAACAGGTTTATGTAGAGATCACTTTCAAGCATTCCCAAAGAAGCAAAAATGAAATCTCAAGAACAGCAAAAGCTTTTCCTTTCATGTTTTTCAGCACTGTCAAGAAGTAGCCATGTCATTGGTCCCCATTGCTTATGTTTGTCACAGCATACACCATGTGATATCCAGATAACAAGCAAAGCCCATCACCAGTGTGAATCAACAAAACCAAAACCCTCACCCATCGTGAATGCAAGCAACCTTGGACCAAGAGCATCCCCTCACACTGTTGCCCTACCTCTTCTCCTAACAGCAGTACAAGTGAGAGCTGAAAAGTTACCTGGTTGCTTCCACCACGGTAACTGCCTTATGGAAAACTAACAGAGAATAAAAGTAAAGGGACTACATTTCAAAATAGATAGACATAATGGAGCTTTCAGAGTGAAGCAATCAGAATGATCTTTGCACAGACCCATGGCACCTAATGTGAACAACCACAACAACAAAACAACCAACAGTAAATAGATTTTTTAAAAATCACGTAAATAATTTGATGTCTGATATTAAAATACAGGCTGCTAGTTCAATGAAGGCTGTGGAAAAAGTTAACTGCAAAAGCTACTTCATAGTCTGACAGAAAAATATTAAACACAATTTTTCCTTTTTGTCTTCTTTACATAAGACAATTGTAACATGGGCAAAATAGTGAAGTAAAAAGAAAGCACTATCATGACTCCAGTTTTGGCTACAAAAATGAAATTATTTTGTAGAATTCTGATAGCAATAAAAAAATTAAGAGTCAGATCAACCACAATGGAAATATCTTGTTTACATCCTTTAGAAGTAGACAAATTCATTAAAGACTTATAAAAAATTATACAGCAACTATTCATTTTAACCTCAGAGTTGAAAAATGTAATAATATATAAATTTGCAAAATATATCTAGTTTGTGGTAGTCAGTTGGCAGCAACTACTGAAGTTACAAGTTGCCAGTAACTTTACCTAATGAAACAAGATATCCTGAATACTATCCCGTGTTTTGACTGTTCAGTAGATGGCATTTTAAATGCCATGGCATTCTAATCTGCCAGAGATTCAGATGTTTCAATACATGTGGGAACCAAAACTAACAAAACTATTGGGGCAATTAAAAACTCATTCAACTGCTGAGAAATAAAGTACAGAAACTATTGCTGCCTTGATAAGCAGCCAAGATTCCAGTTGCTCAAAAAATTCTTAAGCTACTTGACAGTGTAACATAGAACAAAATAGGCCATGGAGAATGCCACATCAAGCTGGGAAAGAAGCCATAAATAGTTAGTGTCTTCCATCACCTAGAATTTCCAAAGGTGTTTAAAGCCATACCTCACACTACCTCTAAACACAGTTCATATTATAATGTCATTGATTTGAAAGGGAATATCCACCACTGACAAAATTCTTGTCCCAGTTATCTCTCCTCAAAGGTGCTGGAGTCATGGACAATCCTGTCTACTGCCCTCCCTTCTGGATCAGACATGATTCTTCATCAGCAGAAAAAATGTTTCTTTCCCTCATGGTACACATTCTTGACAGTTATCAAGCCCACTTCAATGCTGTCACTTCTGGTTGCTCCTGCAAGATGCCATTATTTTCCTTGGTCTGTGCTGGGCAGACAGTGCCCACAGCAGTCCAGAGAGATCACTCTGTATCCTCAGTCCTTGATAACTCATACCTGTCTGCCCTGAGTCATTATAATACAACACCTTGAACAGCTGCTCTATTAAATTTGACTCCCACATCCTGGCCAGCATCCTGTTTGCTTGCTCTGTCCAAAGCTTGAATTTCTTAATTCTGTGTTTCTTAAAGACAGGGGATGCAGATGGCAAAGTGTCAGCATGAAGCCCCAGTGGCACTAAAACCACTTCCTGGGCTTTCTGCAGGTAATGCATTTGCCTATGGGAATGGAGAAGGGCAAAATATGAGGGATATCCTTGCTACCTCTGCAAATTACTCAAGAGATGCTTGCTTCAAAACAAAATTGTCCCTATGTTGGAGGGGACCAACAAACCATTATTTTCTGCATCTTCGGCTCTCTTCATGTGTCCGCCCTACAGGCAAGAAAATCCTTTCTTCCTGCTGCTCAAAGTGTTCCTGAACACCTTGTCGGTGGGGGCAAGCTCAGTCTACACAGTCCTGGGACACACTGAGGTAGAACACTACAGAGGAAAATCATCCCCTTGTAGGCAGCTAGTCTGAGTGATGCAACACAGGTATATATCAATCCATGCACTTCATGTATCCCAGGAAAAGCTCAGCAAAATATGCCTTGATGTTTTTACTATTCACAATCTGTGCAGATATGCTGTATCTGCATATATATCTATAGATACTGAAGCATCAGTCTTCATAAGCATCAGCAGAAAGGCCTATAATCCTGGGAAATGATCAAGGAATACTACCTAGCTATACTAAGATAGAATTCAGTCTTCTCAAACCTAAAGCACTGAGGTTTGATGAGTGAGCAATTTCTGTCTTTTTTTGGATGTTTTTTTGTTTGTTTGTTTGGTAGGATGATATGGAAGGGCTCCTTCCTACTTTCACTTCACAGAATGAATTTGTGATTTGATCTGTGTCTGCCAAAAAGGAGAAATGGAGGTGCAGTGACTGGCTTATTGGTATAACCATGCATCTGGATGCAGCGTGCATCATGTTCCAGGTCAAAGCAATTAAGATGACACAGACTCTGGCAGGGATTCCTGAGTGGCCCATAGCAGCACCTAGCTGAGATATGCTAGCCCAGGTCTTCAAAGTGTGTAGGCTGGGGCAAGAACTTGGCCACAGCTCCAGATTCTCCTGCTGATTAAGTGTTCTGGGCCTACCAGCATGTCCAGGAAAAAAATCAGAAAAGTAAAAAATAAGTTGGCCCATTTGCAGTTAAAATTGCAAGACATTCTGACACGTTTTCTAATGAGTAATTTTTAAGCCATTCTAGAGCATTCCTTTTACAACTACAAGGAAAATATTCCAGTGGAGGTCATCATCCACTACCTTGCTGGTGACAGTGGGCAGAAACCCTTCCACCAGAAAATGCAATGCATGTTGGATTCCCGCATACGCAGCAGCACAGGCAGGTTTTCTGCTCTCTGTTTTGACCAGCCAGGATGACACCGGGCAGGAAGATTACTATGATTACCACCTTTAAGTAGCAGGGAAGTGCGCAAGCAAATACTTGGCACCCAGCCCTTCTCCAGCTCCAACTTACTGTTGTTCTGCTCCTGCTCCATCGTGCTGCAGCCCTAAGCTCCTCCTATCATCACCCATGGTCCCTTGCTGGGGGTATCACAGCCTGTGCCCAGTGACAAACACCTTGCTGTGTGACTTCATAGCTCAGTCTTGCACCTTTCTCTGTAGCTACAGCCTAAAGACTTTTATCACCACAAGTGCAAAATCTTTCTGAGCTCTGAAATACTCAACAGTGAGAGCTAATGTCCAGACCTGATCTTCTTAAGCACCATACTCCTTGTGTCCTGACCCACTGTCACCAACCCCCATTGTAAATAGTGCAGGGTCATGCTGTGAACTATAACATACATTTTACTGTTTATACCCTCTGGAGAATACATAACATGGGGAAACAGAAGGAACGCATGTAGTAGCTGCTCTGTGTATGCTCAAACCTCAGATAAAAATTAGGGATAATTTCTTACAGCTTGAAGGAAATCTGGAGTCATCCTTACTTGCAGCAGGAACACTTGGCAGTCCTCCTGAGCATCTTTCACAATAAAACAGCACCTAGCCTGGCCCTCGGGGTTTCTCTCTTCCCAGATTTCACACAAGTCTGCTTGCCCACACTTTCTGCATTTGTTGTTGCAGAGTCCTTGCAGAAAAGACAGTTTCTTCTTTTTTCTACCTAGTATTTGGTCAAATGTTGAAACAAGTTTTTTCCCTCAAGCCCATTTAGCCTTTTTGCACTTCTTGGAAGGACGTTTGATGAGATGGGCCTCAAGACCATGGGATGGGAAAGTTACAGTGGTATTACAGGACAGAAAAAGCTATTGACTCCTGATCACAGCAACACACATTTTCATTTGATAAGCTGTCAAAAATTTTATGCCAGAAATAGTTGTAACATTTTTAAAGCAACAATAGAGGCATAGCATTAAATGCTCCACTGCAGCTCTCAGGACCTGGCCCTGCCTGTCTTCCCAAGCAGTCAGCCACAGCCACACTGCTTTAGTTTCACAGGCCTCAGAACTGTTGCAGTTGTGCAGTTACTTTGGAAGCAGTGTGCAGTAAGGACTCTTAGGAAGAATCATGTATTCAAATTGGACCTAACTGGTCTCAATTATGACCTGAATTTCAGCCAACGAAGCATATCATAATTTTTCAGCTAGTCAGCTAGTGGCTAAGTCTGCCTTCACAAAGCCTGGAGCTTCATGAGCCAAAGCAGCAAGCTCTTACTAATACCACTCACCTTCATCATTTGCACAGGTCCAGCTCTAACAGCAAAGCTCTCTTGCTACCTGGTGTCCACAGACAAGTTGCCAAACACTTGCTATTGCATGCAACCAACACTGAGGGCAGTGAAACCACATGCTTTGTCACACTAACTTGCAGAATGATGGAGGGAAATCCTTTCCTTTTGATACAAAAGATCTTCTCTTCTGATGTGGAGATGTGGCTCCAGTCATCCAAAGCAAGCAAGGAAGTCCAATCTAAGCATAGATCTGGATTGCTTTCTGTACGCATGTGATTTACAGCTAATATACAATAATTATCTTACACTTCATGAGGTTAACCTTGCTTCAGTGAAGTGAAAGAAATACCAGCACTTGACATTTGTTAGCCTGCAAAAGCAACTGTAATACTTTTATTAAAGTCAATACCAGCTGCATGCAGTGCCCCTTTTCATAAGGTAGAGATAAACTCAGCATAAATCTCCATCAGGAATGTCTTTTACATCCCTGAAATCCCAACTCTGGCAGTTGCACCAGCCAGCACTCCTGTGGCAGTGCAGAGCTGGCAAAAACAGTAATCTCATTGCAATCTGTTCTATATCCCTCATCTCAGCCACACCTGGGATATAATGAAAGAGCTATGTCTAGCCCATACTTATATCCTCTTTCATCACCAACAGCAACCTGCTCTGCGAGGATATATAGCTCTCCTTGTGATGATGAGTCTTGCTGTATCTCCAGCTGCTGCTGAAAAAGAACGGCTTACACAGGCTGTGACACGGGCAGAACGCAGCCCTGCTGCTGTGCTGTGGGGTCGCAGAAGGCATCTGTCATCTGTCTCCATTTCTCCGGGACTCTCCACAGTGCTGCCCCCGCAAGTGGATGGCAGAGCTGCAAAGGACAACTCCGACACCCACATATGCACCACACCAAGTTCCACCAAAATGCAGGGATGCAAAACGCAGCTTCTGTCGGACCCACAAAAGCAGCTCACTCCGACAAGGACGTGGGACAGTCCCAACAGAGCACCATGTCACCTGTCACTGACAATGTACACCTGATTGCATGTGTGGCAGCAGCAAACGTCTCGTAAATTGAATATGCCTCCTGAACTGCCTCTGCACACTGATTGCTCAAGTGGTCCAGAACCAGGCACCAGAATCAACTGGATATGAATGCTCTGGGAAGTAATTTATTTTTAACCTAAGACATTATGAAGTTTAACTGCAGTACCACAGTACTGCTGCTAGAATAGAGCAGTATGTAAACGTTCTTTTTTTGAATCTGCAACATAATGGGAGAATGAATGGTTTAAGTATGACTTAATACAGGCTGTTATTATGTAATATATCAGAAGCCCTTCAATTTGCCTGACAGTGTCTTAAATGGGTTAAAAAAAATTAGTTTCTAGACCGATTGCAATTCTATCTGCACTTCTCTGTCTTTGCCCAAGCAAAGGAACACTGTTAGAGTGAAACAAAATGGCAAGGGATTACAGGGGTTTGCTGCAGCTGCCTAAATTTTTAAGGCGCTGCCTTGAAAGTATCGCTTACAGTGCTAAATCACTTTCTTTACATACCATGAATGAATACAAACCTCCAATTTTCTTTTTGTTTACCTAAGAGTAGTATTCTGAATTTGAGCAGCATTTCAGCTGACAACTGACATATACATTTAACATCACTGGGGAATAAGACATTTCTGGAATTCATCATTTCAGGCAGGCTAAGCTAAAGGAGAAAGTTAGCAAGCTTGGAATACAAGCTGTTCAAAAATGAACTTCAGAATTCATGTCTAATTTTCAGCCTGACCATCAGCAATAACGGTCCAGAACTTCCTGTGAGCTTACACCAGTGACACAATAATCCTTACCATTTTTAGGATGCTACTTGGAAAGCTTTTGAAGGTTACGATTCTATACAGCCCTAGGCTGGACTCAAGAAAATCCCTTCCAATCTCACATTCATGAGGCTGTCACATCCTACCCACACCTATGCAATACTGAACAGTAAAGACAACACATTTCCAAAAAGTTGTGAGTCTGTATTTTCTTAAAGGTGGGCATTTACAATTTAAGGCCATTTATAAAAATATTTCTGAGACTCATCAGGTAGCACGTAGTCCTGAGGTTGGTTTGGGACCTCCAGCCCCCCCCCCGTGCCAATAGCTTTTACCCTCCCACTGGACCCTCCCACTGGATATCTACGAGCTCCACTTCTCTGGCCACTTCTGCAGCACCCCAAACCCCACCACTGACTGTCCCATTCACTTCCCATGTTACTGCCATGCTAAAAACATGGCCCACCTCTCCACAGGCTGGGCTGGTGCATCACTGCCACAGCTGCTGCTTCCCTCGGGATACCTCACAGGACATGTAGGAGCTATTTTCAGCTTCTTCCCCCACTTCAGCCATTATCTCAAGGCAGAAAACAGCAGCACAGCTGGGCCCCATGGCAGGCGTTGGCCAAGGCAGAGCAATGGTGTGACCAACACCCCTGTCTGCATGGTCACCTCCCAGTTGGGGGCTAAACACTGGCTGTGACAACAGGTTCACGTCACATTTCTGTTACCCAAAAGACCATTTTCCTTCCACAATCTTTTGCCCAATACATTTTATTGCCAATAGCAACAAAGCAGTATTTGTTCACACAAAATACAGGTACTGCTAAACTGAAAAAAACCTCCCAACTCCTCAGATCTCAGAGTAATTAGTATGTAGACATGGAAATTCTTAATAACACGTTAACTATTGTTGGAAAGATAATTCGTGGGAGTTCTTGAGCTCACTGGTTGGCATTGTTGAAAAGACAAAAAAGTTTAAAGCTTTTCTTTGCACACCATCCAATTTTTATGCAATAAATCAGCTAGAAGTAGAGCCAAACTGAAAAGTTTCTGCCATTTTATGCACCATGGAAACAAGAATCTTGTCAATCTGCAATTACCTATTCTACATCCATTTGAGATCAATTTCTGCTGTGGGAGTACAGCCAACAGGATCAGATCTACAACCCGTTTGTCATGGGAGATAGACATAATTTATTTTTTGTTTCACTCTCAAATAAGTACAAATATTAAAACGTTAAGTCAGGGTGCATGTTAAACTGCATTACAGTCTAATAAAGGCTATAAACTTTTCTCCTCATGTAATTTATTACAGCAATGTCAACAAGAGGATATAAAAAGTGTTCATCTATGAATTCTACTGTGATAAAGCTGCACACTGACTTCCAAAGTGATCTCATATATTCAGATTTTTGTCTAGAGCTGAAACATTGCTTGCTTGAGCCCTATGAAAGCTACCTACTTTTAACAGCTCATACTAATTTTGGGTTTTTTCCCCCTAAATTAAGCACTGACACTTTTTAAATTAGAGATAATTTGTTCGATGAACTACTTTAGCCTGAAGGTTTATTGTGTTTAATGCACAGCTTTTGTACCTTTAAAATGCTGATGCTCAGTTGTGAAACTCTCAAAAATACATTTTAAAATCTTCAGTATAGCAAGACCCCTAAAAGAGCTCGGGTGCTTCAGCATCATGTGCATCATGTTATCCCTTTCAGCAGGATTCCCCAAAGTCGTGCACGGCTTAAGTGCTTTTCTGTGTCAGGTTTGAAACTCTCATGTTAATTAAGTGTGCTCCAAGCAGAATTAATGGTTACGACTGCCTACAGTGCTCACAGCAGCTACAAGGCTCTCTCAGCTTTGACTCAAAACTTCATTAAAACAGAATGAGCAGTGATAGCACATTTTCAGTATCTCTAGAAATACAAAAGGCAGGCAAAGCCAGGTGAGGTGATGTGGACAGTGAAGGTTTAGAATGTACTTCCAGGCACAAGAAGATTCAGCAGGGCAGGTGATATAGGTGTAAACCTGCTTCTCTGCAAGAAGGTAGTAGTCGAATGTGTAACTAGTTCTCACCAAATGTTATCCCCAGCATCTCTGATTTCACCAGCACAGCAGGCAGCAAACCGGGGCAGGCAAAGACCAGATATATATGTATGACTGAACACACTGTTACTGTATTTACATACTAAAATAGGAGTGAAAACTCTCCCAAGATCCACATGATGGTGTGTCTTCATCCATGGCGGGAAGAGGTTTTGTGAGGCCTGATTACAAATTGCTACCCAGAACAACTACTAATCATTTACCAGAGAAAAACATCATTGCAGAACAGTTACTCTCCATAGGTGATCACAGCAGAATCAAGCAACTTTCTGGGTATACCTATTATCCACAACCAGTTATTTGGTTCCATACAGGCCTAAGTCGGTGATGCAGCAGCTCAGACTATTCAATATATATCCCTTTGGATTAAAATTCATGACTTATTAATTACATTTTAAATATGCACTATCTGGCACAAAGAATATGGTCTTTGAAAAACTCTAACACTGATCAATTACATAACATTTCCATAATGATACAGGAACACTGAGTGTTTTCTCCTTTACGTACTTTCATGCAATTTCTTAAATCCCAGATGGAGAAGAATGTCTTCAGTCTAGTTCTACTTGAGGCACTACCAGTCTGACATTTTGCTTTCAGATTCTAGCAACATCAGTATTGAGATCAGAGGTATTAAAACTTAGAAAATCTGACATGTTATGTCAAATTACAAAGACAGTATCTGAGAGCAAATGGAAGAACAGACAGACTGAATTAAGTAGCAGAAAAGGGGAAAGAAACAGAATGATAGGAGGGAAGAAAGGGACAAATGCACAAAAGTGAAAGATTAAACAAATATTCTAGCGTAATCAGATGGGTGTGAAGAAAAAACATTAAACATTGTTGAAAGCACAAATGTAGGGATATAAATTCAGACATAAAACATGTAGCTACATATAGTATGGGCATGGTCCCCTTAACGCTTACGCACATACAAGATTTTGTTCACAACATTTGCATAAGCTAGAGGGTAATACTCATGTGAGTAACTTGTACAAGAGGAAGCAGGATTTGGCCTTTCACTGTTTTTCCTTGTGTACATCATGTATATCTGTAAAACATTTAAGCACGCATTTCAACTATGAAGAAGACAGAACTTGAAAATAATAGGACCTAAGGGAAACCTTTCCAAGAAAGCTGGTGGAATTGCAGTTCTACAAAGCACCGAGAGGAATACCCTAAGGACTAATTATTTGACAATACAACTAATGCTATTACTTTGCAGCATAATACAGTAAAACCTGCAGCTTTCGTAGATGTGGAGTACTTGTTGGAGGAAAGGATAATCGATGCGTGAATCCGGAATCGGGGAATCCTAATTAACCCTCTAACTGCTATCGGCAGGAAGGCTAATAGCAACTCTGAAGTGGTGTAAGCAACTTAATCCTAGGGGATTGCTTCTCTTAATGAGACACTGACTGTTAGCTCTCCTCAGCCGTGTTTACAGTAATGAAGTACCTTTATAGGGCAATAAGCAACTGGTTTGCCTAATAACAGGCTGGGATTCTTGTGAGTGACAGAAGTTACTGCCCATGTGACACAAGTCATTGTCCTCCTTCTCAGATAAGAAACTGAAGTCCAGTATCTCACTTTCCATGATCCACTGGTCAGGGTAGGGATGGAGTTTATGGGTCAAGGTCATTTAGGGTGACAGTACAATTCTCCTCTTCAATGTGACATCTGATGCTCTATAGTTTTTTAGGGAATAGTGTTTTACAGGATGCTAAAAAACATGAAGTGCAGAAAAACCCAAGAGAGTCTGTCTTTGGTAATACAATGATTAAACTTCTTACAAAGTATTCTCACTTTGGACCTACAAAAAAAAAAAGGCGTTAAAAGTCTAATCGAGCAATCAAAAACCCAAGACCTTCCTTCTCCAAGAGTTTCTGGCTGTGGACTGACAAAATGGCACAAAATCTCAATATTATACATATGGGTGCCCAAAATATATGGAGCCAGGCTTCCCAATACTAATTCCCTCATCTCAGATCATTCGGCAGACTTCTAGGCTATTGTCCTATAATTTCTATCCACCTTTGCCAGCACTGTGCCTCAGCTTCATTTCCAACACTGGCAAAATGTAAAAGATATGCTTCCACAAGACTAAACTAAAATTAAAAACAATATTTAAAAAACCACTTTAAGAACAGTCCTCAAGGAAGTTACATCAGTCTTACTGTTTAATTTCTGCAAGGTATCTGTGCTGAAAAGTGCAGCTAGAAATACTCGTACCAAAATCAAATTAGTCATTTAGCACCATCCACAGCAACTATTTATACAAGACTTTTCTGTGGCATACATTGTTTCCTAAAAAATATTAAATAATCCATTGATTATATTATTTCAATTAAAATGTTCAGACTTTGCAAGCTATTACAACACACACAAGGTTAGTTACAGAAAGGACAGATTTCAGAAGTTACAATATTGTGGGCTTTACAGAAAATATGTTTTCCTTGAAATGATACTTGAATATCCTTGAAGAAGAACTTACCTTTAGCCTATAAAATAGAATTTCTG
Source organism: Machaerirhynchus nigripectus (assembly GCA_013397975.1). NCBI lineage: Eukaryota > Metazoa > Chordata > Aves > Passeriformes > Dicruridae > Machaerirhynchus > Machaerirhynchus nigripectus. Next base: position 1,018 of record VZRQ01002787.1, on the reverse strand, counting down.
GCAACACTCCCTAAAGTAGAACACACTGGCCTCTAAAAATAAGCCATGGTGCTATCAGCAGCATAGCTTACTTTTTCCTGACAGAGAGAGCCCAATGCATCCAGAAACGACTGCGAGGGGCCACAACCAGCCAGCAGCAGGTTCAGCCATCCCAGCTGCCCTGGCAGCCACCCCATGCCAGGACGAGGGGGTTGGCCTCGCCACCATCCAGCCTGGATGCATCCTGTGTGGTGGCAACACCACCATAAGGCTGCCGGCACCAACAGGCAGCTGGTGGCATCCCCCGTGGAAGGGAGTGCTGGAGAGGAGCCCCATGCCCTGAGGTAGAGGCAGCGGTGTGGCCACCTTGAATGGGATGGGAAGTCAGGGGGTGTTTTCCTGTGTGTGTAAATATGCACATGTGTGCTTTCATATACATTTACCTACATACACACATCCATGCACACATGTGCACGCACAGATATATGCACACACGTATCTAAAATCACAGAATGAGCTGAGTTGGAAGGGACAACAAGGATCATCAAGTCCAATTCCTGGCCCTGCACAGGATCACACCATGTGTCTGAGAGCATTGTCCAAACACTTCCTGAACTCTGCCAGGCTGGTGCTGTGACCACTTCCCTGGGGAGCCTGTTCCAGTGCCCAAACACCCTCTGGGTGAAGAACCTTTTTCTAATATCCAACCCAAACCTCCCCTGGCACAATTTCAGGCCATTCCCTTGGGTCTTGTCACTGGGCACCAGAGGAAAGAGATCAGTGCCTGCCTCTCCTCTTCCCCTCGTGAGGATGTTGAAAACTGCAATACACACATACACACACACACACACACGTGTGTGTGTTTACGTATATAATGCATATATGTGTCTGTGTCCCTCAGTGCATGTCCGTGCGCCGTCCTGGCACCAGTCCCGGCCAGGGCTGCCCGCACAACCGCCCCCCCTCCCGCCGCCTGAGGCTTGAGGCGGGCGGGCCTTACCCGGTGGCACCCGGCCCCCGGCCCGTCCGCACACCCCGC
>VZRQ01002786.1:50093-61903 GCA_013397975.1 Machaerirhynchus nigripectus | reverse complement strand
GGAAACCCAAAAATGTCCTACTGTGAACATTCGAGAGATTAAAAAAACCTATCAGGCTTGGAGTGTGGCAAACGGCAATGAGGATTCATTTAAAAGGCTCAGCTGTAATCAGCAATTAGTGTCCATGAAGATTAAGAATGAAAAGGAAACTTCATCTTTAAAAGAAAATACTTGAAATTCTGGGCGAGTTGTGTTATTTGTGTGGAGGGAGGGGATTGATCCCTGAGGGGGCAGGAGACGTGCCCTCTCAAACAGGCACTGCCAGGAAAAAAACCCAGAACCTGAGTACTGTTTAGAATAGTGTGCTATTGCCGTTGCTTCAAATGTCTCTGTCTAATCATTAAAGTCAGCCCCAGGCCTGCTGTGAGTCTCTGAGGCAGAACTGTGGAAGGACAATCTCTGCCCATCTCATGCTTTTTGGTCAGGTGGCTCAGATTTCTCTCCTGGTTCCTGTACCTGATCACAGTTACCAGGAGGACGCTCACCTGTGGCAGCAGACACAGAGTGCTGAGCAAAATGGGATCAGTTAGAACTGCACATTCCCTCATGTTTTCCCTGTGAGCTGATGCAGGGCATGAGGGGGAAAGTGGTGTCTTCCCTGAGCACCCGGAGCAGTTTTGTTGCTAGAGGCTGCAGGCAGAGCAGGGAGTGCGTGTGAGCCTGCACACACAGTGGCCGGTGCTGCGGCCACACCTTCTGTACCAGATTTTTGAAAATTCGAGCCCTGCAGAGTTGGTCTGCCATTTTGGGGCAGGCCATGGGGTCCCTCTGCCATTTTGGGCCAGGCCATGGGGTCACTGCCATTTTGGGGCAGGCCATGGGGTCACTGCCATTTCGGGGCAGGCCATGGGGTCACTCTGCCATTTTGGGGCAGGCCCTTTGGTCACTCTGCCAGTTTGGGGTAGGCCATGCAGTCACTGCACCATTTTGGGGCAGACCATGTAGTCAGTTTCTTATTTTGGGGCAGGCAGTGGGTCACTCCACCCTTTTCAGGGTGGCCATGGGTCTGTCTGCCATTCTGGCATAGGCCATGAGGTCACTTCACTGTTTTGGAGCAGGTGATGGGTTGGCTGCCACCTTTTTACTGAGGAGCAGAGTCTGAGTAAGGCTCAAGGGGCTGGGGGGTGGAGCAGTGGCCATCCCACCTACACAGAGCTCACTCTGTTCTGCCCCACCACTTCCCACGGGGTTGTTTTGGGGCAGTCAGTCGTTCCTCTGGTCCCCTACACATACATCCTTGGGTTATAAGGCTACGGTGAGAGAGACAAAATCTCCCTTTTAGAACCTGGCATAGCCCCAGGCGTTCGCAGCTTTGCATCTATGTAAAAATTGTTCTAGCTGAGTATGGTGAACCAAAATATGCAATCTCATTTACTCCTTCTGGGCTCTCCCCATTTGAGAGTACTATCAACCTTGTCTCTGAAAGTGAGCGTAGTTAGGACCAAAGCTTTTCATCAAATTGATAACAGCACTAATAATGTGCTGTTCAGGGAGTGCCTGAGGTTGGCACTCTGTGGTTGCCATTCCATAGGTGCTCATATGTAAGATTAATGAAAGTAAAATTTAAGTGTTTGCATGTCAGACATCCTTGAGTGTGCCCTAAACCAGGGCGCCTTGAATGAGCTGTTGTGAACTGTGCATCTCTGTCTCTGTTATGGTTAAACCATCCTCTTTTTTGTAGAGTTGTTGTGTTTATTGTGATTTCTTCTGTGAACTGTGATTCCAATTTACAATCTTAGTGTTTTTTCCTCCACTGTTGGAAGGGGGTGGCTTGAATGGCCTTACTTTCCCTAGAGTTTTAAAATCGGCACAGGCTCCATTGCCCACTGGTGCATTTAGTAGTATTAACATCGTTACTCCTAGAACTATGATTACTACAACTTTCCTGGCTTGCAGAAATGTCGAGCTCTGTTCACTAGTGGGGGGTCTTGGATGGGTGGATGTGACAGAAAAAGAATTTAATTATTCTTCAGCAGACCATGGTTTGAATTACATGCAGTAGATAATGTTTCAGGGCACACTATTGAATAATGAGAAGAAAACAAACTCTGTGTTTTCGAACAGCCTATCTTCTGGCAAGCTGTTATTGGTTTATTTGAATATTTGCATGACTGAACAGTGGCATTTGGTGAAAAAGAAAACAACCTAAATAGTGGTCTGGGTTTTTTTTCTTCTGAATGGATTTATAAGGAGATAAAATCCAGTATTTCCCTCTCCACAATGGCAAATTAACCAAAATTGGAAGCCACCTTCACATAATCCCATCTGAGCACTCGCGGAATGCTTCATTCATTTAAATTGCCAAGACAACCAAGCCTTTGGGGAGGCATCTTCTTCACAGTTTCAAATGTGTTTCAGCTGAAGGCCAGAGGCATGACATCAGTCATCACAGATTACTTCTATTCCACTATAAACGCTCCGTTCATTTGGTGTGATGCCAGTGTCCTCCGGAGAGTTCCACAAAACCTCACTGCGTGCTTTGGACTCGAGGTGAGCTAACAGATACCTGAAGTTACAGATCATTAGAAACAAACTCCCTAGCAAATGCCTCACTCCAGAAATGGAGGATTGTGAGTTACCCTGGCTGGGTTTGAAAGAAGCTGCAGGTGACATTTACAGAGCTTGATGCTGTCTCCTGGCAGTGCAGTATGCTTTGGGTTTCACTGTCCTTCCTCTTTCCCTCTTCCTGGAGTGCTTGGACAGAGCTGACTGCCTGCCAGTGCTGCAGTCAGGGATAGGGACTGTTTGGCCCTGGCAGCATATGCACTAATTTGAGCTCTCCAGAGAATGTTCCTCCTTCCTGGTGCCTGAGTAGTTTACCCTCTCGGTTAATTATTAGACAATCACATTTTTCTCCTCTTTCCATAAACCAGGGAGAAAGGGAAGGAGGAAAAGGGGTGAAGGACAGTTCCATGTAAACACAAAACAGGGAATCTCCTTGTTTTTCAGTATCAGATATATAAGCTGTTAGTTTATTGGTCAAAAAGAAAAGCCTTACGCTTTACAAAAAGCTACATTTCAGCAGTTTGCAAAAGTATATCTGTTTATTTCAACTTTATTACTCCCTTTATGGAACTTTCAGCGTAATTTTTTATAATAGATTAGAATTACAGTCCCTAATGCTAAGCAGGTGCAACATCAGATTGAAAGAGAACTCCAAAAAATCAAACAGAATGTGTTCTGAACTCACAAAAACTACTACATCTTATTGCAAAGCTATAGAATGGACAGTGTAGGATGGGGTTCGTTTTCCTTGTCTGTTTCCTTGTCTGTTTCCTTGTTGGTTTCCTTGTTTGTTTGTTTTTTAACTTGGGGTTTAAATTTAAAAAGCAGGGCTATTCATTACTTACACAGAAAAATCTCATTTGTCTTCTGCTTTTCACCAAGTGCTTTCCAATTTAGAAAGGGTGATTTGATTGTAATTAAACCAAATGTTAGTGAATAATTCAGTATCTTTTTTCTTTCTCCCATCCTATTCATTAGTTAGAGCCAAAAGGCTCAAACTTTCAAATAATAACAAAACTTTAGTCAATAATTAGTAATAATTAAAGACTCCAAACTGTTATAGCAGCTAGTTAGGAACAAAGAAGACTGTTTGTGAAATGAGAACTAATAAGGAAAAAATTAATTTCTCATCAACTTAAATATTTTTTAAAATGTAAGCTTTCATACAGTGTACTCCTGGGAATCTCTCGTAATTTTATTTGATAAACACAGAGCTAAAATTGGCATCCTTGTAATTAATTTATACTATTACATAAAAATAGGGGGAGAATAATTCACAGAGAGAAACTGCATGCTGCAGAGTTGCTTTAAAGCTTTTTTCCTCTTTCTAGTAATTATATCAGATACCTAGTTACATAAATCAGAATGGCACTTTGGGGGCTCTTACAGTCTGAAGCGCTTAAAGGATTTACAAATTTTAAGTAGAACTCAGTGATTGTAAAATTAGCCAACACTGGGCTGTATGGAGAACCTTCTAGTTTTATTCCAGTGTTTTACACAACTCTTTACAAAGCTCTAACATGAGAAAAGTTAAGAAAAAAATTAACATTCTAAACTAAAAGTAAACTGAGGAAAAAAAATATACAAATTGCATGAAAACCTGTTGACAAACACTGTTCTGTGGTTTTGGGTCTGGGTTACTACCAGCACTGTAAAGGACTGTTTGGCACTTCCAGTGGAGGAAAAGTTAAAATTGCAGTTTTCTGCTGGAGCAGAGTTTGTCTGACAAAAATCTTCAGTCCTGTAGGATTCCTGTGCCTCCAGTGTAAGTGACCCTGGCTCCAGCTGCAGCATGGGAGATGCTCAACAACTTCTACAGGGATCCTCCTCTTTCTTATCACCTCCTTGGTAGTTCTGTGCAGACAACTGATCTGAGAGTGGGAGAACTTACTCCAAAGGACCCAAAACCAATGAGAAAGGCAAATGGGGGAGAAAGGAGAATACAAATATGTTCCCAGGATCCCAAGAGGAAACATTTCTAAATAACACAAAACCTGGTGAGGCCAAGCTGTCGGCCAGTGAGGAGAAATGAAATGGCAGATGGATGTTGATGTGCTCAGGGAGATCACACGTGAATAAAAGGAGGCTGATGACATCTTGTGGGGAGCAGCTCTTCTCTGGGTGAGAGGACAGAACAGTCACCCCAATATCACTGAATGCTCTGAGCTCAAGAACGGAAAGCAAAGGGAGGCAAACGACCTTCACAGGTTCCACACAAGCCAGCATGATGCTGACAGTGGCCTTCCAGCTTCCTGCCTCAGCAACAAAATCCACCTGACAGTCGATTCAGGAATTGGTAGAGACATGGCCCTCTCCTGTGGTAGAGCTCGGGTGAGATGGAATAGCCCTTATTGTAAAGTTCAAAGCAAAACGGTAACAAATGTGTTCCCACTGTATTTTGGGTCTTTTCTAGGCTATTTCTTTTTGTATTCCACCACCTTATTTGTCTTTTGAGTGCTGCTGGGCATTGAGAAGAGTCTGTAATTGTGCTGGGTGTTCTTTTTCCCTCAGCAGTTAGTGAGAAGTTAGAACAGGGCCCTGAGTACAGGCAGTTCAGATTTGTCATTCTCCCATGCTCTTCCCTGCATTTGTCAATGTCTGAGTTTCATCAACCATTATGCTGCCAATTTGTCTAGTTTTGTTCCCATGAAGTTCATCACAGCCTTCTCTTAGGAAAATAAATAATTTTGTCATCTGCAAATCCTGCTGACCTCATTTTTCTGTTCTACACCTCATTTCTGCCTTACTGGATAATTAATGAGTGTATTAAATGCTAACTACAGTCCAGATCCTTGGGACATACTAATAGTAACCTCCTACTGAATTGAAAACTGACAGCCTAATGAATTAAACTCTTTGCATGAGAACAACAGTGTTGACAGTGAAAATCAGGATGACTTGTGATTTACTCCTAAGCTGAAGAAAAAAACAAACCAAAACCCCTCCCAAAACTTTGCAAGTGCAAGTACCTGCAATTTTCATGTAATTTAATTATGGTTCTTGTGAAAAAACGGGCTATGTGAGGAGAAACCAAATCCAGTTTAAAAAGGGGGAAATACCACCTCTGTATCCCTGTTTCCTTTGCTGTTTATGGAATCACTGAACTATAAAACAGTACCTTAAGCATTTTCCCTCATGAAACTGCTAGAAGTGCCTTGGCTAGAATATCCTTGGAACATCAAAGCTTGTTTAGGTATTTGATCCAGAGGGGACAAGGTAAGCATTTATAGCTAATCAAGCCTGAAGTAAAAGATGAGCAAGATGAACCAAACTGATGACTACTATAGCTATAATCATGCTGGCAGGACATGCTGCCTTGTCAAAGTCATTTAGATTCTTCTGGATATCAGAAAATTTCCCATATTTCTCTGACACTTGGGTACAGCATCTGTAGTGGACATTTCTGAAAGCAAAAAATGTATTTTGGACAAACATCACCAAGCCACACAAAAAAGGGCAGTTTCTTAGTGTTCTGCCACTGTTATAAAAACTAATATATTAAAACTTAGGTGTGTTATAAACATCAGTAGAAAGTCTAGAGTTATTCCTGGAACTACCATACTTCAGCATCTAAAAAGTGTGTAATTTATACAGCAGCTTTAAAATCCTCTAATTAATGTCTTCCCAGTACAAATCATCTTGTTTGAACTTTGTCTCAAAGAAGAGGCAGAAGAATACAAAAAATGATAATGAATATTCACATGCTCTTGAAGTGAACCACCTTCATGCATGAATATTTTGAGAGACCAAATTTTCTTAGCACAAACCTTCACAGAAAGTGTACAGGTGTAATAATGCATTTAATTAAACATTTATTAAACTAAGCCTGTGTTACTAAGCTAGTAGGAATTTCCATAGGAAAGTATAAAGTTCTTTGGGAAATCTGCCTTGTTTTGCTAAAGTTTTCAATAGGTTCTATCAAAGCAGATTCCTTTACTCAGCTTAGATGAGTCCATAAAATGCCTGACCTTTAAAATCACTGTCCTGTGCCTCCCTATCTGCAATGAATTTGTCTCAATGACATTGCATTTAACCTTTTTGTTACAAATCTGCAATTGCAAATCCACATCAAAGACAACTTTCTTTGCTTCATAAATGAATATAATTTTTCAGTGTTGCATATTCCATTCCCTACAGTAACGTGATTGGTAGGTGGCCTACCTGGAAAAGTGACCCTGAAAGGAATTTAGGAGACAAAATAGAAATCAGGTCACCTGAGTGCAGTGTGTACACGATCTGTTATATTCTGTGGTGTATTGCAGCACCTCCTGCTTTTCCACTAACAGTCTACTGCAGGAAGTGATGCCTCCTTTGAAGGACTCACTGTACACGTAACCGAATTTGTATTAGGTTTCTTCAAGGTTGGCAGGAGGAGTTGAATCTTTAGTACTTATGTATATATTAGAATGAAAAAAAAAAGATTTTGAATGAAGAAATGTAATTTTAGAGTTGAAATGCACACTTTCTAGTGTCAGTGTAGATGGAGAAGTTTGAGAACCTTGCTGTATAGGTACAGAACCCTCTGGATCACTGCCAGTGCTGAGATAAATGAGATCAGACAACTTGTACATGAAGAGAATGGGAAAAATAGAAAAGATGATGGGATTTTATATGTTGTCCCATGTTGGTGTTCAATGCATAAAAAATAGCAAACCAATTCAGAACTGTTAATGTTTAAAACAGACTCAGAATTATTGTACTTGACTGCCCACTTAATATTTGTGAGGTGTCCATAGCATAATTTGCAACCAAGTAACCTTGAAAAGACCAAATTCACTTTTGTTAGCACTATTAACTAAGTCATTAAACATATTCACATGCCTGCTCATAAATTGTGTTCATTATTTTCAAGATTTAAGACTGCTGTGTTCTCCTAAATTTCTCTGATGTATTTAAAGCAGAAACAAAGGCTGGGATTTTTGTTTGTTACTTGTCTCATCTTGTGCATTCTCCTCACTCCTGCATTCATTGAGTTGTTGGGTGAATAGCTCATTAATGTGATTTCTATCTGTGTACAAAGGCACAGGGCAGAAGCACTGTTATGTAACAGCTTGAAAAGATACCTATAAATAACCTCCTTTAATAACCATAAATTTACATTAGAAAGGTAGATAAACTCTGAAGTGAAAGCCATTTATTTTTATCTGATGCTGCAATTTCATAATCTCAATGTTATCAGACTCATCCTGCATAATTTAGTGAGGTCTTGGGGTTTTATACCATCTGGGAAAGTCTTGCATATCGAATGGATTTATCCGATAGGAACAGGGATCTAAAGAGCTGCATTTCTCTGTGGGGACTCAGTCATACCTGGTACACATGGAAAACTCTCAGCAGATGAGGCTATGCGAAGAAAGGCAGGTTTGGCTCTTATTTTACCCATTTTCTAAACACAAGGACTCTTGTGTCAGTAATCTGAAGGATATCAACCTCGATCGATTTTAAGTATTCCTTCCTTGACACCATTAACTGCCTGCCTTTATTTTGGACATTTTCTGAATTTATGCCTTCCTTTGGCCTAACACCTTGGAAGGAAAATCCTGGCAGGCATAACCAAAATGTTCAGTTTTATAGTGGCTGTCAATCCATCATTACCCCTGTGGAAAGCAGTAGTAAGGCTGAGGGGATGTTCTCATACAACCTTCAGTAGGTGTATGAAGATACAAAAGTTTAATACAGTGAATTGAACGTGATTACTGGTAGAGTAAGTGATCAAGAAATAACTGAAAAAGGACTGTTTATGTACCCTGTAAGTCTCCAGTAGCCATTGGGAAGGTATGCAGTGTAATGCCTCCTCTTGCAGTTCCATTTCTGTGGGCAGCAGGAGCAGCTGAGCAGAGACAAGAGACAAGCAGGCACAAGTGGAGCAGCAGCCTGACAGGGAGGAGGGAAGCTGGCCATCTTTCCCAGTGATTTTTGCAGGACACTGTTCTGCTCTGCAGTGTAAACACAGCATCAGTCATAAAAAGAGGCCCATCACTGTTATTCTGCTCTGGAAAGTTACTATTCCCAGTCCACCTTCTTTGTCAAGTCTATTGACCTGCCCTTTTCATCTCCTCCTCAGCAAGGGGTAGGCAACTCCTCATTCTCTTCCCAACCACTGTTTCATCCCTACAGGAACAGGCTTTTCATTAAATGTATTACTAGTGCTTGTCAGTCATTCTTCAGCCTTTTAATCAAATATTATTTTACTTGAGAGGTTCAAGAGTGTGATAATGGGGAATATTTTTCATCGTTCTACTGGGTGAGCCCTGATTCTTTCAGCTTAATGACTCTGTTCTTACAAGTAAATTGTCCATAATGCATTCAGCTGCTGAAGCTTCACAGTTAACACACAAGTACAGAGACACCTGCAAAGGTCAGGATTGGAGCTGGTTTGAGTCAGCTTCACCCAGTACGCTCTAAAATAACCCTCCACACCTCATTGCCTTAGCATTTTACTGAAGTTTCACCTTCTAAGTTGCATTCATTCAGAGTTGGTTTTGTTGTTTAGTTTTGGGGGTTGGGGGGGGCGAGGTTCTTTTGTTTTGAAGATGAGTGTTTTAAAATATTTTAAATTACTCGGGCATTTAAAAATATGAAATTCCTGAAAATGAAGCCAGGTGTTTCTTGTCCAGATGGCCCTTCATCACTGTGCCATTCAAATATTTTCTTGAACAAGGATTTCGAGGTATTTCACTGCCAACAGATCACCTCATTACAGATTGATACACGGTTTTTCTAGCCTTATGAAAAATATATTTTCCCCAGAGATTGATAGATTTTAAAGATTTGATCTGAGTACGCCTCTCTGCTTCCTTGGCAGTGTTTTCAGATCTTCAGACCAACCGAGTTTGTAAAATCTTTCAGTAATTCTCTCCCTTTTACTTTCATATTTCAGTAGAAACATTATCAGCACCTGGTGTTTTGTTATTTACTGCATGTATTTTGACTGCCTCTAAAATCTCTTGAAATTCTTCCACAAAAGGCTCAGCTTCTTAGGGAACAACCACTTATTTGTTTGCCTATCTCCCCCTTTAAGCAGCTCATTAAAGCACTCCTTCTATTGCTCTGTAATAGCATTCTTTGTGACCTAGACATTTCCATTTGTGTTCTTTATCAGACTTACTTGGCTGTACATTGATATGTCTGTAAAATTACCTCCTATTCCTGGTCTGTCTATCCTGCTCCAGTTCTCCAGCACGCCAGGTAACCCTGAGAGGAGGTGTTTGCTCTGTCGTGTCCTGAGAGGAGGGATGTGCTGACTCCTCATGGATCTCAAAGCAGCGTGGAAAAGGAAAGCAGAGCAGTGCACCAACATGCTAAGGCAGCCCCTGATGTTTGTGATTCCTACCCGATGTTAGGGACTGCTCACGGAGCACACACTGCACTGTCTGCCTCCCAGCCTACCCTCCATGGCCAAAATAAATGCTAACTCAGTGCTGCAGTGCATGACTTCCAATTCAAGTGAGCAGAAAATTCACTTCGTAATTTTACCATATAATGGAAACTGCAGATTTGCTCATCAGTGTCTCCTGCCTTACTCTGCTCTTAAAATTGCTCAGTATGCTCTGAAAGATGTGTTGGATGTTTACTTGCAGTACTTCACTGTCATGTTTCATCAATAAGCTTTAAGGTCCCATCTGCACCTTGCTGGTCCATATGACAATAAATCTAAGAAGTATTTGTTACTGGAAAATTACTGTTGTTCTCACATTGAATACTCATCACCACCACTGCTGATGAGAGAAAGGAAATAAGTTCTGAGATTGCACACCCTGCTTTTAAAGCTAGGAAGTAGTGGGATACAGACATTTCCTCACTTCATTCACAGCACAGGATGCAAGGTAATGACTGTCTACCTCTTAGCTACTCAGTTGTAATTGTACTAACTGTAAACACATTGTACTGTTCAGCCACTGGGCTATTTTATTCCTCCCTAATATCCCAGTCTTTACGGAACTTATCTTCTTAACATGCCTACAAAGGAAGGTTCCAGCTTGATTGAGAGAAAAAGTAAAGAAAATAAACAACCCTCAGTATTTTGGGGAGCAGTTTAAGGTGCAAGGGCTTGAATTGCCAGCACATTTAACACCATGTGTCTTCCCAGGCCCAACTCCAACGGACTTAAATTACAGCTGCAAAGTTCAGCTCTTCTCTAAATCAGACCACACAATTTCAGAATGTGCAATCAGAAAATGAGTAATACACAGACAGAAACTGCAGGGAAAAGTGAACTGTCCAGCAACACACATTCCTCTGGGATAGAAAGTGGAATAGCATTGCTGAGGTACTGATAAATAAAACACTAGCTGAATAAATAGTGCAAAAAGTGCTCCTAGGTAAAGAAAACATCCTGTAAAGTTTACTTGCTTAGAATAAATGAGAGCTGGGTAATTTCTGTAATACCACCTAAATTAGATCTGGGTAAACTCTGAGGCGGTGTCCCTGGACAGCAGCTGATCTTCCGGGCAGGATTTAACTATCTTTACTCCAAGATGCTTGTGCCCTTCCTGAAATCCATTCCCCTGATGCATGTATGTACCATCCCTCTGTCATAGGTAGGACAGGCAGATCCTCCACACATGGAGCATCTCTCATACAAGGAAAGGCTGGGACAATTGGGAATGTTCAGCCTGAAGCAGCTTTGGGGTGACCTAATTGTGGCCTTCCAGTACCTTAAGGGGCTGACAAAAAAGATGGGGAGAGACTATTTACAAGGGCCTGGGGTGACAAGAAATAGGAGAATTCTTCAAACGGAAAGAGAGGTGTTTGAGATTAGATGTTAAGAAGAAATTGCTCCCTGTGAGGGTGGGGAGGCCCTGGCACAGGGTGCCCAGAGCAGCTGTGGCTGCCCCATCCCTGGAAGTGTCCAAGGCCAGGCTGGACTGGGCTTGGAGCACCCTGGGATAGTGGGAGATGTCCCTGCCCATGGCAGGGGGTGGGAGTTGATGATTTAAGGTCCCTTCCAACCCAAACCATTCTGAGATGCTCTAACAAATGAACTGTAGCTTAGCTTAGCTGTTAGCACCGGTGTACCCGGGGAATATGAGCCCAGGTGTGCCCAGGTGGCCAGGAAGGCCGATGGCACCCGGCTTGTTCCAGCACTGATGTGCCAGCAGGACAAGGGCAGTGACCATCCCCCTGTGCTGGGCTCGGGTGAAGCCACACTTCGAATCCTGCCTTCAGTTTCGGTACCATCGCGNCGCTGCCTCTCCTCCTCCTCCTGCACCTCGCCGCCTCCTCCAAGCTCAACACCCCCAAGGTGCTGCTCCCCTTCACCCGCGGCACCCGCGTCAACTTCACGCTAGAGGCCAGCGAGGGTT
>VZRQ01002786.1:0-49985 GCA_013397975.1 Machaerirhynchus nigripectus | reverse complement strand
TCTTGAAGCAGCTGGGCCTTCCCGCATCGCTTTCACCTCGCTGCGGGTGGGTTTGGGCGGCCCAGCAGCGCGGGAGCAGACACGGAGATAATCCCTAAGGGGAATGTTGTTTATTTTGTGCAGTGGGGGTTAAACCCGCTGGAGAGGGGCAGTGTCTGCAGGCCGGGCCCAGAGGGGAAGGTCCCTGCTTGTGAAAGAAGCTTCCCGCCGTGGCTCCGTGCCCAACATGTGCCTCACACCCCGTGTGCAGCCACCCACACACCCCACACGTATCCACCTGCTTCTCCCTGTACCCCACACCTCCCCACCTGCTTCCCTCTATACCCACACACACCCTCCCCCTGCTTTTCCACCTGCCGTGCCCACTCTGCCTCCACACACACCCCATGTGCCCACCTGCTGCCCCGCACGCCCACAGTGCCACCCCACACATGCACTGCCACAGCCCCACGGGTGCGGGGACAGCACCCAGAACTCGTGCTTGTGCTGCTGGTGGGGCAGTGCCCCTTCTCTTGCTGTAGTCAGTAATGAAGGTCCTGACAGCTTTGAGCCCGGGGTATGGACATAAAGGAGTCGTAGCTAACTCGGGAGCCTCTCACTGCTGCTGTAAGTGTAGGTAACAGCACCCTTAGTACTTCACCTGGGGACAGTGAAGTCGAGTTTTGAAAGTGAAAGCTTTCCCGGTTTTCTCAGTGTTGAGCACGTGGGATGTACTCCAGGAACTTTGGCTGGGAGCCCCCTTCCTGCCTCGCACAGGGGGAGGACTGGGTAGCGTTGAGCACAGGGGCTGAAGGCAAATCCCACGGCGTGTGCCAATTTAGAAAGCTCGCAGTAGTCTTCCTGTTAAACAAATGGTGCCAACTCCTTGTCCTTTCTGTAGTGCTCCAGAATGGTAACTTAATCAGTAATGAGCAGGAGGTACCCACCTGAAAAAGAAGCGGCAGTGGAGGTATGTTTAGGATGATACTTCCGTATGTGCCAGATGGATGTGTGTAGCGGTTTTCACTTGTTTTGTGTTTGGCAGTTACTGAAATACGTCTTAAAGGGCCTTATTTTCATTCTCTGTCAATTTATTTGCTTGGTTGTTGTACATATCTCTGGGCTGAGTACAGACCTTTGGTCTTTGGCAGTTTATGTATTTGAAGGTGCTTATGCAGAACAGCAGTAATTAAGTTTATCCAGAATTTGACTAAACAAAAGTTACTAGATGAGCTACTTGTGGTCATGTAATTTAATTCTTAATGGACCACTTCAGTGAAAATCTCACAAGTGTGGGTTTTTTCTCTTTTCTTACTGTAGTTTTTGAAGGCTACAGAGTCTTTAAAAGGATTTGGTTTGTGAAGTAAAGTACATTGCATAAAGCTAAAACCCAAAACTTACCAAAGCAGTAGTAAAATCTGGACATGTAGACTCTCTTTCCTGTTTGCCAGTGAGCTGTTAGGGGAGGCTGGGCTGGCTGCAGCCATTCCTGCACATGCTAGGTGCTATCCAGCTGTCAGAAGTACGGGCATTTTGCTAATCTCACTGAAATCTGCAGATGAAAAGATGTAAGATTGTGCTCCAGAGAAATGCCAGACTTGATCCACATCCGTATCTGTAATGGAGGTGATCTTTGTACACTTCAGAGCATGTTCTGCTGGTGCTGTTTGCAGCAATGACTCACATCCCTCATGCAGAGAGGCTTCAACATCCTTTTCCATCCTCTCCCTCTGCCCTTCAGAGATGAATTTTGGTTGAGAATTAAGGAAACTATACCTAATTCACCTTCTCTGTGCCATCATTTTCTGTGGCAGGATTGTTAATGGGTGTTTATTCACTTCTGCTTTGCGAGGCCTGGCAGGATGTGGGTTGTAAAACTCAACGTGTGCTTAGCAAACCCTCCGGAGGAAGCAGGAGCTCTGTGTGTGGGACTGAGCACAAGCTGCAGTTGCACCGGGGCTCTGCCCCTCTACATCCCCGCAGGGCTGGAACCAGGGGGGTTAGAAAGGAATGTACCTGGAGGAGCAGCTCCACAGCCACTCGCTCACAGGTTTGTGTACTGCCCATCGGAGCTGCCAGGAGGAGCTGTGACTGGAGAGGGGCTGTTGAACTGAACAAGTTAGGAAGTACCACACGCAATGGCTTGAGAAGGGCTGTTCCTCACATTTGTGAAATGATGGGTGTGTGTGCGTGCATGAAAGCAGGGGTTTAAATGGAACTGGTCAGATGTGTAATACGGGACATCGTGAGCTTAGAGGTAACGTGTGAGAGCTGTTCCTGGCTGTACAGCAGCATCTGATAGCAAATTACACCTTTTGAAGGCCTGCATTACTCATCTCAAACATTCATAATTCGTACACAAGTGTCCAATTTCCTGAAAATCAGTCTATAGCATGTTGTGACCTTATTTTTTCCCAGTTTCCCTTTGAGCCTTCGAGTTTACCTCTGAAAGTAGGAGATTTTCAAAGTGTTTTTAGTGCTGAGAATTCCACTGATTCAGAGGGAAAAGGTCAAGTTCTGTCATCATCCCATCAGATTGGGAGCAGTGGTAAGGTTATAAGCATGGCTCTACAGTATTTTTTGATTTTCAAGATGCTCATGCCTTCTGGAGTTTGGGTTGCCTTTATGTTAGAATTATTTTTTGGGAAAAGCTTTATTTTCAAAGCATAGAGTGTTTCCATCTGTAAATATTGTACGTGGTACTATCTTCAGGCATAAAACACAGTCTGTGCAGATATATTTAACATTTATATTACATCTGTATTTATCTTTTAATTACCTTAATCCAGAAATTACACCTGAAAGAATGAAAGCATTCAGAAGCAGAATTTTCTCCTTGAAACCTGCCGTGCCTTAATAACATTTTAAGGGGGAGGAGGGAACAAACACACGAAGAAACTATTTTCCCCCAAGATATGCACCATGGCTGGATATTTATAGCAGAAATTATCTGCAGTGTACAAATATGTTTACATACTTCATTATTTCATACAATGTAGAATTAAGATACATGGTGAGAGCTGATGGAAATGAAGAGGAGTTTATTGCCGCCTTAATGAAAGGTTTGTGTGTGCTACTGAAGCCCTCACTGAGGAGGTTGTATCAAGGTAATTGCCATGGGAGAGGAGCTGGTGACAGAGAGGTAAAGGGAGAGATCCAGCGGCCAGAGTTGGAGGTGTGGGATGCACAGGTACTTCAGAGAACCCAAACCCACTGCACAGTGCTGCTGTCACAGCAGTTGGCTGGCAAAGCTCATTTTCTAGCTCCTTATCTTGTCATGTTTTTGTTGTAAATTGATCTTGCTGCTCCATGGGATATATGTGGTGCCTTATGTGTTTTTAAAAGTGTGTATCAGTAGTGTTGTTCACTGAGATCTGTTGTTTTGCTCTAAGACCAGCAGTCTCATCTCTGGTGATCTGGGAGTTGTGTTGTTTCCTGGATCACCTGTTTCACCACAGGTCTAAACAGTCCTGTCTGACTCACTGAAAAATGTTTTGTGTGAGATCTGTTAACTTCCATATTATGAAGTGACATGTTAAATAATGTTTGTTATCCCCTTCTCTGCTTCTCACCTGCTCTGCGTTTTCCTCTTGTAAAGCATTACAGTTGGCAGCAGGATATTGTCCCTCTCCCTGACTCGCCTGGCTGTACTTTCCCAGCAGGGCTTCAAGCTCTCGTAAGTGCCAGCACGAGCTCAGAGTTGGGCTGAGGTGTCCTTGCTGGTAAACTGAGAGGGGCTGTGCTGCTGTGGCTCAGGTGTGCGTGTGTTACCTGAGACTGTTGGCTCAGAACCAGAGGAGGGCTGCGAGCCTGCAGCAGAGGTGTTCTGCTAGAGCCCAGGAGGCACAAGAAATAGGATTGTCTCTCTTAGCTGATGTCTCAACATCAGTGCATGTTAGTGACTTGTCGATTTTCATTGCTGAACACCCATGAAATAAATGTTTTAAGACTTTTGCTCATTTTTCAGTCCCAAGAGTGACTTTATAAGGTCCATGGTGTATTGGTCAGTCCAATCTTCCCAAACTCTTGGGAACTTTTACTACCCAGTTTCCCTCTGACCACATATCTGCCCAAATGCCTGATGAAATTCTAAAAGATAGATCAACTGACAGTCATGGTGCAGCTCCACAAAGGTGGATTTTTGCTGACTCAGTCAGTTGAGTTTAGTTTGAAGAGCTGGCAGAACAGGATAAAACACTGGAGCAATAAGAATCAACAGAGAAGTGCTAGGGAGAGAAACAGTAATAGGTGCCTGATCTTTGAACCAACTGATGAATAAATTAAGTATAGTCTAGTGAGGTATTGACATGTGGTGTTAGAGAACAGTCAGTTAAAGAGCACAGGCCTGGGTTTGGGTAGGTGTGTAGATACAGTCTTGGCACATGGCTCTGTGTCTGGGGCCGGGGAGGGGGGATGGAAACCATGAATGAAACAGAAATCAGCGAGAGGACTGCCAGCCTCTTTGCCAGTGCCATTCATTCCTCAGCAAGTAGGATTTTATTCTGAGGGAAGTAAGTACTGGGGACTTCTGTGAGCTTTTCCCCCCCGCCACCTCCTCACTCTTCTTTCCAGTGCTTCCTCCCTGCCCTGCTGTTTCTTACAGGCGCTGGCATGGGATCCAGAGCTAGTGCCAGAAATGCTTCCCATTGCTGCCTTCTCAGGATCTAATTTTGCCTTCTGACAAGCCCGGCTCTCAATGTCACACACTGATATGCTGCTGAAGAGCTGCTGTGGTTGGCAGAGGACATAAATTGCAGTTTTTGTCATTCTAAACCGAAGCTGCTTCTTGCCCATCTAGGACCCAGTACTGATCCCAGGGTAGTGCTTCTGTAATTCCCAGCCTGGTTGATTAATGCCTTTGCCTCTCTGTGCTTGGCCCTGCATCCAGGTAGCTCTAAACAAAATGTGCTTTTGATATGGCTGAATGATAGAGGGGTCATCAGATACTTCGTATGTTCTCCTGTGAAAAACACCAGTCATGCAGATTGTTTTTAAATATAAATCCATAGGAAACCAAGCCTCAGAGAGGCCCACTTGAGTAAAATTCATATTTAAAAAAGACATTCAGCTGATACTCTACCTCTTAAACTACTACTAGAAGCCAAATAGTGTCCAATCTCAGGTTCTCTACTGCAGGGACAATTAAGGGTTAACTGGCTTTCAATTGTAAAAGCTTGAAAGTTCCTTTAAAATTGTGGAGTGTATATAAGTTTACAGTTACATTTAATTTTTGTTGATCTTTGTTCCTCCCTTTTTCTAGTCTGAAAAGTATCCTGTAATTAGATTTAGTTTTACAGCACTGCTGTTAGTGCAAACCGCAGTGGTTTTGTATTACAATTCATAGTCAGATATTAAAAGAACAAATACAAACCACAGCGAAACCCCTGTTGTGTTGTAAACACAATCAATTCCAGACTGCAAGAATGCAAAACCCTCAAATTAATAACAAAAAAATCTAACGGCAGAGAATATTAGGCAGTGTAAAGAGCTAAATAAAGGTCAATTTCATACATACAGTACTTATTTAAAAATACCTGTATGCAGACTAAGTCAAATCCACGTGCTCAGCTTCAAAAGCCAACCAGCCAAGTACAGGAAAAGCCCTACTGGTTGTGAATGCTAATGTTGTTTAAAGAAACTTGCTAAATGTTGGAAAACTGTTTCATGGTTGCCTGAGAACAACAGGAAAATAACTAATTACTCACTTTTAATTTCTAAAAAATCTTTTAATGTTTTAAAGTGAAGCTAAGTGTGCTACTAATACAGAAAATCGTATTAATTTAGAGACAATGTAAACCCTACCATAAAAAACATGCACATATTTGTGTACATTACTTAGGTATACAGAATAGATAAACAATTTTTGAGGTTTAAGCTTCTAATTGGTGTTTAAATTTCCCATTGCATACTGCTGTGGGCTGTTTATTCCTTGATCAGATAAAATACTTCGAAATTCTGGGTCAGCAGTTGGTACTGTTGTTTCAAAATCCTCTAACACGACTCCTTATGTAAGCAAAATACTGTTGGGAGCTTAAGGTTAGAAACAGGATTTTCAGTTTTATTGCAGTGGCTGCAGGCAGAGGTCTGTGCTTACCTAGGCTGCAGCTGTTAACTCTCAGATAATTGACTGTGGTGTGATGTGTTATTTTTTTAATAGATACAGTTTTAGTTAAGGAGAAGTTTCATTTTTCGCTGGTGTGGATTTGTTGGTTTGTGCCAGTAGGAGAAGGAGGTAAAACCTGTGTGTAGGGATCCAGGCAGATACAACTGAATATTGCTGTTTGTTTGGAACTCCCATCCCACTCCTTGCTGGGTTAGAGAATTTCCCCACACATCACAGGTACGCACTTTTGTACATCCTCCAGAAAAAAAGACTAAACCCATGCAGCTTCCCCATCTTCAGCAGGAGGGGATCCAGTGCCCGGCTTAGATTGCGTTTTCCAGTTAGTGCAGTGTTTTCATCAGAGCTGCTCTCATCATCCGGAGAAGCAATTCCCGCGCAGCTTTGTCACTCATCAGTGCTTGCTTTCATTGTTTTAATCCTTCAAAGGGCCCTTGTGAGCGCTGTGTGAGCCCGGATCCCGAGCACACAGCGGGGCTATTTCGGGCGCTGCCGCTGCCGGCTCCGGGCTGTGAGCGCGGCCGGGAGGAGCCGCGGGACGCGCGGGCCCGGGGCTGCCCGGGCTCGGGGCTGCCCGGCCGGCCTCCGCCGCTGGGGTGTTGCGCTGGCTCTGCAGTTAGCGCTCAGATGGATGGAGCTGCTGGCTCAAATTTACTGTCAAGAGGCTTGGTTTTTAATAACTTTTGTTGTTGTTTTATCTGGACATTTTTGGCACGCGGGAGGGGAGAGCTGGGCTCCGCTCTGTAATGACCTGGCCTGCTCCCTGGATTTAGGGGAAGGTTGTTTAATTCCCTCTGGGCGCTGAGCTGGAGAAACAGCAAAATTCTCAGGAGGGTGCAAACTTCTTGCAAACTTTTACTTGCAAACTTCAGAACATTAAGGTAGACTAAGGTACTTGGCAAATTTTGAAACAACATCCAGACAAAGTAAGGCGCTTTACAAACTTTTTTATCCAGACACCACAAGGCATTGGCCGCAATTTTTAGTGTGGCTTACAATGTATTTAGAGAAGAAAAATTTAGGAGAAGAAAGAGAAAGGTGTGTGGTCACCCCGCTGCGATCCAGCATGGTCTCAGCTCCGTGTCAACCCGTGTCACTGTCCTTTCCCCAGGCACGGCTGTCCTTTGCTGTTCCCGGCCCCCCGGCGCCGATTCGGGGCTCCCAGCCCGCCACAGGTCACTCCGACGTTTGGGGTCAGCCCCACCGTGTGGGTGTGGAGCAGAGGCTGAGCAAGGCTCAAGGGGCTGGGGGGCAGAGCAGTGACCGCCCCAGCTACGTAGAGCTCGCCCTGTCCCCCTCCTTCCCACCTGGCTGTTCTGAGCCAGTCAGTCGTGCCTGCAGTGTCCTGCCCACATCCATGGAGAGCTGCCCACGAGCCCATTCCTGGGGCAGTTGTCTGCAGAAAAGCCATGCAAGTCAGAGAAGGAAGTAACAGACTCACCAATTTTTGGTCGAAATTCCACCTAGGCCTATATTGCACCAAAGATGATTATTCAACTTCGCATGTTTCACACAGTGTTACCTACTTAGGCTATCCAGACTAAAGCTTTTTTTTTCCTTAAATTTCTTGATTTAGAAATGTTTCTTCTTGTTGTTCAGAGCCCCTGTCATAGCAAGTGTACATAATTGTGATGCTCTGTTATTGGGGAAGGTTCCAGTTTCTTCCGAACTGTTTCAAACTTGTTTTGAAAATGGAATTACAAGTGGTGAATGAAACTTCAGGTAAAAGTATTTCACCTTTATTTCAGTATTCTGTATGTGTTTTCACTTGTTCAACACCTCAGAGCCAATCAATAGTGAGGCCAAAGGCTTGCAGCTTTGTGGAGTAGCTGGGTACAGGGCTGGAGTGACTGAATTGCCTTCAGCAGTGACCTTGCCGTGGTGGGGAGAAATTTGAGCTTGTCTGCCCCAACTCTGGCCTGGGCTTTCCCCTTCCTCAGCCCACGCTGGAGCCCTCGGGAGCTGCTGCCATCCCGCCCTTGCCAAAGCCAGCTGCTGACCGTGCAGCGTGTCCCAGGCGAGCTGTTCGGCTGGCTCTAAGGCAGAGCTGTGATTCGCGTGCTGACACGGCCCAACCCCACGCAGGTCGTCCACGCGGCCGGAGGTGGCGAGCATCGAGCCGCTGGGGCAGGAGGGCTGCCGCTGCTCGCAGAGGGCGCTGGTCCAGGCGCGCTCCTCGCAGCCCACGCGCCTCACCACCATCATCTCCGCCGAGGACACGCGTAAGTCTGAGCTCGGCTGAGCGAGCCGCCGCCTCTCGCGGGCACCCTGCGGCGCTCCGGAAGCGCAGCAGGGATTCAGAAACGCACAGACCGATTTCTGTTCCTGCGCGCAGTCGTTCTAGACTTCCCGCGGGCGTGGGTTTTAACTTCTCTTTGCCTCAGATAAGCGTTAATGATTTTAATGATACGTCCAGGACAAAGGTAATTCTTAAAAAAAAACCAAAACCAAAATCCACCAACGGAGGGGGTGACTGAAATATGAAAAAGTATTTAATAAAAATGCCTAATGCAAATTCATGTACTTTGCATTCGAAAAAGCTGGAAGTTGCCTTTGTGTTTGTCATATATACCTGGTTAGTTTTTGTACTGACAGAGTCAAAACCAGGTGGCCAATTAAATGCCTTTTAATGCCAATAAATGTCAGTGACTGAAGGAGTTTATGGGGGTTTATTGTCTGTGGGTAAAAGTCATTAATTTCTCTGGGACCTGAGAGCACTGTAGCAACTCTGCATAAGCACTCGGAGACAACACCTGGAACTGTCAGTGTGGATGGAAATCAGAGTTTCTACAAATCTACTCTGCAGTTCAGTGAGGAAGGGAACTGTTTTTCTTGCTTTCTGAGCCACCATTTGACCACGAGTTTCTTCATCGAGGTCATGACCAAGTTTCAGTTCCTTCAGTGTCAGTGTCTTGTGTCACTGGCTAAATTTGAGGTGCTTCTTTGTTGCTGCTTTTGATGAGCACGTTCAGTGTTGTGATTTGTTGTGCTCTTTCTGATGTCTCTTCAAGTGACTGGACAAGTGCTTCGATGTGACGCCATCGTTGATTTGATTCATGGCATTCAAGTTGTGTCCACAACGAGAGAGCTCTACCTTGAGGATTCACCACTGGAGCTCAAAATTCATGCTTTGGATTCAGAAGGCAAGAGATTTGCTTGTAGGAGATATAATATGTATTGAGAGTACTAATTGTCTGGTACCTGCACTGGCTTTATTTGTGACACAGTTGATTGTTTGAAGCCAAGTGGAGAATTTTAAGGGGGTTCTCTGCGTAACACATTGTGAAATTGTCTGTTATTTTTTCTTTTTTTCTTTTGAGCTGAGGTAGTCTAAAGAATTTTGCAAAAGGATGTTTTTGTG
Source organism: Machaerirhynchus nigripectus (assembly GCA_013397975.1). NCBI lineage: Eukaryota > Metazoa > Chordata > Aves > Passeriformes > Dicruridae > Machaerirhynchus > Machaerirhynchus nigripectus. Next base: position 40,524 of record VZRQ01002786.1, on the reverse strand, counting down.
ACCAGTCAGGTGTCCAACAGCAAGTTTGGAGGTGATGTTTGAGACCAACCACCTATTGCTCAATCTGTTAATTACTGCACCAACACTCACTTTTGGGAGGCACCATTTAGGCTCGCATGAGTCAGTGCATTTGGACTGAATGCATCATTATTTAGTAGGAACAGAAAACTTCTGCTTTTTGTAGTCTGTAGCATCAGAAAAAGAACCATGATCTGGTAAGAATTCCATGCTTTCGACAGTCAAGTTTGGTGCACACATAATGCACCAAGCAAGGGATTTTTAGGACAGCTACTGAAAGGAAATAATGTGTCAAGCATCTATAAAAGGTTGAACTAATTGTTTTGGGTACTTACTGAGCCCATCCTACCTGTGCTTGTAAACTATGAATACCAGGTGAAGTATGGTGATATGTTAATAATGAAAAGTAAATTTGTTTTTATCCTATGTGTGATGCTGCATTTGTGGCTTGGTGTTTGTGCAAACTCAAGGGTGCTCCATGGTTCCTCTTGTAGGGGTAAAATAGAGATCTATCCTTGGGAAATAAGTCACCATTTATGTTCCAGGAAGACTCTATGCTTGTTCTGTATTTTTGTTTTAATCTGGTTGTTTGATTTGTAGGAAACACTTTCAGCACCTTGGCAGGGTTGGTGTTTGACTGGACAGTGGTGAAGGACCCGGAGGCCGATGGCTTCTCAGACTCCCACAACGCACTACGGTACAGTAATTCCCTTTGGTCTCACAAACCTGATCGGTCTGGTGTGTAAAATACTTCCCCACATCTCGGCAGTTTACTGACCTGATGCCTAAAATAATAATGCTCCAGGGTCAGTTGGTTTAGGTTGGGTTTTTTTAAGTGTCTGCCTACTCGACAACCTGGGCACTTCCATCTCTGTTTAGTTTAACTGGTAGTGTTAATGAGCAGCTCTGATAGCTCTAATGCAGTAATAGAAATAAGTAGATGCAGTTGTTGATCTTGCTGAAACATCTCCTGCAAAAGGAAGGTTTATCAGTAAGACTGTTACCTCAGGGTTGCGACAGAGTTTTATTTTTAGCTTTCTTTTTAAGGAAAAAAGTCCCCTTCCATTTCAGAAAGGAGCTCTTCTTCATTTCGGGTGTCAGTGGACACTTGGTTCTGGTGTTGAAATAGGATGATTCCTTGTGGGGAAACCAGTTCTCCTACAGAGCAGAAAGGTTAACAGCCAACTTCCATCCTCAAACCGATATTCCAAATACACTGCAAGTGGAGTGGGGGGAGCAAGCAAGGCTTTGCTACTGAACAAACACAGGCTCTGATTTTGCAGCCTTAGAGAGCCAGCATTAGATGGGGAAAGCCTGTAAAGCCCATAAGACACCTGAAACTGCAGGTATGAGTGAGAGCCAGAATGAATGGCTTAGTGGGACCAAGTCATGATCATATGGCACTTCTTTCAGAATAAGTATTTGCTGACGTGATTTTAACCAAACTGATGTTGATATATGCTCTACTGTTAGCATAACTATGATAGCATAAAGATATTCTACAGCTGGTACAGCAATTATAAATTGTCATGAACTTGTTAATGTCCATAACTGTTCTCCATATGGCTCTGCTCGTTTTGCTGTGAAAGTGCACACAAAGCCAAGTAGATGATGTGCATACAGAAGGTGACACTGTAAAATATGCTCCTCTTTCCATTTCCTGTCATTTGCCCATTCATGGCCAATTCCTTCCCTCTCTTTTCCCACTTTTCAGTGAAGTTTGTAACAGTTACTGCAGCTGTTTTGCTTGCAGATTATTTTCATAGTAATTTATTAAATACATCCTGGCTTCTTGAGAGAGGTCGAAGTTACATTCTGGGTTTGTTGAGCTGTTGCTTTTATAAACAAAAGCTTTGGGTCTTCCACATCAGTTGTTCTACAATAGAGAAGAGTTTTTGCAGTCTCACCTACTGTACGAACTGGAGGGGTCATTGTAGACAACATGTGCAGTGTTCTGATAGCTCACAGGCAAGCTTCAAACAGACTTATCTGTCACAGAAATGAGCTGCAGATACCTCGAAGGATGAGTAAAATTTAGGTATCTGGTCCCAGGCAAACATCTTAAATTGGCATAAAAATGGAAGTGGCTGGGAATAGATGCTGGTGGTGTTTCTGTGTGGGTTTACAAAGCTTGGTTAACAATTTCTTATTCACTTTTTGATGCACCTTTCAGTATACTCAAGTTCTTAGAATCCACTTACATCCCTCCTTCCTATATATTGGAGATGGAAAAAGTTGCTAAGCAAGGAGATACCATTCTGGTGTCTGGAATGAAAACAGGCAGTTCTAAATTAAAAGCAAGACTTCAGGAAAGCATCTATAAGGTAAGAAACTTGAGTTTATCCTTAAGTTTTTAATATTTCATCTTGTAGCCCAGTGTTCCAGGAGTGCTGTGTGTTTGCATCGTGGATGTCACAAGTCAGACTGGTAAAATGTAGAGCATGTCCATGTACTCAGTACAATTAGAACTAAACTAAATTTTGTAATAAAAATACAATATTCAACAAGCACTGCTACTTGTGCCACCTTACCAGTGGCACACACATGTAGATAATATTTCAGTAGAATGCTTTTTACAGCTAAGGTTCAGATAGCCCAAGGCCGTTCTGCTATGAGCAGAAACATGAAGCACAAAATAGAGTAACACAAATCTGCATGGTCTGTTTCAAACAAATGAGCTGCTTTAAATGTGGTTACTTTTTCTCTTTTTTCCCCCTCCATCAACAGGATGTGCACCCTGCAGAAGTCAGATTGCTTATTTTGGAAAACATCCTTTTGAATCCAATATATGACATTTATCTTCTGGTAGGAACATCAATTCAGTACAGAGTTCAGAAACTGAGGCAAGGGAAGATCACAGGTTTGTTCTGTTCTCTTTTATTTGTAGTTTTTAATGCTTTGTGTGAATTTTTAACTGCTGAGAAATTTTTAATTGTGTTTAAACTACTTTGTTAATATTTAATACTGTTTTCCTAAGGCACACAATGATACAGCTGTTTAGTTCCTTCAGTCAAAAAAATTGTGACTGTTAAGAATATACTCTTGCAGATTTGTCAAGGATGTCAAGAGAAGGGTAACTTAGAACAGGAGCTAACACTGTCATTTTAGATGTTGACAATCACTAAGGAACTGACTGACTTCCTTACTTAAATCAAATTTAGATCAGTAACTTTCCTAACAGAAAACGTTTTATTGGCAAATGGATTTGCTCCACAAAGCGAAGCCTTTATAAATGTGGGTTAGCTGGCTTTATGCCTATTTCACAGTGAAGTGCCTTGAGTTTTCTCTCTCCTGTTTTCCTGTTTTCCGTTTTGTCTTTTTTTTTCTCTCAAAGCTGGAAGTCAGTTGGATGCTAGGTCTTAATAGTGAGATGATATTAGTTGGGAATTGCAGTTTCACGGACATTAAAGTGTGCCAAGAAGCTCATTCTTGTGTGTGTGTGTGTTGATACGATGACAGAAGTGCTATTTTTACAAGACATTAAAAATACTGATTTAATAGGTGCACTAGGCATCAGTAGAAAATACTCAGCAATAACTTGCAGCAGCCAAACACTGCCACACCTGCTTTCGTTGTTCCATGCGTTGTTTTGCCTCCAGAGATAGCGATGCCATCAGACCAGTACGAGCTGCAGCTCCAGAACAACATCCTCCATCCCAAGGGAGATCCCTCCCGGCCGGTTGCCAAGCTGGACCAGGCAACATCCGTCATGACTGCATTGCAGCAGGGGCAAACCAACCTCGTCCTGGTGCACAAGAGTATCCTTCCATGAGAATGCTTCCCCCCCACCACTCTGGGGCAGAGGACAAGCTTTCCACCCTTTGCAGTACAAAAGGATAAAGTTATCCTCATTTGTACCAGGAGTTTGGAAATCAGGAGCGCTGATGGAGCCGTGGAAAGCAGCACTGCTGTGAATTCAGTCTCAGCAGAGCTGTCTGGTGCCTTAGAATGTTTCAACAAATTAGCTTGGCAAAAGATGGCTTAAATCGTGTCTCTTCCCCTCAGTTGCTGTAGAAATGTGATGGGGCTTTATTTAATTTTTATATTTTAATCATTATATTCTCTAGTGAAATCTCTCTAAAGTGCTCGCTGACTTGCAGTGAAGTGGGGCTAATGTTTATTTGCAATGTACACTTAGCTTTAAAATAGCCAGAGAGGCACGAGGAGTCCCAGGAAAATGCTGATCTTGACTTGTCTTGTGCTAAACCTGTGTGTTCCTTTACTGAGCCCTCAGGTATCCGCATGCAGGGGGTGTCCAGGCTGCCCAACAGCACTGTCTATGTGGTGCCTCCTGCGTATTTGGGTTGGTATTGCTGCAGTCTTCCTGATTGCTTAATGCAATTTCTTGACTTGTTTCTGTGATTTTCATGCTGTATCTCCACGCTTCCGTTTCTCCTGTTAGTTTTCACAGAAAAGTAATTTTATTCATAAAAGTAGCCTAATGTGAAACAGGTTTTATGTATTTTCTTTTATCTCTGTAGTCAGCAGTTTAAAATAATGAATGTTCATCTGCAGAGCGTGGGCACCAGAAGCAAAATGCTTTTCTGCATTAGATAAAGAGGCTGTTGGTTTGTGCTGTTCAATATTTCCTGTTTTGCAGGCTTTACAGTTCATCCAGGTGACAGATGGGTCCTGGAAACGGGCAGACTTTATGAAATTACTATTGATGTGTATGATAAATCAAGCAATAAGGTGTATTTATCTGATGTAAGTTGAAATGTTTGTATACTTTTCAGTGGCTCTCTCCTAAATCCCTGCTTTGAAATTGAGTGGGTTCTTATTTACATCGAGAGAGGACAGTGCAAAGCATGTTGTTTCTTGCCTTTTCCTTTTTTCCATTTGTTTTGTTGTTACTTTTTAAAAACAAAGCACTCTGGGTGATTCATGTGAAATTATTGGAGTCTTAAGTGTTTTAGAAAATAAATGGAAGTTGGACAATGTCCTTCAGGTTGGATGGGACTTGGAGAACCTTAAATCATCCAGTGCCACCCCTGACACGGGCAGGGACACCTTCCACTGTCCCAGGCTGCTCCAAGCCCTGTCCAGCCTGGCCTTGGGCACTGCCAGGGATCCAGGGGCAGCCACAGCTGCTCTGGGCACCCTGTGCCAGGGCCTGCCCGCCCTCACAGGGCAGAGCTTCTTAAGTTCTATATACTAGGTACCAAATGTACATAGTTCTTAAAAAACTATAAAGAAAACTAAATTAAAACAGTTCATTCGCAACAAGAAAAAATTTATTAAGTTACTGCTTTTCAGAATATTGGAGCTACAGGAATGTTATTTTATTTGCCCATAATTGCTTTTTGGGATACAGATCTGAGTTGGAGCTAGAGCTCAGTAGTGTGCTGTTGAGGCAGTATATTCACATGTTCTTTTGTGTTTAAGAAGGAAAAAATCAGAAAATTACTGTAAAGTATGAATTGTTTAGTGGTATAAATATAGGTCCTTTCATGTTAAATTACATGCTGATAACTTTAAAAAAAACTTTGTGGAGTTAATGCTATGTGTAAAGGTAAAATTTTACTGAAAGACTGAAACTTCTGTGGGAGAGTTCGAATCACTTTCACTGTGTCCTTGAACTATGATATTAACCAATAGTTTGCTCATTGGCTTGTTGTACGTTTATGGCTTTCTGTCCTCTATTAATGTCAGTTACCTGTGGCAATTTCTATTTCATATTCTGGTTTTAGAACATCAGGATTATTACAGAGCTGTCCAAAGAATACTTTGAGGTGCTGCAGTCATCTCTGAATGGATCCTATCATTATGTGATGGCAGTAAAGGCGGGTCTGACCACGATTGATGCTGCACTGACATCAGTAGTTGATCAGGTGTGTCCTTGTGAAAACTCTTCTGCTTCACTGGTAGGCCTAAAAATAATTGAGCTGTGCAGTAGTGACATCATAGCAAAAGGCAGCCTGAGAATTACATGGGTCCGAGCTGCCTTTGTTTGAACAGATTAAGAACCAAATTCTGAGATCCTTTCTTCATGAAAACTGTCAATTGAGTCAACAGAGGATTTGCTTAAATAAAGACTGTGGGATTTTGCTCCCGAGCATGTGGCAAACTCCTGTTCAGGCAGAGGTGCACAGCACTGATTTCTTTTCTCGTGGCAGATCCTTGTGCTGGGCAAGGGGCCTCTCACAGGCTGAGGGAATTTTACACTTTATTGTGGTAGGATCATCACTCTCATACCCTGGCCTTGTTCTGCAGTCAGTTACATTGGGGAAGTTTGCTATCAATTGGTAAGTGACCTTAAACTCTGGAATGACAATCTGCCAAATGTATCAGCCTGCACATTTCTCCAAATTAATATTCATTAACTTTCTGCTGGTTGGGCAGGCTGCTGAATGTGTGGCTAACTAGGGCACGTGGTGTGGAAGTGAGCTGCTTCTGCTTGAAACTCCAACACTTCAACCCATTTGCTGTGAAATCATTTTAGTGATTCCTTGAGCAGGATTTAGTAGATCCTTGGCTGTGATAAGCCACGGCCATTCTCTGTGTCAGAGATGTTCTGTTCAGTGGCAAGGCATCCACGGAGAGCTGTTTTTCCTGCAGAGCTGCAGTGGCAGCGTGCTGTGCCAGAGGGCTGTGGCACTGCAGTGACAGCAGAGCTGTGAAGGCCAGCCTTGAGCAATGGGTCTTCCAGGCTGGATTTTGTACAGAGTGGGACGAGCAAAGAGTGAATGCAGGTGTCAGGCATCCAGATTGGCTCTCCAGATGAGGTCTCAAATAGGAGTAGTGAAAGAGAGTGTATTTCTTCTTGCTGTTTGCCTTTTAAATGAGTGTGTGCACCTGGATCTCCATAGCAATAGTGCTCAGTTAATACAGTAGCACACCTTCCTGCCAGGAGCTGTTTGCTCACAAGCAACTCTCTTCATAAGTGATCCTAAATAGTTTTCCTTCCTCTCTGAGATGTTTTCAAGGACTTGTCTGTACATAAGGAATAAACATGACCTCTGGGAAGCACCGTGGTGCCATTTACAACGCTGTGCTCTTGCACTTTGCAGGATGGAGGTGTTCATACCTTACCAGCTCCGGTGAGGAACCGGCAGGACGTGGAGATCTACGTGCCAATATTTCTTTTACCCAGCGTTCTGATGTTTCCTTGGCAGCCCAAAGCAGGAGTCTACCAGTACACCATCCAGGTAAGCCAGAGAAGTACCCAGCTGCAGGGAGTGTTGCTCAGGCAGGCACAGTGAGGCCTGACACCACTGAGGTAGGCTTGACTTTGGATACTTCAGGCACAGTGGCATCCACAATGTAATTTGGAGGAGCTTCATGGGATGTTAGTCACAGGAATTAATACGGAGTTTAAAAAAAGCACCAAGAAACCAACAAACATAAAAACCCCACTGACTTATACCTCTTGTCTTCCCTTGCTCTCTCCCTCATGCACGCACCACACACCTATGCCTGGAGTGGTTTGGAATTCCGGGAAGCATCCTACATGCAAAGCTCCACAGCAATCATTAGAGGCTGCCCTTTGCTGGCAAGGATTGGAAATATGATGGGAGTGTGAAGTGACTACAAAAAGGGCATGACAAGATTAATTAGCAGCACTCTGCCAGCCTTGGACATCAGTATTCTTCACTTGCCATGCACCTCATGCTCCTAATACAAAGTTCCAGGGAGGCAAAGGCCACAGCTCATTCACAGAAGGGGTGTTTTCCATATGTTTCTTAGGTGTGTCTTTGCTCCCAAGCTGTCATTTAGTCCATGTGCTTCATGAAGCAAATGGTTTGTCTTCCAGTATCTCTGGTTTAAGGAAAAGAAAGTTGTGCTTTCTCAGCCCAGACTCTTATCCCAGACCAGTGATAACCTGACCCTGCACTCAGGTGTTGGATGCACAGTTCCTGCCTCTCCCTTTTAGCATGAAGTAGTGCTCAGTTTTGGATCTGTCTTAAGTAAACCATATTCAAAGAGGCAGCGGGACACTTGGTGCCAGGCTCTTCTCCCAGGTAACAGGGGACAGGATGAGAGGAAAGGCCTCACATTTAGACTGGATATTAGACAGAACTTCTTCACAGAAAGGGTTGTCAAGCACTGGCACAGGCTGCCCAGGGTGGTGGTGGAGTCACCATCCTTGGAAGTGCTCAGAACTCATGGGGGTGTGGCACCTGAGGATGTGGTTTAGTGGTGGACTTGATAATGTCAGGTCTTTTCCAGCCTTACTGATTCAGTGATTCCATGAAGAGAATCAATCACACAGGGATTAAACTGCATTTTCCAGTGTAAATCTAAGGGCAGCTCCATTGAGTTAAGCACTGCATCTCTACTTGTCTGTTCTGTGGGATTAGTTTGGTTTACTTAATGCTATTCCTGACCACACCAGCAGAGTGTGGTAATAATTCTTAGTACAAATCTGCATTTTCAGTGCTGCTTCATAATTCTGCTGGAGTTTTCCCAGTAAGGGAAAGTAAGTGTGGTTTTGTTTCCTATCTCTCTCACAGTTCTATTCTTACCTCACCTTATCTTGCCTATATAAGGAGGTATCTCACTAGAGAACATTCCTTCATGGTACTGCAATAATTGTTTCAGTATTCTTACTTTACTGTGTTTTTTTTCAATAGAAACATAGAAACTTTTTTCTCCCAAAATTTAAATTTTGTTGAAACTGAGACCTTTCTTCCAGCCTCTCCATCCCACAGTACCAGTGGTTGCTGTCAACAGCACACACACAGAGCTCAACTGTTGTTCCTGCCTCTCCATCAGTGCTTGCCTCCCACTCCCTAGCTTCAGTCAGGCTGTTTCAAATGGGTAAATAGACTTTTTCCGAAAATAAGTTGAAAGGGATTTTTGGATCTAGCCAAATTCTGTTTATAGCTAAAGCAACTCCCTCCAGATGGTATCAGAATGCCTGGCAGGATTTCCTTTGTCAGCTGTCTGGTTCGTTGGGGGTTGCTTTGTTCATGCTTGTGCTAACGAGGTGGTTTGTGCTGCCTCCCCTCAGTCCGGGCACGAGAGGTGCGGTGCCAGCTGTGTGAAGCTGAGCACGTGCAGGTGCCTGGTTCCTGGGAGGGCATCACTCAGGCAGCAGTGGGGAGCTCCCCTGACAGGCTGTGGGTAATGAGCAGGCTGCAGGGGAAGCTGCTTCACCCCTCCTCTCCTCAGTGCAGGCTGAGTGCTAGGGAGAGAAAATGCAGTGAGGTGTCTGGGCTTTATGGCAACGAGATGAGACTTCACACACTGATTAACAATTGGGTATTTCTCTTTTATGTTTTATGCTCATCTCCCTCTTTCAACTAAAATACCTTTACAAATGTGCTGAACTCTTGCATTCTTTCAGCCTTTGCCACCACATCCCGTGCATCTCCTGTCACACACCACTGCCTGTGTAGTCATTGCTGTGGCCTTCTGTAATCAGGCTGTGCACAAGCTCAGAGGAAGGAAGAAGGGAAATGACCCTCCTCTTCATTTTCTCTTTATTCTCCTTTCCTAGTAAAAATTACTAGCTAAGCGAGTGCATAATTTAGATTTGTTTGTTTTCCACACTGTCTTTCTAGACAAGATTTATCACTTTGTTCATTTTTAATTATGCAACAGGTTAAAGGAGATGCTGAGGAAGTTAAATTAAGACAATATACATAAAAAAATTGCTCCAGTGTTCACCCTTGTGTTACTCTGATGGAACTTTTCACATTTATTTTGAAGTGCGAAAGAAGCTGAAATTAAAATGAATGAAGGGTAGCAATCTTCTCATCTCTCTCCTATTTCAGCTTGCTTATTTGAAAGTTCTGAGGTGTTACTTTGTTTGGATTTCCCATTCTCAGTGCATTCCTGGTTTTCATGCAAGATATCCAAAGCCAAGGAGTGTGAGAACCATATACTTGATTGAAAGATTTTTCTCTCTGTATTCTAGGCTCAGGGTGGAAGTGGCAACTTCAGCTGGTCCTCTTCTAACCAGGCAGTAGCTACAGTGACAGTGAAAGGAGTGATGACAACTGGGAGTGATGCTGGGGTCAGTGTTATTCAGGCCTTTGACGTTCGGAATCCGTTGCATTATGGAGAAATGAAGGTAAGACATTTATTTTTCAGTGCTTGTTCTTGAACATGGCTTTTGGAAGCAGCAAAGGAGCTGAGCTAAGAATTCCATAGGCATTCCCCTTCCAGAACGTTCCCAGGAGGTTTCCCTGCCTGCCCTGTGCCAGGTTAAGTGATCAGTTTCACTTTGTGCTTTAGGGAATTGAACTCTGTCCAGTGCAGTAACTTCACTCCCACTTTTGCCCCTTCCCGATTCCCTTGGCAAGTCTTTTTCCTTGTTGGAAGTTGTAAGTGCGAGAAGGAAGTGGTAATTGACTCCTGGCCATCTAAGCAGACAAGCCAAACTAAAAATTCATTCTTTAGGGTGGTAGGTGGGTGTTCTCTCTCGACATAAAAGGGTGACAGTTGTTATCAGGACATGCAGGGAAATTCCTGTCTGGAGAAGTAACTGAAGGGAGCACAGTGCTGCAGACTGACTCCAGATACCAAAGCTGGCCAAGAAAAAACAATATTGTAGGAAAACTAGGAGAAAATGGCAATGAAAAACATAGCTCCCAAGAGGGATTCTGTGGTGTCTCTGCAGACCATCCCCTGTTCTTTGGCCATGGTGGTCAGTGGGTGGTGTGGAGTGGGGAAAATGCAGGAACAGTACATCTAGTGTTCCCAGTGGGAGGGGTGTGACATGAACAAGAATCTGTTCAGAATTCAGCTTACACACTTGCTCTGAAGTAATTCTGTGAATAACCCAGGATGCTGCTTTTCAGCAGTGCAGCAGTTACCAGCAGGAGACACAGGAATGAAGATTTTTTCAGCTAAAACTTCTTATCCTCAGACATAATTCAAAGCCTGAAGACAGAAAAAGACCTTCTGTCCATGTGAGCTTTCAGAGCAGTGTATTGCACAATCTGAATAGGTTATTTTTGGATGCCTTTGTTCTTGTGTTGGGAGCTGCTTTCTTTGTGGAATAGCCCCTCAGAGTTCTGTTTACTGACCTCAGTGAACAAGTTTTAGTAGTAGCAGTAGTTTTAGGAGTAGTTAATCCACACAGATTACAGCTTTAACTCTGTACCATATGGTTTGGTATGCTGAAGCCAGTTGCAGAAGGTTAAGTAGTTAAGATACTACAAATGAAAGCTTTGATCATAGCGATTGCTATGGAATCTGTGGTCAGTGTGAGGTGCATTCTTTAATGGATGCTAAATCTGTCCCAGCTGGTGATGCTGCCTCCTGGAGATACCACACAGCTTAGCCCACACTTCAAAGTCTACAAAGCAGAAGAGGGAATTACAGGAGTAGCAGTGAAAGGAAGGCTCACCAAGCTGCTGTGGGCTTGGGCTGGCACGGGAGCAGAGCGCTGAAACGCTGCTGTCCCTGTTCCTTCCTCCATCAGGTGCACGTGAGCGAGCCCAGTGCCATGGAGTTCACTCCCTGCCAGGTGGAAGCTCACGTAGGGCAGGTCCTGGAGCTGCCCCTGCGGATCAGCGGCCGGAGCGGTGCGGAGAGGGGCGAGCTGGTCCCGCTCAGCGACTGCTCGCAGCTGGAGCTCGCCGTGGAGCTGGAGAACCCCGGCGTGTTCAGCCCGCTCGAAGGTGCTCTGACGCCCTCCTGCTTTGGAAGTTCAGTTGGTAACGGGTGTTACCGAGCCACAGCCCTCCCTTAAATCACTGTTTCGTGGCTCTCTGCAGTATCCCCACAGAAGTGCCAAACTACAGAGGGGAGGGGATCCGAGTAGTTTTATTTTGAGGATATGTTTTTCTATGCAGAACTTCCTTTTGATATTTTGGGGGACTCTAAAAGCATTTGGCAGTCATTTTATTGGATAATGTGTGGTCCCCCTTCTGTCTTTCTACTGATATGATACTTTTGACCTGCTTTTTTAACAAAGCTGGTGGGTGTTCTCATGAGAGGGGTCCACATATGTCATGTTCTGAGGTAGCATCTTTCTTGTAAGCTCCCTTCAAACAGCCACGTTGAATTTGATGAACATGCCTGGGCATTTCTTTCCAAATAAGCTCTTGCATATTTTTAATTTATCTGGCAGGAAGACTCAAGCCGAGTGCTGATTTTTGCAGCGGAGTGAGAGTGAAGGCCGAGGCTCAGGGCTACACGAGGCTGGTGGCTGTGTACGCCCACGGGCACGTGCGCCTGAGCGCCGGCATCGCCATCGCCGCGTACCTCCCGCTCCGAGTGAGTCTGTGTGCTCTGCTCTGCTCCTGGAGCAGCCCGTCCCTGCAGCACCTCCACACCACACAGGGCAGGTTGTGCAAGGAATAGGTTTGAAAAACCGAGGTGGGTGGGCTTATGTTCCACCACTGGCTGGGTCAGTGAAGAAAATAAGGAAGAAGCTGAGTGCAGGATCACTAGATGGAAATACAGAAGAGGCTGTGTTGTTACGTCACCTGCAGAGGCCTAGCACTGACTCTGCAGAGCTGAGGTCTGAGCCTTTGACCATAGCTCTCCCCCAGTATGGAAAAAATGTTAGTGCAAATCCTACAAATTGGTGACTATATTGATGTGATAGGATGTTGTGAAACACAAACTACGAATAGTTTTTGTGTACTAAATGTCAGGTTAATTGCTGTGGTGATGAGCAGCACAGGCTGTCCCAGGGAAGCACATCAGTGCAGGATTTGTTAGAGAGGTTTGGAGTAAAACTTGAGTAGGAGAAATAATTACATACACAGAACAGTTCTGGAGAGAGCACTGTCAAGTGACATTACAATTTGACATTATTTCACTCATTTAAAATACTTCCTTTAAAAGTGCAGCAGAATACTATCTCCCTGTGCTCAGAAGAATATATTAAGGGTCTCCCTTTTGCTGTAATTCTTCATGAGAGAGATGTGATTAGAATGCAGCTAACACTTTTCTTTGGATCCATGGCATCCTTTGAATATAATGCAGCTGGGCAGAGTCCTTGTGGATTTTGGTGCAGCTCTAAGTGTGCTGACAAACCACTGCACGGGAGACATCACAGCCTAATCCAAGTAACCAGTACAGCTCTTCCATTCAGAAGGAAGTTTATTTTGCAGAGCACAGCCAAACTGTGTAAATTGATCATTAATTTTTAATTAATTAATTGATTGATTACAGGCTATCGATCCACCGTCCATTGCTTTAGTGACTTTGGGTTCCTCTAAGGATATGTTGTTTGAAGGAGGACCGAGGCCATGGGTCCAAGAACCTTCCAAGTTCTTCAGGAACGTCGCAGCTGAGGATGCAGAGAGCATTGTCCTGTCTTCGCTGGAACCTCCCACACCTCGAAATAACAACCAGCACTGGGTCAGGGTGCTGTGCAGGAGCCTGGGAGAGCAGGTACGTGCCAGAAGAGATCTGTGTTGCTTTCCATCAGGCACTGAGAACTGGCTCCAGACAGATTTATGGTGCCATATACCTGGTAAATACAGGAAGATGTTTTTGTAGTGAGCCAGTAAAGAGCTTGGTAAGTACGTTGTTTCTGCATTGTGATGCAGGTTTTAGAGCAAGCATTTCATAGCATTACGTTAAAAAGTGGTTTATGATGGGTTTATTGCAGTGTAAACCCAAGTCGTGGAAACTTTATGTTGTGGGATGCATTGAACATCCTGATGAGTGCAGTTTCAGTTTGCAGGAACAGGATCAGAGCAGAAAGTTACTGAGCAGGCTGACTCCTGTGTCTGACCTGCTCCTCTTAACCACGTTACCTTCCAGTGTAATTCCATTTATTCTAACACGTGGCAGCCACAGGAACTGACTGCTCTGCTCTCTGTGCAGCCTTGGTGAGCCTGGCCATGCTCGTTCTCCACCTGGTTTTGTTCTCTCCAACATGCAGAAGTGATTCATCCTGCTTTGCTCGCCCTCCCCAGCCCATGAAGCTTTTGTCTTCGATTTCATGTTTTCCTCCTGCAACTCTGCAAGGCCTAAGCATTTTGGTGGGGCTGCCAAGTTCCACTGGTTTCCTCAGTGGACACTTTGCAAAGTGGAGCTGTTTCTCAAGTGCAGGTTGAAAAGGAGCAGGCCTTGGTGTTGGTGTGCAGGCCTGTGCATGGCTGGCTGTCCCCAGCACATCACGCCTGCGTGGCTGCCCGGCACCAGTGCATGAGGGGATGAGGCAGGTGACCAGAGCTGCCTCAGCCTTCTCTGGCTTTAGATCCACTTTGTTTTGCTGAAGGCTAAAAAAGGAATGTAAAATAAAAGATGAGAAGTTTTTAAACACACTGAAGTGACGATAAATGTTGCCTTTGGGCTGTTCTCACTCTGCAAGAACACCTGCTGTTTCCTTTCCCAGATACAAGAAATTCGTTGTTTGAATCAAGTTGGGTAGTAATGAACATGAACACCTAGGAAGAATTCCCAGGAACAGTACTTTCCGAGTGAAAAAGAACTGTTCTTGAAGTATGGTCCCCCTTTTACATCTTCCTGTGCCTTAATAGTGCTGTAAATCCCCAAGAACTGTATTTTTGCTTTTCATGCTGATCTCACAGTGTAACTGAGACCTGTGCAAGTACAACATGCCTGACCTGGACTCTTTGCTCATTTGCTGTTTTCAGGTTATTACCTTAACAGTTGGGAACAGCCCCACGGTGACCAACCCTTTCCCAGTGGTTGAGCCTGCTGTGGTGAAGTTCGTCTGTGCTGTCCCTTCCCGGCTGACTTTGATTCCTGTTTATGGCAGCCCTCAGCTTGATCTCTCCTGCCCTTTGCTCCAGCAGAACAAGCAAGTGGTAAGCCTGGGAAGAGACAGGAAAAGAAGGTGTTCTTACAGCTGAAAAATCAGTGTTTGGAGCTCCACGTGCAAAATAAAGTGTCTGAGCTGCTGCAAGGGGAGCAGTAACTGGAGCTGTGGCCACACTGGTGCCCTTGGGAGCTCCTGCACAGAGCAGGCTTGGGGAGGGGTCCTGCAGTACATGGACAATGTGTATGTGCAGATTACCAGGCATGAAGAACTTTGCTATTCTGTTTTTACTCTGTGTTTCTTCTCTATCCTAACGAGAGTTGTCACATGTTGGCTGCTGAGTAAACCACGTTTTGTCGTGTTAATATTCCCAGGCAAATGTAAAAGTCATCTTCCTTCCCTAAAACTCTGGTGCCTGTTGAGTTATGAATCATTGTAAAGAGCTTCTATGTGATACCAGGAGGAGAAGGAGATTTTTGTGTGTTATGAGCCACTTCAGAGCTCACCTGCTTTCCTGGCTCCATTATGTGTCAGTTAAGCCTGCCTTGGTGCACTGCTGTTGCTAATGCACTTCACAAGAACAACACCAGGATTTTGAGATTCTGACAAACAGCAGTGCTTGTCATTATTTGTTTGAATTCTAAAAGCAGTATCATTGAGCTGTGGTTCCATTTTGTTGTTGTTGGTTTGGGGTTTTGTTTTTTGTTGTTTGTTTGTTTGAAGGTGATTCACTGGCTAAAAAAAACCCAAACCCAAGCTCCAGGAAAACCTCCTTAGAATTCACAGATTCACAGAATGCTCTGAGTGGGGAGGGACGCACAAGGATCATGGAGCCCAACTCTAGATGGTCCATACAGGGATTGAACCCACATGGTGTGACCAGCACCATGCTCTGACCAGCTGAGATAATCTCAGGGCTGTTGGAGCTTAATGACTTCATTTTAATGAACATTCCTTATGTACTGATGTTATAACAAACCTCATGGAACTCAGCATACATTTTCTTTAATGATTAAAAAATCCTCCTGTATCAGTTCAGTTCAAAATATTCCTTCTTTTTCAGGTTCCTGTTTCCAATTACCGCAATCCAGTGCTGGATTTGGCTGCCTATGACCAGCAAGGCAGGAAATTTGACAACTTCAGCTCTCTCAGTGTTGTGTGGGAATCCACCAAAAAGGCCATTGCTCGTATTGAGCCAGAGCTGCCAATGGAGCTGACTCTGAAGGAAGAGAGGAATGGGCAGAAGAAAATGCACGGTACGAGCGGGTTTAAATGAGCATTGCACTGTTGGAAGGTCAGGATTAAATCAGTTTGGTAATGCCTGTAATCTGCTGTCATCCTTCTGCTTAACATCAGTGTGCATCGTTTTTAGAGTGTGCTATTAAAGGCAGGGGAGAAAAGGAACCAAGTCCAATGGCTGGAACCTGTCTTGAGAGAGAAAACTGCTGTCTGATGAGAACAGAAGAGCTAAGCAGTTATTTCTCATCTTTGTTGCATTCTAGGCTTACAAACTGTGGTAGTTGACCGGGAGTTTGGAACTGCTGCCATCTCTGCCACTGCCACTGGATTCCAGCAGCCCCACCTGAAGGCAGCCAGAGCCAAAATACCGGTACCAGCACCTGGGGGGGTTTGCCATTTCCCTGTGATTAATAACCAGTGCTCCTGGGGTGGATTTATTTCCTCCACACACAGCACTGTGCAAATAAGGCAGCTCCACGGTGGGAGCTGGAGACAGGTTCATACAGCAGTGGTTTTATCCTGGTTCATGGCTTTTCCTGCTTCCCTCTGCACTAGGTGCTGCTATGCATATCAAACACTTCCCAGTCCTTGGGAGTTTAGCCATCTGGGCAAGGGCATTACAGAGAAGTGTTTCAGTTGGTTTTGTTTCAGTGTAGGGTTTTTTAATGAGTTGGTGAATCTCTGCTGCTTGTCCTTCACTAAAGCAGCCATGTGCTTCATGCAGCTGTCACTGGGGAAAGCAAATGGATTACTGCCACAGCAAAGCTGGGTGGGAGAGTTCTGCACGAGCAAAGCAAAAGCTGACTGGTTCCTCATATGGACCATATGTTAGTCTGGGCTCTGACTAATGCTCTCTTTTTCTTTCCTGAGAGACTCCTCTGTTGTACAATGCCAGCCATAAGCCCAGGCTCTCATTTTACAAGTCATTAGCCACTCTGAGATATTTAGTTTGTAGATACTCAACCTAGGGAAGAAAAACAGCAAAAGGTAGTGATGATGAACAAAGAAGGCAGGTGTAAACAGATGGCAGTTTTATGTTTATGTCACATTTTAAACTGAATATAAGGGCAGGTTTCAGCCTATGGAATAACCTGGCATGTGCAATAACTGACTCTTTAAAAAAATTGAATTTGTTTAACTCTGCTAAGCAGGATTTAAGTGGGTTTGGGCTATAGGCAGTACCTTGAAAACAGAGTTGAGGCAAAGTAAAATACGCAGTGGGAGATCACAATATTTAACTCAAAGCAGGTACCAGATGGGCACCAGTAATGTGCAGTACCCTGTGGGCCAGGTTCCTCTCAGCAGGGCCCAGGTTTGGCATCTGCTTAGTAAATTCTTTGAGAGGTGATCTCTTTTGCCACTTGGTTCTTGAATTTTCTGTGAGGTTTCTTAAAAAATTTAGTTATAATATGGAGACTTGATGTTCCACAACCATTTTGTAATTCACTGTGCTCTGCTTTGTTAGACCACTATTTAGTATTCTTTCTTACTTTTAGAAATAATTAGAAAAGTGAATGCTCCAAACTTTGCCTTGAATTCGGAGGTGTTTATTGTTTTTCAGAGTGGGGTACATCTATATGAAATGGCACTGGAGTTCTCTTAGGTTCTGTTCTCTGTGTTTGAGTTTGGGAGGGCTCTTTGGTAGTTGCAGATGCCAGGTCTGCTGCACTTTGTAGGCTCGTGTGTTGTTTTTTTAAATGAGGTAACTTGGCTGCTTTTTTTCCAGTACCTCAGCAATGGTTTGCTCTGTTCTGCTTTCAGACCTGCCCATTCTCCTCTCTTGCAGCCAGAAATACAAACAGAAATCGAGTAGATGGCATGTTAAAATGCCTTGATCGTTGTTCCATGTTTAAGTGGAACACCCTATTATGTCATTAGGGAAAGATGACATCCTTTCTGCATCGAGGAAATAATTCTGCTAATTAGGTGAAATGGGTACAGACTAGTGACTTCCTCTAGAACCTTTTTCCTTTTCTGAGCTAATGTTGTTAGGAGTGAGTGATTAAACCTGCATCTGCTCCAGTGTTCGTGTACTTATATTTAAGGAAGAATTTCTCTTGGTGGCCTGCTAAGAAGAACCACAAAAAGATGAGTTAGAAGTAGAAGAAAACTTTGTGTGTTTGCCTTATTCTGTATGAACATAGGCCATGTGTCAGAGTTAATCCCCTGATCCTGCAGTGCCTGGGCCCTGTCCTTTGGCTCGTGCAGGGCAGACCATGCCCTGAGGATGCCCTTCCCTGAGCAGGAGGATTGACTGAGCCACCTGGATCTTGTGGGCATCTCACAACCTCAGCCTGTGCTCTGGCTCCTTGGTCAGCTGCTTTAAACATCCCCCTGCACACGCAGGAGACTGGCAGCGTTCTGCCTGTGTGCTCAAAGTGCTGAAATTGTTCTTGCAGCACGAAGCTGTGCTCCCAGGGCCCGCCACCATTGAACTGATGCTCGTGGAAGATGTGAGAGTGAGCCCTGCTGGGGTCTCCATTTACAACCACCCTGATGTCCAGGTAAGGACTTACTCTGCTGCTCTGCAGCTGCAGGCAGGAAGACATCACACATCACAGGAGATGTGTAAGGACACCAGCTTTACTATCTTAATTCTGGATGCTTTTCTGGTTTTGCAGGCAGAACTTCTCATCCAACAAGGTTCTGGATATTTTTTCATTAATACCAGCGTGCCAAATATTGTAAAAGTGACACATGAGGAGACCCAAGGCATTGCTTTGGTGAGTGCAGTATTTTGTGATTTTACACCTTTTTGGCAACCAGGTTATTGTTCTGCAGCTTCAGCTGCAGAAATACAGAATGAATGCTGATACGAAATGCATTTTGCAGTGAACACCAATAAAACTATGTTTCCATTGCTGTTTTCATTAGGCAACAACTGGAAGTGAAACAAGTTGCTTTAAAGGGTAGTTTTTATAAATGTGTAATTTACAGATTTGTCTTTTAAGAAATAATGCCGATGAAGTTGTGAAATAATGATCATTAGGATGGAAATTAAAATATCGAAAGAATTTGTGAAACATTTTGATTGTCTCTAACTGTTGCAAATGTGAGGTGGGAATATTTTCTCCAACTAGGCACAGAGATGAGAAAACAAGTAGAAGAGATGAGGGGGTTTTTGTACATAGTACGCTGTTTAAACTCTTAATAGTTTTTTAGTCAGGTCTCCCTGATGGGTTTAACTGATGTACACGAGATAAGTTCAGTGCTCTCGTCTGGAGTTCAGGAGTGGAGCAGTGACAGCAAGATAGGCTTTGTGAAGTGTAGGAAGAGATTTAACTGCCTGTCAGATTAAAGGAGAGAAAACTCCACTTTTAGCCCATTTAAAGAAATTCAACCCCACACACACACTTGGCAAGTTTGTTAGCCCTGCGTGCTGGGTTTGGTTTAAAGCCCAGTGCCACCCCTGGGTTTTTCCTGGGTTTTCCCAGGGAAGCAGCAGAATGGCCTGGGAAATCAGCAGGCTCCGTGTCAGGCTGCTGCCACGGCAGGTACCAGGGCAGCCAAGCTGACAGAGGATGAGCTGGCAGTAAACTCTTCTGAGAAACTAAATCCAAGTTATCTGGAGCAGTGATTCCCACCCAGACTTTTCAGTGGGGCTGCCAAGGACCAATTCTGTACCTCTCCCTCTGCTTTTGACACAGCAGCTTTTCTGGGCGTGGGTGGTGGCAGGGGAGGAGTGAGGAGTGTTCACCAGTGCAATATCCCTGGAAACTGGGAGCCACTGGGCACCTAATGGGAGAGGAGAACAGCATAGGTAGCTGAGACAGGAAGAGTTTTAAGAGTTGCAGTAGCCCTGCTTGCCCTTTTCCCTGTGCTCTTCTCCTTTCTCTGGGCTCCCAGCCCAGCTGAGCTCCACTCCAGCTCCCTCCCCTGGCCACATCCCCTGCTCTGCTGCCCAGCCCCTGTGCTAGCCACCCTCTGTGGGAACTGCTGCTCTTCTGCAAGCTGACCTTTATTAAAACTTCACATCCCTTTCTATTTCGAGGCAGAAGTAAGAATGGTGCCCTCAAAGAACAAAGTGTCAGCTCCTGCCACTGCTCTGCTGCTGACTCCTGCAGTGCTGCCGAGCAGTGCTGGGAGTTCACTGAACTCCTTGGCACTGGGGGGCCTGGCCATCTCCCCGTGCTCAGAGTTCAGAGCACAGAGCAGGCACCCAGCCTCGGTGCTGTCCCTGGCCGAAGGGAGGAGAACAGCTGGGATTGTCCCGAGGTCTGTGCCAAGCTCAGGCACTTGCAGGGGAACTGCAGGGCTGATGTGAGCAGGGTGTGGGTGCATGGCCTCGGGAGAGGGGACTTTGGGATGGTGCTTGCTTCTGAGGGCTTGTGTTTGTGAGCAGAGCTCTCTTTCTTCATTGTTTTACTCTCTTTTCATTTAGAAGTGTAGCATTCTCTTTCTTAAAAATTAATGGAGTAATAGTTGTACTAAAGAAATACCTGATCTGTCAATTGTCCTCTTACCTTGCCAGGATCTCCCATCAGGTTTTGGCTGCTCAGATGAAAAGCAATAACAGTAGAGTACAAATCTTGCAGGAAGCAATATCAGTGCTTTATAGGCATAATCTTGGTCCTCGGTTATTTTTTTTCCTTATCACTTTGTTTTTCACTCTTCTAAGAAAAGTTTTGTTACTCTAAATTATTTGTGTGTTTTTTCTCCGGATGGCAGGAGAATAACAGGATGCCAGACTGTTCTGGATGAAGAGCTGTTAATTCACTTGGTGCCTGGGGGCTGTTTGCACTAGCTCAGTAGCATGATGCTTTTTACCTACGTTTTACAGCTTGATTTTCATTTTGGTGGAAGAATTCTCTGTGTCTAAGCTTGGAGAATTCTGCATCCGACTGCTTCTGCCCTGAAAGTGATACAAGTTTTATCCTGTGAACAACAGACAAAGAAAATAAGTGCTGTAATGCAGTTTTCTTTTGGCACTGCAGGTGCAGCCTCTGCTCCCAGGATCAGTGACTGTGATGATTCATGACTTGTGTCTGGCTTTCCCTGCCCCAGCTGAAGCTGAAATTCATGTGTCTGATATCCAGGAGCTGTATGTGCGAGTTGTTGACAAGGTCAGTGCCTTTGAACCAGCGTTAGGAGCTGATCCAGCCTGCCCTGACCCCCTGTGCTGATCTGAACACAGAGATGAGACATGGACAAGATGCCACAGCAGAGAAACAATGCTGATCTCCCTGCACCTCTGTTTCCCCCTCCCAAATTCACCCCTTTAGGTTATAAGTGTCTCAGAGTATCAGGTATCTGTTCATGGTCTGTGTGGCAGCAATCTCAACTTTTGCATTTACACAGCAATGTTAATCCATAATTTATATGGACATGCTCATTTACATTTCCTCCTGTTTGAAGTGCATGTGAGCAAGTCTTTTAGGAGTAGCTTTTGCCCCAAGGTCATTTCCCATATGTCAGGTTTTAAAACTGAACAGAGAAAGGTCCAGCTCATTCCACTTGCCAGCTTGGGTGCGCCTTAAACAAAATAAGTGTTGATATTTCTGGATGTTTTAATTATGCCCTTGCCAGCTGCAGGACCTGAATTCATTAATTTCATTTGACACTAACTCTAGCTGGCAGGGATTAGTCTTGAAAATCAGTGCTAATCTAACCTTGGGCTCTATCTCCACCACCCTGCTACAAGTGTAATACAAAATAAAATGAAAACGTTTATGCTAATAAATAAGAGTGGTTTGAATGCAGAATGACTGGATGTGTCTGTTTCAGGTGGAGATTGGAAAAACAGTTAAGGCTTATGTCAGAGTTCTGGATGACTCAAAAAAACCTTTTCCAGCAAAATACTTCCCTGTCATGGGCCTCAGTGTAAGAGCAGCATCTCAGATTGTCTCACTTGTGTAAGTTAATGGATTTTTTAAATTAATCTGTGAATAAGAACTAGCAAAAAATGAATAAAGGTATGAGGTTGGAGGCAAAGCAGTATACAATGACTGAGGATTTATTTATTTTATTTTTGTGAATTACTTGTTAAAGGTAAAATATTTATTATTTGTGAGGGAAATTGCCTGAGCTAACAGCCTGAATGCTGCTGGCTAAGGAATGAGACTGCATTCCTCCAGGGTGATGTCTGGTGAAGCTCTGTGCATCTTGGAAGCAGTGACTTGGCAAATGAGGTCAGGTGAAGAGTGCTGTGTGAAGGCACCTCTGATGTTACCAAACTCACTGTCTGTCACTTGTTTCATTCTCATTTTGGGTATTTAGTGTTACAGCCAAGCACAGGTCGCAGAGAGCCATCACGTGTAGGAGTGTGATGGTTCCCTTGGCTTTGCTTCAGACACCGTCACTGAGCCTTGTGGTAAAGCTGCTGGGCACTAAGTCAGTCCTTTGCTCTGTTATTTGTAATTTCCTCGGTGAATGTCTGTGTTTGATGTGTGTATTTAATGCACTGCTCTGCTGCAGCCCCCTCAGGGAGGCTCTGGATGACCACACTGCTGCTTTCCTGGTGCGTGGGATGACCATTGGGCAGACCAGTCTTACGGCAACTGTGGCTGACAGAAGAGGACAGAGAATCAACTCTGCTCCACAGCAGATTGAAGTAAATAATTTCAGATTAAATAGAAGCATAAATAAAGTCTGTGCTACAGTGGAACAGGAATATATAAATTATGGTTACAGTAATCAATTTGCCAGAAAATTCATTCTGTCTGCAAGCTGACCTAATGCCAGTCTGTTCCAGATTTCAGTGTTGTTCAACTGCAGATGATGAGTTAAATTTCTGCATGCTCAATTTACTGTAATTAAGCAACTAAAAACTCGGTTTTTCACTTGTACTGTTCTGTGACATAATTTATCTGATTGAAGGATCCTGAACACAGGTATTCATATTCTGTTTTTAGGTCTTTCCCCCATTTAGACTATTGCCAAGGAAAGTGACCCTGATTATTGGGGCCATGATTCAGGTGAGGCATCTTCTTCCATACCTTCTTTATTTGGTAATTTCTGTTGTAAAATGAACATACATAACTGGCTTTTCAGCCGTAGATACTCAACTTGACATCCAGCTGCCTTCACACTGAGTGGATTGTTGGAGAAGGACTCTGGGCAAGGTCGTGGAGTGGCAGGACAAGGGGGAGTGGCTTCAAACCTGACACGGGGCAGGGTTGGATGGGATACTGGGAAGGAATTGTTCCCTGTGAGGGCGGTCAGGCCCTGGCACAGGGTGCCCAGAGCAGCTGTGGCTGCCCCTGGATCCCTGGCAGTGCCCAAGGCCAGGCTGGACACTGGGGCTTGGAGCAGCCTGGGACAGTGGAAGGTGTCCCTGCCCATGGAATGAGTTTTGAGGTCCCTTCCAACCCAACCCATTGTGTGTTTCTGTGATGAATGCTCCTCTGAACAAGAATAATTTCGTTCTTGAGCCAGCTTCCGTTTTGCTGTATTGCTGGATCAAAGGATTTGTGCTTGTTTTTGTCAATGGAGTGTCAGCTTTTCTGGTGTTAAATACCAGCACAGCATGAATAAATCTGTCAGCTCCATAAAGTTAGGCACAGTGGGCTTGTTGTACAAACTGAAACACAGAGCAGAGCTCTACACCAGGGTGGTGAGGAGAAAGGGAGGTGAAGTTTTCTGAAACTTTCTGGAGCAGAGGTAGCACCAGGCTGTGACACCCTGTGAGACACAGGGTCCACTTCTGTGCTCAGCTCACACATCTCCCAGGCAGACATCCTGCAAGGACCAGTGTGCAGGGGGAATAGTCCTTGAGCTGCCCTGGGAGGGTGCAGGCAGCACTGAAGTCACTGTGGTGCTGAGCAGGGAGGGCTGTGCCCTGTAATGGTGACCAGAACTATGTGAAGGGTTCATTAATTGTTCTGTGTGCTGTTCTGACAGATCACTGCTGAAGGAGGCCCCCAGCCTCTCTCCAACATCATTTTCTCCATCAACAACGAGCACATTGCATCAGTGAACAGCTCTGGGCTGGTCAGAGGAGTGGCCATTGGCAGTGGGGTGGTGACAGGAGTGCTGCAGGCTGTTGATGCAGAGACAGAGAAGCTTGTGGCTGTGTCCCAGGTAATGTTCATGGTGCTGTTTGGGGCTGACAGGGGCTCTCTGCCTCGTGGCTTTGGCTCTGAAAGGGGCCACATGGTCCTTCTGCATGGCAGTGTTACCTCGTGCACTTCTCTGGTTTCCTGAAGATGAAAACTCCATGTCCCTTCCTCCCTGCTCTGGGAACTTACCCATGTGCTGGCACAGGTGGTACTTGGAACAGGCAGGTAAATCTTGCTGTGCCTTAAACCAGAGTTTCACAGATAACCAGGGAGGCTTTCTGACCAGTCTGAGATCTTCAGGATTGGTTAGTGCAGCTAGAAAAACCCACCTAAAGAAGCCTTTCTAGCACAGCAGAAGTTTGTCCTTGCCTGCATTTCCTCTTGGGTCAGTAGGATCCAGAAGGCAACTGGAACCACATTGTCTCCGAAGCTGCAGCAATCTCTGTGGAACACTGTCATCCCTCATTGTGGTCTGAACCCATCTATGAGGTGCAAGTGATACTCCATAAGGATCTGTGTCCTTAGATTTTCCTGCAGCTGAGTGTGAGGGAAGTGAGCAGGCCTGCAAGGGAGCGCCAGTCCCTGGGACTTGCATGAGACTCAGGGCAACAGAACTTGGGCCAAATCTTATGACTTCTTCCTTTGAGCTCAGGGCAGCACAGCTGCTGTGAGCCACAAAGCTCTGCTGCTTGAAAGGTGTCAGCACAGGCCAAGAGGACACAAAGTAATTTTTAAAAAAAATAAAATATCAAGAATTTTGTGCTTTTTTAATGCATGGGCAGCAGCCTGCCCTAATGGTGGGACAGGAGGCAAAGTGAACTTGAAAGGTAAATCTGGTGCCCAGTGAGGCCCAGGTCTGACCTTTCCTCCCCAGTATATAGCAGGAATTAAATCATGAGGAATGTCTGGATATATGAAGAGGAGATATCAGTGTCACACATCCTTTTATTCTCAGTTGTCCCATTTGGTGCTCTACAAGCCTTGTTTCAATCTAACTCTCTTCATGTCTTCCTTTACCTCCTGGGTTTCTTCATCCCTCCTCTGCTGGGGACCCCGTGATCTTGTCTGCTGCTCTCTCACCTCCCAGCTCCATCATTCATTTCTACAGTAATTTTGAGCAGAGGTTTGGTTTTTCAATTTAGGGGTTATTTTTAAATGCTTATCAATCAAAAGTTAATACTTTTGTAGTTTTTTCACTGTCCTACTGAATTTGTCCATCTGTATTTCCTCTGACAAGTTGTGCAAATCACGTGGCAGCAGTGATTAGATAATGGCACAGCAGTGTCTGGAGCCTGAAAGTGAAATCTAGTTTCTGTTTGACACGTGCTTACAGTGTCTTCTCTTCCTCCTTCCCAGGACAAGGTGGAAGTTGAGGTGGTCCAGCTGACAGCTGTCAGAATTCGGGCACCCATTACACGAATGAAAGCTGGTACTCAGGTGAGTTGGTTTGGGATTGGCTTCTGTCACCTTCACGTGTTGGAACTGCAGGTTGTGGCTGTTCCTGTCACATCATGTGGTGACAGCACTGCAGCTCTGGGGGAGCCATTTTCTTCATAAGGGACCCCATCGCTTGATCAGTGAATTTTATGTTTAATTCTCTTTGCTGTGGGCAGGTGTTTGGTTTGCATGCTGGCATTACCTAAGCAGGCTGGTTTCTCTCTTTCCAGATGCCAGTTTATGTCATGGGCATCACCAGCAGTCAGACTCCTTTCTCCTTTGGCAGTGCCCTGCCAGGGTTAACGTTCCACTGGTCTGTCACCAAGAGGGACACTCTGGATGTCAGGACAAGGCTCAGTGAGGTAAAGTGTGTGTGTGTAGTGCATGTGTGTGCAGCTGGGGAGAAGGAAACGGCCACATCAGGGCAATGCAGGGAATACTGTTGCCTCAAAATCCAGGATCAGTTGGCAGCACTGGGTACTTCCTTGGTGCCCAGGAATGTCTGGGCTTTCCATGAGTCAAACTTTAATCCCTTTCTTCTGTCAAAGGCTGCTTTTCAGCTTCCTGCCAACTACAACTTTGCAGTGGATGTTTATGGCAGAGTAAAGGGAAGAACAGGCCTGAAAGTTGTAGTGAAGGTCCTTGATGCTGCAGCCAACCAGTTCTACAACATGGCAAGAGAGCTGTCCGATGAAATCCAAATTCAGGTAGGTGATTTTCTTCACATGTTTAAGTATCTCCTTCAGAGCTGGGTTGAAGTCTGTATTTGAAGTCAGGAATTTGAAATGCAAAGGAGTAGCTCCAGCTTTGGTTTATCTTTGAGGCCTTACTGTTGTTTGTGTAATGTTCCTCATTTGGGCTCATTCAGTTCATGGGGGCAGGGGGAGTCTAAAGTTACTCAGGTCTAGTTTCTGTTTGACGCACCTTTTCCCTTGAGAAATCTTCTGTTTTCATGTTGCTTCCTAGTTTAGCCATAGCCCTGGGAATAAATGCTCTTCAGAATAATTTGTAGAAGATACTGGCTCTCCCATTCTCAAATATTCGTGTTCAGTTGTCTTTTTTACCATATATATTATACAAGGGAAAAAAGAAAGTTACTGGTCTGTTTGGTTTTCTTTGTTTGTTTTGAAGATCAAATAAAGAGAAGTAAATTACTGTCTGCACACAACAGTAGGCCAAAATGCCTCTTACTTTCCAGGTGTTTGAAAAACTTCATCTAGTCACTCCAGAGGCAGAAGCAGAGCAGATCTTAATGTCACCAAATTCCTTTATTAAACTGCGGACCAACAGGTCAGTGCTCAGTTTCCATAGTGTGATTTGTGTCACGCCTTTATCCAAACCACAGGGCAGTTGTGTTTGAAGGGAGCTGCTCCAATCTTCCAGTATCACTGTGCATCCATTTAATACACAACTTATCTGCTGGTTCTTAGTATCTTATCTGTTCTCTCGGGCTTTGCCAAATCTTGTATTAGCTTGTAGCTGGAAAATTCATTCAGTATTGGGAACTTTCAGATCCTTTTTAAAAAAGCTGCTGAGCCAGTATCCTGCTGCCTGCTTCCTGTACAGGTTTTGATGGGTGATTGAGGCTTTGTGGGATATACTTCTGTGTATTTCTCACACAGAGGCTATGGCTGGATTTTCAGATTAAAATGTCATTTCCAAATGAGAAATTCTTTTTACATAATCTGTTTTCAAAGACTGACATTTTACACTTTTATCAGGCTTGAAAGGTAGTTTTCCCAGCATAATAGTGGGCAGACAGAGACAGTAGGACACACACTGAGGGCGAAGCTTTAGGGGCATTTACATTTTAGGGGAAAGGAATGAAACCCTTACTTTCACAGAATCACAGGGTGGTTTGTGTTGGAAGAGACCCTAAATACTGTTTTACACATTTAAGGGGTTCCCTACTTTGTGTTTTTCTTCAGGGACCGAGTGGCCTCCCTGAGTTACCGTGTCCTGGATGGACCAGATAAAGTCCCTGTTGTGAAAATGGATGAGAGAGGATTCCTTGTCTCTGGGTCTGCGATCGGATCATCAACGATTGAAGTGATTTCACAGGAGCTGTTTGGCATCAACCAGACCATCGTAGCTGCTGTTAAGGTACTGTCAGCTCTCTTCCTTTGCAGCTTCCTCAAGTATATCCTCACTGCTGCAGTGGGGGTTGTTGGCTGCACTTCTTGAACTTCACTTCTGAAAAATGCACAGTGGAGGACTTAATAGTTCTGAGCTTTGAAACCTGGGACAGCGGGGAATGTATGCCCATCATCTCTGTTCAAAAAATCCTTGAGCCAAGAACTCCCTGCATCTGAGGCAACATGAGCCTTGAGATTCCCACTGCTCCCCTTCCTCCTATCCCTTTTTACAGGCAGCATCTTTCCTCTGTCCCAGCTGAAGGAGAAAGATGTACAATTGAGTGCTTTATTTCTAAGTTTAACTCTTGTAATCACTGGAAGTGGCTTGGTGGATTTTTTAAATGTGAATTTTGGTATTTTTCCCATAATGTGGAGCTTTGCCTGTAGGGCAGAGTGTAGGTCTGTCCTCCTGGGTGGGGAACGAAACAAGAAATGGGGGCCCAGTGTCACTAAAGCCACTCGTGCTGCGAGGTGGTGGCAGTGAATTCTCCAGCTCTGTTACTGATGACCTTGTTCCTTCCCTTGGGCAAGTGAAAGGCATCTGATGAGTTTGGGGGTGGCTCAAATGCCATTTAGTCAGCACACAGTGGGACTGAAGGCAGATCCCCCTGGGTGAGTTTGTCCTGTACACAGGGTATGGCAGGATGGTGATACGAAGCTCTCTGGAGTAGGACCCATCTCAGTTCAGCATCTTGTACAGCTCATTTGTTTTCCTGTACTTATTACAACTGTAGTGCCTTTATGGAAATGATATTTTTAACCTCGTGAGGTAACACAGTGCTGCTGGTTCATTTTATGGCTGATGAGCTGAGAGAGCTTGAGAGGTTTTGCCCAAGGTCATGTCAAAAAACTTGTGACAGAGCTGGAGATGAGCTTGAATCTATTGTGTCATTCTAAGGCAAAGCTCTCCTTCACACTGTCCTTTTTCATAGGGGCTTGTGTTGTCTCTTTACAGTGTACACAATTCAGAACCAAACTGCTGCAGCAGCATCACTTAACACTTAGACCTTCAACTTGGCTCAGAGAAGGGCTCTTACATAAGCCAGGGAGGATGGGGGAAGAAGGAGTGACAGTGGCTTAGGGTGGGACTGAGCTTGCCCGGACTGGCTGCTCTCAGTATTGTGTTTTATTTTCTTAAATTAAAAAAAATACTTCAAATCCTGAGATGCTTTAATAGTAAATGGCTGTTTTCATCAATATTAAATTTAGCAGTTGTCCCTTGTGGGACAGTTGCTGAGATTTTAAAGTAAAGCAAGCTTGATAATCTGTCAGGGAAATGGTGTTTTTGTGTGCTTGTAACCACAGCTTGTTGGGCAGAGATCTGTATGCAGGGAGATTTTAACTGGTGATACCAGCCCATGGAGCACACAGTGGGATATACTGATATTTTATCCCCTTTTTCTTTGGATTCACCAAAGATGTATTTTGCTTGAGGCCAAATTTGTCCTTTCCTTTTTAAGTTCTGACATGTACATTTTCAGATTGCAGAGTTTTATGTTTTAGCTGAGCCTCTTAGGTCAGAAAAAAAGGGATTTTACTACAAGATAAGTTTGAGGCCTTCTTTTAAAATAGTTTTCTCAATATATTTGAGGGCTTTTGCTTCCTCTGTCCTTCCATTCTTTATATTCCAGCAGCTGAAACAAAAAGAGCAGGTACAGTTATTTTTGTTGGGTGATTTTGCTCATTAACCTAGGTAAGTTAATCAGTAATAGCAATATGCTATTTAAAAGCCAAAAGAATAGGTTGTCAAGCCTTTGTCTTCATTGGAGTGCTACTGCAGAAACGTGGGGGTGTGCACATATGGTTAATGGAGCAGACTCTCCTAAGGAATCTGGAGCAGTTCCCGACTTCTGTCTTGGCTGAGGAGAGGCACCGAGGGAACAAAGCACAGCCTGCTGACCCCTGAGGGTTTATCAGCTGCCAGCTCTGCCTGGAACAGCTTGGCTTTCTCACCTGGTGCAAGGGAGCTGGGCAACAGTGACCGTCCATCCCCTTACTCACATGTACACTGAGTTACTCTTCTAATAACTGGGCAATGAAGTGCACCTTTTTTTTCAGGAATTATTAGGAGAGAGGTCTAGGGGCCACTTGTTCTCTTGCATACCCAGGAAAACAGTTTGAATTTCTAGGATACTAATGTGTTCTCTGAAGTCTGTGTGTGATGCACGTTTCTACATCATCATTGCTTGTTTCAGTTCCCAGTGGTGCTAGAAAAAAAGGCTAAGAAATACCAGCTGTGAGGGTACAGAGCAGACAGAGCCAGGCTTTTCTCAGCCATGACAGGGCAAGGGGAGCACGCTGCAGCCATGGAGCACAGGAAATGCTGTCTGAGCGTAGGACAGCACTTCTTACTGGGGGGCCTGTTGAACACACGTTGCAGGAGGCTGTGCAGTCTCCATCCAAGAGATGCCCAAGAGCTGCCTGCACATGCTCCTGGCCAGCTAGCTCTGGGTAACCCAGCCCGAGTGGGGGGCTGGACTAGACAGCATCCAGAGGCCCCTTTCAGCCTGTGAAATGGAGATAACTGATAATAACAGCTCCACGGGTTAGGCCTGGCATATGGCTAAATGCAGATGGCTCATAAAGGAAGCTCTGGATATTTGCATAAGAAGAACCCTTTTAGATTATTTTTATAGAGGCATCATAAAAAGCGATTTAACTTTCCTTCTCACTGCTGGTGTTTTTCCAGGTGTGCCCCATCTCCTACCTGAGGATCTCCATGAGGCCCGTTCTGCTCACCCAGAACAAAGAGGCACTGCTGGCTCTGCCCCTGGGTGTGACCCTGACATTTACAGTCCATTTTCACGACAACTCTGGAGATACTTTCCATTCACACAATGCTGTGCTCGACTTTGCCACCAACAGGTGGGTATCTGTCATGAGCAGTCATTACAGAGAGCAAAAAAAGGCCAGACACGTATAGAATAAAGATTGTTCCAAAGATACCAAGTGAAGATACAGCTTGGGCTGGGATTAGCAAAGCAAGGGTTGTGTTTCTGTGGCCTTCAGAGGCAGTAGCAGGAAGAAGAGTTCCAGTTAGCAATCGATATTCCCTAGCCATGGAAAGCTGCCCAGATAAGCATGATCCCAGCGGGACCTGCTGGAGTTGTGCTCTGCTCTAAGTGACTCTGAATCATCCCCCTGCACGCAGCAGTGGCCCAGAGAAACAACTGATCTGTCAGCATCTGCCTCTCCCAGAGTTACACTGAATCACTGAGGGCTTATGTAAGGTGGGGAATGTTCTGGATCAGGGGCTGTCTCCTCACATAGGCTCATACAGCCTTCCCGCAGCAGGGACAAGCCTCAAAAGGCCTTCTGGTCTCTGCCTCACAGAAGAAGTGTTGTAAACCAGCCTCCTGTGGTCTGCAGTGAAATACCACTGATACTGTTACTGCAACATGGCTTGTTTTCTGCAGAGCACCGTGCACTTACAACACACTGATCATGGTGAAAAAGGAAAAATGGGTTGAATCCAAGGTTTTCTCTTCTCTTACCTCAATGAAGAAATTTCTGTAGCTTACAGACACTCCTGAGCTAAGCCTGCCCTGCCTTGCAGTGCAGAGCTGCTCCAGCACAGGGCTCGTTACGGCCCTGGAGAGGCACTGCTGGCAGCCTGGGGTGCAGCTCTGTGGGGACCCAGCTGTGCTGCTGCCAGGACCTGCAGTGTCCCTGCTCGGTGACAGTCTCTGTGCCGGGTGCTCCATGTGTCACTGTGTTTGGGAGTGCTGAATTTGGGTAAATACCAGAACTGGCAATCCAGTGGCATTGTTAAGTCTGGGAAGTTGCATGTTGGTGTTCAAATTTCTTGGCCTCTTAACTCCCTTGAGACAAGGGAAAAGAGACAGATGATGTCATTCTAAAGCTCTACAATTCTCACAGTTAAGAAGTAGTTTTCCTGCACAATTATGACCTTGGTATTTCCTCAGCATAGTGGTGAACTGAGAACTGAAATTTGCTGCAGTGGCACCTAATAATTTTTATAATTTCCTTACTTTGTTGGACTTCATTAGATGACTGTTGCTGAAAACGAGCAGTCAGCCATCTGAAAGGGGTGTGATGCCTCTCCTGCTGGAGAGATGGTGACATTTCCAAGCTTGCCTTCACACAGCAGCACTTGTGTTTGTGTGCAGAGATGACTTCGTGCAGATCGCCAAGGGAGCCACCAACGACACCTTTGTGGTCCGGACTGTGAACGTGGGGCTCACCCTGCTCAGGGTGTG
The DNA here is from genome assembly GCA_013397975.1 of Machaerirhynchus nigripectus. Lineage (NCBI taxonomy): Eukaryota > Metazoa > Chordata > Aves > Passeriformes > Dicruridae > Machaerirhynchus > Machaerirhynchus nigripectus. Next base: position 8,840 of record VZRQ01002786.1, on the reverse strand, counting down.
GGATGCAGAGCACAGTGGCACTGCGGACTACATCCCACTGCCTGTCCAACATGCCATTTTCCCTGAGCTCCCAGACGTGGTGGTGGGGGATGTCCTCTGCCTGAGGACCTCGCTGACAGCCCAGGAAGGTGAGTGGCCTCCAGCTGTGTGGGTTAGCAGCTATTCCCTGGGACACCAGCGTGACTCTGGCTCACACTCAGCAAACCTAAATGCATAATTTATCATGTTTGTTCAGAATCAAATGTCACTGTTCTTGTTAATGATAAAAATAGGTTTGATCTACTCTAATTTTAATTGCATGGTGCAATATGTTTCTTGTATTGAATTCCTGACATTCACACTTCAGGCGTTTCTATTCCATTAGCTGGAAAGGCTTCTTTCTGTGGGACTCCTGCAGAGTCAGGACTGCCTTCACTCACTGTGGTTGATCGTTGGTATTGATGGGCTTTTGTCAGAGTAACTGTAGGTCAGTTTGGTGTCAGGCTGCCAGCCTTCCACCATGAGCCCCTAGAGTGTGGTTTCTGTGCATCCCCTGTGCTGCCTGGCAGTGGCACACACAGACAGCGGAGTGGTTCCTGGGCAGTGGCACTCTCAGACACCACTCTGCTGTCTGTGCACTGGGAGGTGTGTGCCCTGCCTGGCAGTGGCACACACAGACACCAGAGTGCCCAGGAAATGCTGCAGTTGGCAGCAGGGTGTTGAGCAGTGCCCCCATGGTGTCTTCCAGGCCTGCCGGGTGTGTGGAGCTCCTCCTCAAGTGCTCTTCTTCTCGTGGACTCCAAGACTGGCGTGGCCCTGGCAAGGGACTCCGGGGTGGTCACTGTATACTATGAGATCCCTGGGTTACTGAAAACCTACAGAGAGGTGAGGCACTGTTCAGTTCCTGCTGAGGTTGGTTTGTTTGGGGCGGACCCTCACCAAACTGTATTCTATGGGATTTTTCTTTTGGTACAAATATTTAGAAATGTTCTTTCAGAAATGCAAATTGGAAAGTATTTGGTATGTGTCCAGAAACATCGTGGGTTTTTTTAAACATCTGGGCTAAGAAGGAAAATGTAGCAGAACAATTTTGATTTTTCAGCTCTACTGTTCTTATATTGTACATTTTGATTCCTTTGTTGGCTAAGTTGTTCCCAGGTGCCAACCAGTTTTTGGGTATGGCTGCTTTTATGAATGAAGCTTCACTGCAGGATGAGATGCCAGCGAGAACTTTCTCAAGTGTTGTGCCATGCATCACTGATCAGAACTACTCCATTAAATTATTTTGTTTATCTGCAATGCAATCGTACTGTTGACACAATTCACTGCATCAGCCAGCATAAGCACTAGACATTCTTTTTAAATTAAATTTAGACATAGAGCTTTATGCATATTAACTTCTGGGGGTTGGGTAGGAAGGCGAAATGTTTTTGCTAGCTTAAATTGCTTGGAAAGGCAGTTTCTAATATTAGAGAAATGTGGGATTTCAAAAAAAACCATGACCTCGTGGAGTCTTTCACAACCAATCCAGTCTGGTTTTGCCTTAATTTTGATTTGTTTGAGGAGTTTTTGGTAACAATGTGCTTCATCCTTTTTTTAGATCATGATTAGTGCACCTCAGAGAACCACAGCAATGCATGTCAGTGGCATGCAAACAAGTTTGCAGGGAGTGGCAGCCTCCAAAGTCATCGTTTCAATTGGGGAAGCAAATAAAAATTTGAAAGGTATGATAAAAACCATTTATGGTTTATTGTGTGTTTATGGATTCATGGTAGGCGGCTGTGGTTTGTGTTACGGGGTTTTTGTTTGTTTAAGGGTCTGTGAAACTGGGGTGACAAGATCCTCAGGAACCTCAAGTGCCTTTGCAGGGTCCCAGGAGCTCTGGAAGCCATGGGACAGAATTTGGAAGGTGTTTTGGGGCACTCTTAATATTTCACAACTAATAGAATCAGTAGATTTCAATAGAAGTACCATTTTTGATCATATGAAAAACACTTAATGGGCAGTCAGCTAATTGCTTATATGTTCAATTGCAATTGCCTTCTTGGAGTTAGTGTTTTCTTACTTAGTTACCATCCTTAAATCTTCCACAGAACTTACCACCAACTAGAATCAGTACAAAGATGAAGCATCATATGGTGTCCTCTGTTTAATAAGCTGTACTTTGTGTGATTATAGATCCTTATAGCTTCTAGCCTAACAGTTGGCACTTGTTCCAGTAGCATTTTATTTTGCCATTTGTAAATTATTGGCCTACCAGAAAATCATCTTGCCAGATAATAAAATCTAAATCGAGGCTCCCAGGATCATATGTTATTCAACAGACATCTGAGCTGAAAATTCTCTCCAGCTTATTCTTTCCTGTAAATAAATTATTCCTGTCAAGAAAACCCCACAACATATAAAATTTTCATTGCTGTCTCTTTTGGGATTAGACCTGAGCAAGGACAGCTGTATGTGATTCCAACTATTTCAAGATCTTCATAACCTTGTGAAACTATTTCAGAAGGTGGTAGAATAACCCAATACTACAAGCCATGATTTTGTTTTTAATTAATTACAACTAATTCGTTACAATTTCATTCTGTAATTAATTAGAGATTATTTTTTCCTTCCCCCTAGGGGAGTGTTCGCCTGCTCAGACTGAAGCCATTGCTGAGTTACAACCCCAGTCCATTATCAGTTGCCATCTCGATTTCAACAGTGATGTCTTTGACTTCCCAGCACAGGATATTTTTGTGGCAGAACCTGGATTTGATGGAGTTTCAGGTAAGAAGTGACAAGATGCCACACTGCAGGCAAACACAAGCTCTTTGGTCCAGCAGATTCCACAGAATCCCAGCATCATGGCTTGGGTTGGAGGGACCTTAAAGCCCAGCCAGCAGGGACACCTTCCACTGTCCCAGGCTGCTCCAAGCCCCTGGCCTTGGACACTTGCAGGGATCCAAGGGCAGTCACAGCTTCTCTGAGCACCCTTGTGCCAGGGCCTCCCCACCCTCACAGGGAGGAATTTCTTCTTAACATCCAATCTAAACCTCCTCTCTTTCCTTCTGAAGCCTCTGAGCTTTGCTGGGTGGGGCCTCAGGCCTCAGTGAGTTGTTCACAGGGACATGTCTTGTTTCAGTAGGGTTTTCTGCCTGTGACAAAAGCTTGTGTTGGTTTTCAGAGAAAGCCAGAAGTCAGTGGCAGCCCATTTCATGTTTTTCAAAGTTTTTGTCGTAAGTCAAAGAAACAAAGGAGCACTCAGGTGACAAGTATTCCAAAAGTCGAATGTATCCCCAAAACATCATGAACTGGGTCTTAAAAGGGGGGGAAATTGCCAGACACTGTGGAGGTGGAAATGAAATTGTGCAAGTCTACAAAATGCTTTAATGCTTTGAAAATACAACGTGATTTAGAACAGAACCAAACCACCATGGACTGTATGTAAAGAACATTAATTATATCTTATATTCATCTCTGCACCCATTGTGTAAACTCTATTCTACCCTGCACGTGTCTGTTACTTTGCATGGGGAAGAAAATAAGGGGAAAACACGCACGTGGCAAGTTCTTCTTGTTACTGATGCTTTTTATCTTCCATTCTCAGGGAAGTTTTTACTACCTCTACTACTAATAACAAATTAATTGGTCCCCTATGAGACTAGAAATATGGTAAATATATAACTTTTAAAGGAGCTTTTATAAATAAACTACATCTTCACAGATTTGGTGATGGTAGCTGGCTAAAATTTTAACACTAGTTGAAAAGAATATGAAATAGGATGTTCAATCTTGTTTTCAGTAAAGCCTTTCAATATTAGCATAAATGTTACATTCAGAGTGGAACTGAGTCTCACTGGCATATTAAAATAAAATGTGACTGGAAGTTACCAGCTTAGTGTTTTTTTTCATGATGTTCAGTTTGGGCCAAGGAATAATTCTGTAGTTGTAGTGCTGGGATTGTGATGTTTGACCCAATAGCCTCACTGTCCCGATCATCCACCATCTGCACACTCCTCATCATGCTGCTGGTTGAGTTTTACCAGGTTTTTTACTCTTCTCTGAAGATGTCCCAGAAATCTCGCTGTGCGTGGAGAAAAACCCTTAAAGGTAAGCAGTTAACAGCCCAAGCTGTCTTGTTCCTGCAGGACACTACACGTGCTCCATCAGGATGCACAGCCTCAATGACAAGCAGCTGAAGCACCTGAGCAGGAGCAAAGCCACGCTGAGGGTCACGGCCTCCGTGCGGGGCAGCGCCGTGGCCGGGGAGCAGCTGGGCACAGAGGTGCCCTTCAATCGCTGGTTCTACGCTGACCAGGCTGAGATGCTGCTGAGCAACCAGGACATGAGCTCCATCCTGAAAATCTTTGGTGCCAGTGAAATCCTGGATAGCCTGGAGGTGAGTGCATTGCCAGAAAGTATCTCAGCACAGCTGAAAGCGTTTTGAACTGTCGCATGCAGCTTTCTAATGCGAGGCACTCCCTGCCGTCTGTACCACGTCGGGATTTGTTCCTGAGATGATTTGGAAATGCTCGTCTTGGAATGTGTTCTTCCTCAGTGTTCACTTTTCCCAGAATCCCAGAACGGCTTGGGTTGGAAGGGACCCTAAAGCTCAACCTGTTCCAACGCCCTGGACAGGCGATGTCCGTGGACATCGGATGCCACTCACTGGGTCAGGTTGCTCAGGGCCCCATCCAGCCTGGCCCTGGGGTTTTGGGGGGAGCACAGGTGTGTCAGGCTCACCTGGGTGTGCAGCCTGGCATGTGTGAACCAGCTCATGGGTCAGGAAGCAGAAACCTGCCTGACCCCTGTGGCCCGGGGAGGTTCTTGCCCAAGTGTGTGTGTGTGACTGAGTGCCCGTGGTTCACACAGCCCAGTAAGGGCCCTTGGAGTTGGGCTGTGTGGGGTTAGCCCAGACCTGTGGAAAGGGCAGGTAAGAGGGTTATTCACCCCTGCAATAACCAGGGGGAGATGCTGCAGGTGGCACTGTAAAGGTACACCTGCCTCCTCCTGAGGGGTGACGTGCTCTGTGTTTCTGTGGAATCCCCCATTGCTGGCACCTGGCCTGGAAGATGGAGATGTGCCGTGCTGTCCCAGGCAGTCTGGTTCAGGTTGGTTGTTCCCTCTGCAGGTGAAATGCGAGTCCCCAGCAGTGAAGGTGGTGGAGAAGGAGAAGTCCTACGGGCTGCCCAGTTATGTGGTGTACACTGTGAGCCTGGCTGATCCCAGAGTTCCCAGCCAGGGCTCCCTGTCCACCACTCTGACTGTCTCCAGTCCCATGACAGACCAGTCCATCACTATCCCAGTGACAGTGATCTACCTGGCTGACAGAACCACTGCACCAATGAGATGTAAGTTTCTCTCTGCACTCCATAGCCAGAAGAAACCTTTAGCTTCTACTGATGTTCACGAGGTTATAAACTTCAGTGTGGCAGCTGACATTACCAGTGACATGTGAGCAGCTGTCTGTGGCCAGAAGCCTGGAATACAGTTGCTCATTGTGACTGAAGTTGTACATATTTTTCTTGGGGTCAGCCTAGAACACTCCCAAGTTGACATAACTACACCAGTGCTGTAGTGTCTGAAAGGAATTTTTTTTGTAGTATACTCCAAGTAGGCCTTGCTATTTTGAAAACAGGCCATCATTTTGGGGCTGAGAAAGTAAAGAACACACTTAAGTCATTGTAAATAGAATCACAGAATTCCAGAAGGGTCCAGGTTGGAAGGGACCTTAAAACTCATTCCACATCCTGCCATGGGCAGGGATACCTTCCACTAAACCAGGTTGCTCCAAGCCCCATCCAACCTGGCCTTGAGCACTTCCAGGGATGAAACAGCCACAACCTCAATCAACATCTTAAGCTGTTACTGGCAAATTTTGAAGATTGCATTGGAAATAGTCGCTAGAATCAAAGTTGTATTATCTAAGTTTATTACACTTAAAACTTGGTTTTGGTTATTTCAGTTCAAGAACTGTTAACTCTTCAAGCAGATTGAAGGTGCTCTTTTTAACTCACTATTGCCTCCTCTTAATTCTGCAGATGAAGCCAGTCTCTTCCAGCAGTTTGTTGAGTCTTACCAGGTGATGATCTTCACGCTTTTTGCACTCTTAGCAGGGACAGCTGTTATGATCATAGGTAAGAGAAAGAAAGATTGCACAAGTATTTTTTTTCCCCCATAGCTTCTTACAATGTGTTAGCTCTAAGTTAAAAAGGAAAAATTGCAATGTGAAATTATTTTGGTTTGTTTTTCAACTGTCTTGCAGCCTACCATGCATTTTTCTCACCGAATGGACAGCACAACCAGCCAGTGTTCCCCCCAAGGACAAGCCTTCAGCACACCCCTAACAGTAAGCAGCTGTCACCCAGTTAGAAGTGAATTAATTGATTAGTCTGGCCATTGCACTGGAATTGAATGTAGGAAGGTCTGTTACAAGACTGGCTATGAAAAATAAATCCCATTCTTACGGATGTGTTTAAGTTACAGTGAGCTGCAGGCCTGGTTGTAAACACACATGCCTGATGCTTCAGATAAAATAAGACTTGCTCAGGGGAAATGTATTGTGCCCCCCTCCGACTTAAAAAGTCCTGAACAGGAAGACCTACAAACTTTTGATACTTGCAAGAGACCTTTTCAGGAGGCAGTAAGCCACAGGGATGACTTCACTTTGAATGGACCGTTAGATTCACTGCCAGGGTTCAGCCCTACCAACAGCAGTTACCTGTTCCTTCCTTCTCCCGCTGTTCCCGAGTCTGACTGTTGTCTTCTCCTTCGTGTTTTAGGTTCCATTGTGTCACCTGCACATTCCTTCAGCTCCCAGGCCTCGAGCAGGCAGACGAGCCCCTCGGCCACGCTCTGGAGCACGGGTTACGCCTCTCGGTAGAGGCAGCAGGACTCCTCATGCTGGCAAATAAAAATGAAACAACTCAGTGCCTTAGCAAGTTCAACAACTTTAGCAGCTGTGATGTAATTCAAGTTTGCTCTGGAATATAACTAGGTCCTTAATTTATTTATTTTTTTTAATATGTAGGGCTCTTTGAATTTATTTTTTTATGCCAGCGCTTCAGTTCTCAAAAACTTGTTTTATCTGTTGTTTTTTGCTGCCTGCACAAAAAGCAGTGTTCATGCTAATCTGGCTTTCTTGCACTCTTCAAGCAACTAGAAATTGTATCTTAAGTTAGTGATAACAATTTTTTATTTACTTTTTTGTAAAAATTAGAATTCTTTTCAGTGAACTTTTTAAAAAAGGGAAATTAGAAAAACAGGTGAAATATGAGCCAAAAATTTGAAGGATTGTATATTTCAAAGAACTAGTTTTTATTTTGCGTTCCAAAAACTCAGGAATGTATTGCACTGATAAGTGTTCTTATGTTTAGCCTTACCCTGGGATTCATCAGCACAACATGCTGGTTTTAGCATGAGGAATGCTGGAACAACTGTGAATAATTTGGAGGTTTTTTACAACAACAATTAAAAAAAAAAAAAAAAGAAACCCAAAACTTAGTGTGGCTTCCTTTGGGTACAACTGCAGTATTCCTTGGTACTGTAAGCACTTTTTTGACCTGGGAATGTGAAAGGATGTGCCTTCTAAGTGGACCTTTCTTCTGGCAGGAATCCTTTATTTTGAGGATACAGTCACATCCCAGTCACTGTTACTTGTATGCAGGGTTTTGCAGCTACCTGATAAGGGTTTTGTTTACATATAACAAGGATCCCAGTTTTAACTGTGAATGATATTCTGGCTGTCTGAACTCTCCTAAGGACCATAAGGAAAGTGAAATAACAAAATACTTCATGCAAAATACTTCGTGTGCAGAACTATGCAGGCAAATAGATGAATGGAATGCAGACCCAGTGCATGGCATAGAATTTTGGTTTCACACAGTGTTAAAAAAAAATGATTGTTACATGTAATTGTATTGAGCCTTGTTTAACTTACTGGCTAGTCTTGGAGAAAGTGTGCCTTAAGTGCTAGTACTATTTAAAATGGTCAGTTTGGATGTAGATAATCATTTGAATCTGTATTAAAGCTTTTTAAGATGCCTTTATTTTGCCATTGATGAATTTTCTTGTGGTTTGACTGTTCAGAATCCAGCACTGGACTATATTATTTGAATCTGTATTATTTAATAAAGCTTTTTAAGATTATTTTGCTGTTGATGAATTTTCTTGTGGTTTGTCTGTTTAGACTGTTATTTGAACTTCACTTCCTACAGCCCCTCAGTGTTTGCAATCATGATTTTCCAATCTTAATTTTCACTTTTGTTGACAATGCAATGTTTTTAAATATTTCGACAGTTTTTCTTCTAGTATTTGTTGTCAGGGATTTCTCAAAGTTTTCACTAAGCATCTTCAATTCCTTCTGAAATCAGAGGTGGCTGTAGAAACAGCTCCTAATTTTCCAGGTTTGTTCAAACTTCCCATTTTGTTCATTTAGGTGTTTAAGGAAAGATGTGATCTTTTTCCACTTCCATTCAGGAAGAAACCAAAGGGCTACGAATATCTCAGTGCTACTCTGATAAGCACTTCAGAAATGCTTAAAAGAGATTTTACTCTCCTATTGCTTCTGTTTCCCATTCAGCAGTCTGGCACTGAATGTTCTGAAAAACAAACTGCTCCATGTGGTGGGAGTACTTTGGCAAATGCTCGCTGTTTATTTCATTTCTTCAGGCAAGAAAATGCAGTATCCTGGTAAGAAAAAAACCAAGTATGAAGTAGGGAGCTGGTGTGGCTCAAGTGCCAACCTCCTGCAAGCAACACCCCGGCTTCTGCCTCGAGGAGCTCATCTGATCTGTGGGGTCATTCCTGGGGCCAGGCGGGATTTGGGGATATAAACTTTTCTGAGCAGGTTGCTGCCAGTGTAAAGATATTTTTTTTTT
>VZRQ01002785.1:1961620-2025000 GCA_013397975.1 Machaerirhynchus nigripectus | reverse complement strand
CGGCTGTCCAAGAATTCCCCACCGCGCTTCCTTCGAGACGAGAAAAAAACTCGGGATGAATCCTGCGAGGGCAGAAAGGCGGGGAGCGGGGGAGCGCTGCGGGTGTGCCACGTCGCTCCCCCCCGGGCCGAGTGGTGCGCGCGGCGCGGGGCGNGTGCGAGAAGCTGAGGTTTTCACAGCTGTGGCGCTAACTGTGAAGGAAATAGGGTTAAACGCCTATTTGGGGACGTTGGGGTGGGAGGAAGGGGGGCGCAGGGCTTTGGAGGTGCTGAGGTGCGCTGGGATAGAGGGGCTGGGGAGAGGTTTTAAGAGGTAGGGTGGGGTGTTAAGGGGTTTGATATGGGAGAAGGTGGGGCGTTCACAGAGCTGACGGTGCTGATTGGGGATGAAATAGGGTTTAACATCTAATTGAAGGCGTTGGGGTGGGAAGGATGGGGGTGCACGGCTTTGGGGTGGGACAGAAGTGATGCGGCATTAAGGAGAGGTTTTCTGGCGTGCCGGGGCACTGAGTTGTGCGGGGTGTTGCGGTCGGATGTGGGGTCATCAAGGGGGTTTGGGGGGCTGGAGCAGCGGGAGCAGCATGTGAGGGGCTGCGAACGGGAGGGAAAGGGTTTGCCATGGTGGGGACAGGCAGATTTGGCAGGTGGCTACCGGGAGGGAGGTGCTGGTGGCCCTGACAGGACGGCAGACAGGGGCCTGATGTGACCTTGTGGATGTGGGGATTGGCAAAGCCGGAATCCTGCCGACGGAGGATGTGTGGGAGGCTGCGATGGATGAGGAGCAGGGGGACATCAAGGGGGGGCTTGGAGCAGGGCTGGCGTGCAGAGAACGGGTTTGGGGTCGTATTTCTGTGGGGGATAAGCCTGGGACTGATTTGGGAGGGGGTAGGCAAGGGCTGCCTTGGCAATAGGGGCAAAAAACCGGCTTGTGAAAGGTAGGAAAGGTGAATTAGGGTAGGAGGGAGGGGAGGGGCCGAGGGATTATGAAGAGAAAGAAGACGCTGTATTTGTGAGGGCACCTGCTGGGGGGCTGGTGGATACAAAGGTAATGACATTTCCTGAGCTTCGGAAATAAGGGCTGCAGGGCTTGACAGGGCATGACAGGGCGTGGGGACATGTGAGATGGTGGCATTGGCTCCGTGGGAGCTCAGGTGTCAGCTCAGGTATCCTTAGGTTGCCGGAGCTCTGTTTCCTTTCGGAGACTTAAGGTGCATCCATGTGTATGAGGCTGCAGCCCATTATCTGAAGGGTTTGAATAGAGGAAATGGGCCTCAAGTTGTGCCAGGAGAGGTTTAGGTTGGCTGTTGGGAAACATTTCTCTACTGGAAGGACTGCCCAGCACTGGAACAGGCTGCCCAGGGCAGTGGTGGAGTGGCCAGGTATTGAAAAGGCATTTAAAAGACATTTTTGTGGTGCTTAGGGGCAAGAGGTTTACTGGTGGCCTTGGCAGTGCTGGGGTAACTGCTGGACTCGAAGCTTAGAGAGCTTTTCCAACCAAAATGATTCCATGATTCTGTTTTATGGTACCACAAAGGACAACCCAGGGACTGAAGTGCTTGATGCTTTCAATAGCTACAGCACAATACATGGAAGTATTCACCAGTGGGAAGCCAGATAATCGGGGAATGGGGACCTTGCACGTGAATCGCAGACAAACACTTGGCCAAGCTACCTGGGTCTGCGTTTGCTGTAGATTTTCAAATAAAAAACAAACAAACGCTGAAACCAAACAGCTTTTTATGTTTAGTACAAGGAGAGAACAAAAGCATTTTCACTTTTTGGACAATTTGCCAGTGAAATGAGGAATTCTGCAGTAAGAAAGAGAGAAATGGAGGTTGTGCTGCTTGCTTGAAACACGTGAACATGGCTGTTCTATGCTGGTTATGTTCCCTCTCTGCCTGCATTTAGAAATTGAATTGATAATGAGAGAGAAGGAAAAGTGACCTTTTCAAATAATTTTTTCACCGAATAAATTAATCTTAATTGTTAGGAAAGAGCTTAGTGTTTTTTCCGAGCCGTAAAGTATCAAAAAATTCATGATGGGTAACGAAATGCCAAGATGGTAAAAAAAAAATGCTGAAAGAGAAAATGGTTTCCACTCAAGCCTTCCTCTTCCTGAGTGATTTTTGTAATCTGAGACCCTGTTTTAGAGTTGTCATGAGAACATTCAGACTCTGAACATCTGCAAGCTTTTGAGCTCCACTGGGAGATGCAGCCAGCAACTGTAATTTGGTGCATTTGTAGGAGCCATGTCATCTGTTAATTTTTTTTTTTCCTTCCTCAACATTCATTCTTGTGCAGTTCTTTTTTATTTTTTATTGTCAGGCCAGATGGAGGCCAGTGTTTGCAATAAATTTCCCAGGCAGTCAGCAGATAGCAGGCAGTTAATAAAAATAACTTAAAACAAAACAATCCATTACCCTCCCCCGCCCCCAAGTTCCCAAACAGGAATGGAAAAATTTGTCAGACTATATAAAGACTAGAGAAAGGGCCAGAGATAATTCTTGGAGTTCTTCCACCACATACTTCAGAGTTTTTTGTCTGCCATGTGGCACCTTGGGAGCTGGCGACCCTCGACATTGTAACAAGTAAAGAATGGGTTTGGAAATAGAAAGAAAAAATCCCTTAAGTAAGAGAGGAGTGCTGCCCAAAAAAGGGGAAGTCTTTCTGGGAGGTGATGTCATCTTTCATGTGCCTGTGTTTAGTGGTGAATGAGTGTTTTCCTTGTGAATACAGGCATTTCTGAACAAAATTTCTATTAAGTGCTTGTTTCAAATATCTCCATCAGAAAATCAATGCAGATTTGTTGTATTTCAGAGCGCCCTGCACCCGCCCAATCTGAATTACCTTTATGTAAAACGGAGTAAGCAAATCCTCATGATTCATTATCCATGTTGGTAACATAATACAGATGAGTTCTCACCATGTGTCTGTGTGGGGAAATGCAAAATGAGTCCTTGGGTTAATTTTTCTGTTGTCTCTTCCTCTGTGTTTAACATTCTTCCGCTCGGAACTGTTCTGTTGTTAATCACATCGTGGTTAAATATGTGGCTTCTTTTCCATGGGTGGGGTATTTGGGAGCACGGGACCAAAGAGTTGTTGTGGTTTCCCAACCAGTTTTTGTAGGGGACTTGTCTGTGATGAAAGATTAACAAACTGTGCCCCGTGTGTTCCTTATGTAATTCTGTCGAGGTTCAGCATTTTGTAGGAGCACAGTTTCGCTGGGTTTTTGGTTTTTATTTTAAGGAAGGCGCTGTATTTTAGCAATGCAGAGAGAGAGATGATTTAACTTGCTGAAGTACAGGAGGGATAAAAGAGAAACAACCCCCATTCCTTGAAATATGGATAGTTTTCTGCCACATTAGGGAAATAAGAATGCTTAGGGTCTGCTACAGTGAAAACTGAGGGATGTGGAACCATACGATTGATAGAGAGGTAGAAGGGAAATTTGCCAAGGAGAGGAGCAGAGCTATGGCATTGACTCAGCTGCTCGTGGACCTTCAGCTGGAGTTCTCCATTTGTGATCATCCGGCTTGGAACCGATGGCACAGCATCTGATTTGGAGCTTTGTGGCCACGTGGCTGCAGAAGTTGTGGCCCAGGAATGGGCCCTGAAGGTGAATTTAGTCTTGAGGCACCGTAGCTTAACTTCTGATTTCTGCTCCAGTGCCAGGCAGTGCCCTGTCCTTTCAATCACAGAGTGAGCCGTGGCAGAATTATCACCCTTGAGCTGCTGGTCTTTGCTGCTTCTTCAATTACTGTCGTTTTCTCAGCTGATAATGTTTTTGGAGGGGGGATAGTTGGTGCTCTCCATAACCTGCTGCAACTTAAGAAAGTGAAAATACACTCACGGTTTTTGTAAATCAGCCTGGTAAGGAGGGAGAACTTCGAGGCTGAGGGTCTGACTGGTGTGTAGGTGATGGGCAACCCATCATTTGATAAAGGTCCTCAACAAGTTTGTGATGTGCAAATGGCATCAGGCAGTTCCAGATGTTTAGTAAGGAGAGATTCAGGCTTGTTCCTATGTGCTTTGAGGTCTCTGGATTACAGAATTTAATATTCCTGTCCACTTAAGGTCAAGTAGTAAGGAGTTTGGTCCTGAAAAATGCACACAGTTTAAATTTATTTATCTGTGTCCAGTTTTAATATTCACTTCTCACTGTTCCTAAGCAATTGCTAGGTCTCCTATTTATAGTGAAGATCATTCTATGCTCATTGTAGAGAAATTTGGAAAATAGCTGGAAAATGGTCATATATTTTAAGGTGGGTGAATGCTGTCTCTTGTGCCAAGCAGTGAAGGAGTTACTTTGAAATCAATGAAATTCTGAGAGTCTTCAGCTCGGCCTGACTTCTGGTGTCTGTTTTCACAGCTACAGTGAGGTGTGGGGATAATGTCAGGCTGTGGGAAATCCAGGGAAATCCTGGACTCTAAATACAAGCAGACAATGTTTCTGATAGAATTCGTGAGGTCAACAAAAGACCCAAGAAATACAAACTTGATTTTTTGGGGAGTAAAGTGGAAACAGATGGTAATAAGAAACAGCAGGTTAACAAGATATGAGATTTGGGAAAAAAACCCACCGTGATTTATCATTCTCTTTAATTTATTTATTTATGGTAAATTGGGCAGTTAATGTTAGAACCATTGTCTTGGGTTGACAGCAAGAATCTATTCAAGTTATTCCCTGCTCCTGTGAGGATTCGCCCCAGCTTGCCAGGGGTATCTCTCCGATTTCCCCCCCGCCCCGTTCCCTGTCATCCATCAAACCTCGGCCACGTGCGGGATTTTTAGGGCTGCCAAGCCTTTGTGGGGGAGGAGCGAAACATCTGCCAATATGAGGCGAAACACACTGAACACGGCGAAATCCCAGCCTTTGTCAGCTGAATTGGGTGTTAAGCACAGCTGCAGCCGTGCCGGGCGCACGGTGAGCCCGGCTGTGGGAATGCACCGGGAATCGGGCAGGGATCAATGCTAATATCGGTGCTGCCTCGGTGCCGCTGGATTACCACGTCAAGAAAAAGGCAGCTTGCGCGCAGGCTAAATCCAGCCGGCAGCCAGGGATGCGGGGGAAAAGCAGCACGTTGTGGGAAAATAAACGCAACCGAATGGAAATTCAAGCACCGCGTGGCTTTCTTGAGGAAATGGATTTGTTCTTTGTGATTGAGAAAGGCACAGTTGTTAATATTCTCTTTATTTGCCAACAGACTGTGCCTTGCAGCGCCGTGTCTGTTACCAAGCTGTGACAGGCTGGCTGTTGTAAAGCGAGGTACTTTGCATAATTAGTGTGAAGACGTGAACAGATGAGCACTAATTCTTAGAAGTTAATGATTGTCAATTATCTTCCCCTTTTTTTTTTTCCTGGATCCAGTCCAAGATTAGCGGAATATCGAGTACCTCAAGGTACAGTTCCTTAATTGCCCCAAGCACACTTTATTGCCAGATGTCACCCCAAAACGCGGCTTTGCCTTTTGACCTGCCTTCATCAGCAGTCAGGTCAGCTTGCTGCTGTTCGAAAGCGTTGTTTTCTTTTTAATTCCTGGGCTGGAGGTTGTTTGGATCCATAAGCTGATCCGACCTGACACATGGCTTCAAGATCGTTAGTGCAGACACAAAGGCGGCGAGGAGAGCGAGACTGTCCCTTGCAGCACCGGGAGATTTTATCCTGGCTTAAACCCACAGAGAAATCCCATCTTCTGCTCAAAAAAGTGGTGCAAAAATTCCCTCTTCACCTGTTTCGACTTCTTACCCACTTCAGAAGTTGTCTCGTAGGATATGGGTGGATAAGTAGCTTCCAGCTCTCGTCTTGCCCAAATCTCATGGAAATCCAGCATTTTGGAGCTTCCTTAGCACTGTGTTTCCAAACACACACCTAATTGTGATTTTTCAGCAGCAGGTTACTGTAGGTTTGGCTGTGGTTATGTAGATGGTGGATCCTCATCTTCCAGGGAAGCATCCCAAGGCCCACGGGTTTGAGTGGAGGTTGTTGTTTCTGTTTGAATTTGTGTTGCTGGGGTAAAATGAAGAGGAGTAAAAAAAGTCAGTGCTTGTTTTGGAGACGGGAAAAGTCACGGATTTTTGTTCCCAGGACAGTCTCTTTGTTTTTGTCAGATGACTGTTTAATGTGAAATCCAAGAAAATGCCTTTATTTGCCCCCCTCTGACTTTATCCACAGTTTAGCCTGTATTGTTTAAAAGCATGTTGTAAGAATTCTAATTATTCTCTTCCCTATTTCTGAATGGCATCTTTCTTCAGGCACACAAGTCTTCTGTGTTTAGTGTCAGCCTTTGAATGTAGTGATTTATCCACACTTGAAATGACGTTGAAAATTTTTCTGTGAGGGAGCTTTTTCAACGAATTCTCTCATAGAAACCACTTCTTAAATGAGGCAAGGAAAAATATTCTGCTAAAAGTCTGTTTAATATTAAGAATGAAATAAACATCTTTATTGGTCATACATCTTACTGCAAGTAATGAACATATAATATGCTCTTTGCTTTTACATTTTATGTTGGGACACACAGCACTGACATCCAGATTTACCTGGCAGAAATTTCTCAGCAGCTTAATCTGAGAACTTTAAATATTTTTAAGGGCTACACCAAAGTTACAATTTATTTGAAAAATAATGAAAGTAATCCTAGGAGAGTAAAACTCCTAACCTGAAAACTTATGGAAGGAAAAAAATATCCAACCTGCGAGGACTCTCCTCCCTCAATTCTTCTTCCCCTTTTCTACCCACCACTTGAACTGATCAGAAAATACTTCACCAGAACTCAAGAAGACAAAAACTCTGTTAGTTTGCTTTGCTCTGCTCTGGTCTTACTGCACAGGCTCACAGCACTGCTTCTTTTAAGTGGTAAATGTGTTTTAGTGGGTCACTCTTTTGTGGAAGTCTTTGAAATTTAAATTTAAAGATCTTAGGAGTAGCTTACCTTGTTTCATATGGTAATGTTTTTTAATAAATGGAAAAATCTTTCCCCCTGAGTTTCCATACTTGTTCTTTGTCAAATTGAGTTCTAACCATTCCATTTCTCTCTAAGTGATCAGTATAGGGGGGAAAATGGTAGCAAAATCAAGCTGTGTATTCCTGCTGTGTTTATAATGCACAAGAGGTTTTAAAAATGTCACACACTCCTGAAAAAGACTCCTGTCTTTGTCTGGAGAATTGCTTAAATTTGCCTTCAGAATTGACCATGAGCAGCAGAGGGATTATTACATCTTGTTCCTGAGGAGCTGAAGGAAAAATCTGCCTCTTGTGCCCTCAGCACTTTTTCTGTTGACTGTTTCTGTCCTCACTCTGAGCAGAAACAGGAAGATGCATCCTCTGATATGGAAAATGTTTTATTAAAAAGTCACTCTGGGAGCTGCTTGCTGTGTCCATGCACAAGTCCTTGGACATGTTTTTTTCTCCAATTTGTCCTTCAGATCCTCTCAGGAAGCATGGAAAGGATTCCTTTGCAGGCAGGTCAAGAGCATTCTGAGAAGGGTTTCACTTATGGACAGCTTTGTACAAAAAGTTGCTTCCATGGCTCTGGTTTTTTGGTTTTTTTTTTTTTTTTTTTTTGCAGAGGCTCCAGCAATCCTGCAGTTGCTCCTCAAATAACTGTGGGCTTGTGCAACTTGTGTTGCTGTTTCCATACCAACAAATGAAACAAGTCCAATTTGTTTGTGCCCACAGTGAAGAGTCTGGGGATTTTTTTTTTCTGCTCTCTATCTCGTGATATGGGAAGTATAAAAATACAAGCTCTTCATAGCTCGTTGTAGTGAATCATCTCTCACCCAGCTGGTCTGGGCTCCTGTTTAATGATGGGATGAAAATCTTTCAGAATAAGATACAAAAGCTTCATTTTGTATAGCTCTGAGATTCAGGTTTAGGTGAGGTTTGAAAGAATGAATAATTAGTAGTTGCTAAAGTGTGCGGCATAAAGTTCAGTGTGGTTTTGATGGATTTCCTGGCATCACCCACGTGGGCAAACATCTCACAGTACCTGATGAAGTGTCTTTGCTGTCATCAGTGGCTTTAATTTGTTGCCATATCTAAGACTGGATCAAAATATCCATCCATCCATCCATCCATGCATCCATCCGTGATCCAGCAGAGTATATAATATAAATTGGAAAGTTTCAGGTGAAAAGAATGATTGAGGGATTCAGAACTGAAACATGTGATCTAAAAAGGGGAAAAATTAATTCTGGAGTGGTTTGCACTGACTTTGTGCTTCCCATTGAAAGCATCTCCAAATGAAATGTTGTCTGTCCTTTGTCACTGATGTTTGAATTTCACTTAGATTAGCCATAATGGAAACCTTTCATGTTCATTCTATCAGAGAAAGTAGAGCACAACAATTGTGGTATTGCTGAAAAGACCCATTTGCTTTTTTACTTGGCTGAAGTAATGCTGAAAATAGAAATATTTGACCTTACTTTATTGTTTGTTTGAACTGATCATAAATTTAGCTCTGTTTGAGTGTTTCTGTGAGAGACGTTTGTTTCCTGGAGCTGAACAGCTCATAGTTCTATAAACAAGTCTATAAACAAGAAATCCCATTCAGTAATACCAACAGTGAAATTTCTTGTCTTTTATCTGTATTTAAACAAACTCACAGAATGTTGCCTGGAAGCATAAATTGTGTTGCTCTCTGTGTGGCTGTTGTAGCTGAAAGATGCATATTGGGCAACTGAATTAAAATTTATATAATAAACTATTCACTTTGATTATAAAAAAAATCTGTGTGGCTGTTGCAGATGGAATTTTTGCCTGGTTTAAAGATCAATATTGGATAGCTGAATTAAAATTTATGTAATAAACTATTCATTTTGTTTGAAAAAAGTCTCAGCAAGACTTGGCATTGTCTCATTTCTATGTAATGTCTGAATTTATGATCTTGGAGGTCTTTGCCAACCTTGATGATTCTCTTGATGATGCTGGAAGTGCTGAAACTCCTCTTTCCCAAACTCCTTTTGGGATGTAGGTGCTCCTGTGGTCCCATGTGATGTTGCTTTGCTTTTTGTTTCTTTGGTAGAGAAGGAAATTGCTGCTGGCCTGGTGAGAGCAAACCTGAGCAGCAATTTTTGCAAGGTTAAGGATTAACAGGGCACGTGGATAGAAGGGATAGTTACAGCTTCCAGTCTTCTCTCAGCGCTATGGACTTCATCTTTTAGTGGGCAAAAATAATCGGGAATGGTTTGATTTAAGGTCCATGTCTCAAGAAAAAAATACCCAAGTTGAAGTGTGCCCATTTAGTTTATGCAATAAAGAAAACAAAGCTGGGTCAGCTCTTCAGCCTCCCAAACTGACATTTCACAACAGTGACCTTGAGGACAAATTCTCTTTTCTTTTGCAGCTGCAGCCGCCTCCGAAACATTCAGAGCATCCTGACACAGAGCAGCAAATCTCAGCCTGATGGAATCCTCTGCATTTTAGGTCAGTGTTACATTTTTGTTCTCACTGTACTGATAAAGATACCACGAGTTTCAGAAAGAAGAAGATGATCTCCTTCCTGCTCCGAGGTCCAGGCTGGGCTCTCAGGGAATGAACAGCTGATTGCTACACTCTGTTCTCCCTAAACAATTCTTCAGCCTATTTACTAATTTTGGGCAAAAAGTTTAAAGAGTGGCATGAGAAACCCAGGAAGCAGTTAGGGGTTAAATGTTGGCACGTAAACAGCATGTGGTTTCAGTGCTTTATTTCTTCTGGGTTTGGGAGAAAAGGGCAGGAGGAAGTAAAGGTGCATGTGCAAGTGTGCTGTAGGAAAATAAAGAGGGGTTTTGTACTGCTTTAATACCATTTCATTGACTCTTGTTTCATATTATATAATCAGTGTCAAGATATTAAAGGAAAAATGCAGACATTGTGATTGAAAACTTGAGTCCTTAGAGAAAAGGACTGAGGAGTGATTGTTTAAATAATATATTACAGTTAAAGAGAAGTCTGATGTTGCCCTAAAGAAGCTCTGTGTAGGAAGTGATACAACAGTCTTGTTTTTTTAAGATTTTAAAATTTTATTTATTAATGATGTAGCAAGAAAACTTAAAGCTCATTTACTGGCCCACAAAGTAAAAGTTATAAATATATATGACCTCCTTCTCTTTGAGTCAATGCAAACTGTACAACATGACCCTTCCTACCCTACATTCTCTGGGGTAAGAGGTTAAGTCTCTGGCTAAGTAGTAACTGTACAGCCAAAAGGTCTGTGAGGTCACTGTGTCAGCCTTCCAGTGAAACTTAATCATACAGGATAAACTCCTTGGGTTTTGTCTTTGCTGCTAATTTAATTTCATAAAATATGTTAAGTTGTGCCATCTCACCGATGACACCTCAGTATGTCTTAATTATTGTCAACTCTGAGACTGCAGGAAGTCCCAGGTGAAGAACAGTCACAGAAAACATGGCCCAGCTCTAAGGAAAGCAGAAGAATTGCTTTATGTAATCCTCAGTGTCATGTGGAGGATTTAATTCTATTCATAAGACCATACCTCTTAGTAAATAAGCACTTGTGGTATGGAAATATAGGAGGTGTGTTTTGTTGGGAGTCTTGTGCTTTGCACTGATCTCTCAGCACCCACAATGGGGCTCTTGTCTGCTCTGACCTGGCTCCTGTAGCCTGCAGAATTTCTGGCATAACTTTCATTAAACAGGCATGTCACTGTTATAAATGCATTAAATCTGTCATCAAATACAAGCTTCAGATGACAAAAAACATGTAGTTTTACATCCCGAGTCCTCTTGACTTGTGTGGAAAGTGGATACTCATAACTCTGCTTTTTTACAGTCAGTGCATGTTCTGTTTCACTTGGCTGCTTTTAATGGCTTGGAGTTAATGCAGTTCCCTCACCTCAACTTTAGTTTCATACTGGGCTGTGAGATAGAAACAATATAAACTTCCACGGCTTTGCTTCAAGTTGGTTAATATTTGTACTGAAATTAAACCCAGCGTTGTGAGATCCCAAAGAGAGATGAGAACTGATCCACTGTTGATATAAGTATTTAAATGTAGTTACAGCTGATTTTTAGAAACAATCCTCTAATCTGATTTTGAAGTAGTTGCATGGTAACATTCCTGCATTCTTTGCTGGGGAGAGAAGGCCTCACAACTGACAGGAAGAAGGAATTTGGAGGTTGGCATGTCAGATGCCTTTAAAAAGCTGTGATGGCTCAGCTGAGCGTGTTGCTGGTAAGGCTGGTCTACCTAAATTATACTGTAAACTGTTTTTTATGATGGTGGTGTTTCTTGCATCTTCCAGCAGAGATTTTCAGCTCGTGCTCCAGTTGCTCTGATTTCTCAGGATGTGCATTTAGCGTGAGCAGGGTGTCTGTAACCGACTGTAGTTGGAGCTGCTCTGATTTGGGATCCAACTGTTTGACTATTCAGCACAGCTGAGCTGAATTTTTGCAAACATTGACATTTATTTTTTATTCCCCTTGAAGAGCGTGGGGATTCTTTCAAGGCTGTTCCAGTAAATCTTTATTTTACCTTGGTTCTGTTCACATATTGATACTTTTATAGGTTATTTTTTCTCCATTATATCCATCCTACACAGAGCTCTTCCTGCTGGGGTTTTTCCCACATTCTAAGAACATTTAGTACATTGCACTGATTGTTCATCACATTCCCTTTCCAAACAGAGACTATTTTAAGGATTATTCTGCCAGCAGTTCCACAGTTGTGTGTTGGTTTTGGGCCAATGTCTAAAGGTGCTGTGTCCATTCCCTCCAGCCTCACCTCCGTGCTCCCTCCGTGATGTCCCCAAGTGCATTTTGCATCGGTGCCGGTGGCGTTCGGTATCTTGCACCCACTTCATCTCACCGAGCAGACAGATTTTTTCCCCCGGATTTGGCCAGAACGTTTTCTGCCAATTTAGCAAACTGAATGGGCTCGCTGAGGGGCAGCTGAGCCCTGGCTGCGGGAGCAGGAGCAGGAACGGCTCCTCGGGGCTCAGACTGAGTCATTGTCTGCTCACACCCTGGTGAAGAGCTGGGAACAGGCGGGGGAGTTACCAAACTCCCAGCTCAGCTGGAGACAGGCGTCGGGGTTTCCTAATTAATGGCCTTGCCCATTGTTCTGGGGAGAACTCCTGATATGCTCTCGGGGGTATCTTATCTTGGTCATTGTTTCATTTCCTGTTTGTTTTCTGCTAACTATATCTCTTCCTTTAACTCCGTATGTTTCTGTAGAATAGCACTAAAGCCTCGGTGTGAAAGCTCCTGGCTGGATAGGATACTTGAAAGACCCAAGCAGACCACAAATCCCAAATATTCTGCTGAGTTCATGGTTTTCTGTTAAACCATGTTAAAATAAAAAAATGCCTTCCCTGCATGCCTGTCAGTGCTCTGAAAGCAGTAAATTCACCCACGTCCTCTTTTACAAGAATTAAATTTGTCAGCTGTCCCCCCTAACATCTTTTTGTTTTCCCTTCCTTCTGTCCTTAACTGAAAAAGCAGGGGTTTAGTGTTTGGCTTCGAAGATCTTCCCTGCTTGAAGCTCTGGTGCACCCAGATAAAATCTCAAACTCTTCGAGTTATGGTGGCATCATANGACCTTAAAGATTATGTAGTTCCAACTCTTTCCCATGGGCAGGGACACCTTCCACTATCCCAGGTTGCTCTCAGTCCTGTCCAGCCTGGCCTTGGACACTTCCAGGGATCCAGGGGCAGCCACAGCTTCTCTGGGCCTCCCCACCCTCACAGGGAGCAATTCCTTCCCAGTATCCCATCTAACCCTGCCCTCTGGTACTGCGGAGCCATTCCCCCTTGTCCTGTCACTCCATGCCCTTGTCCCAAGTCCCTCTCCAGCTCTACTGGAGCCCCTTTAGGCACTGGGAGGGTCTCTGAGATCTTTCTGGAGCCTTCTCTTCCCCACCTGTCCCAGCCTGTCTGTGCCAGATTATTGCTCCTCTGACAGCCTTCAGAAGGTGCCTCAGTTAGGAAAGTAATCAGTAAAACAGATTATCTTCAGGACATTGTGTGTGCACACTTTACAAGGTTGCAGCTGATTCCAAGGAGACTGATTACATTGAAATGGAGTTCCCTAAAACAATGGGACAGTTTCTTCCTGAAAGAAGGGAGGCTCCACTTGTGTGTAACTAAAATCCCACCTAGACACAAGGGTTTTGGCAGCAGTACTTGGATGCTGAGTCCCATTGAATTCCGGATTACATTGGTGTGCCTGCTTTCATGGGGCTGAAAATGTAAATAAAATAGAGGGACACATACGAATGAGAGGTCAGAAACAGCAGGAGAATGAGGATTCAAAGATGATGGCAGGAGAGATTTTTTGAGGGCTGAGAAAGCTGGGACAGATGTGAGGCAGCTTCTCCATTGCCCAACAGAGTCAAGGAATCACAGAATGGTTTGGGTTGGAAGGGAGTTTAAGATTATCTCATCCCACCCACTGCCATGGGCAGGGACACCTTCCACTAGCCCAGGTTGCTCCAAGCCCTGTCCAACCTGGCCTTGGACACTTCCAGGGATGGTGAGTTCCAAACCTCTCTGGGCAAGTCCAAGGAGTGCAGTGGCGCAGTGTGTGAGTCTGAAGGGATTGAATTTGTCTGTTCCATAGTTTTACACCAAATATCAGATACCCTGTATGATGGTTTGAACCTGAGTTGATGGACAGTTTGTTTAGACCAATAACGCTTCTCGAAACTCACATGTTTAAACCGTGTGGGAGCCCGGGAAATTTCTCTTCCTTCCAGCTTTCGGGCTGGTAACAGGGCTCTGGCTGGCAGAATACCCAAAGTTACTGAGCAAACAAGGGGTTTATTAAGATGTGGGATTTAGTAGCTGGATGCAGACACAGCATCTGGTTAGCACTCGAAAGCTGAAGCATAACATGAAAAAGGAGCGTAAATAGAAGAACCTGAGGTTTGTTCCAAATTTTGCCACGCTCAGGTGGCTCTTGAGTAGTTTGGTTTCCAGTTCAAGTCCTGAGACTCAGATGTTCAGGCCCTGTTATTACATTATCAAAGTCCTGATCTCTCCTTTAGAAGTGGTAACAAATCCTTATTTCTTGGCAGCCATTCCACTGTATCCTAGTATAACAAATCCTAATTTGTTGGCAACCATTCCACTGAATCCTGATATAACTTGGTAGGAAAACTTGCCATTAGAGGAATTTTTTGGCAGTCAAGACTGGTGACCTCTGTGAAATGTGGATGGCAAGGATGCTGCTTTATGTGCAGTTTTACTTGTTTGAGAAAACTGGATTTATTACAGTAGAATTATGAATTATGCCTGTGACTGTCATCCAGAGAGATGAAAATATTTTTTAAATCTGTGGCCTCATTCCTTTCTTCTTGTATCTATCTTCTGTCTCCAGATATGCTCCAGATCTTCAGTTGTTTTCATTTAATTCTCCAAAGGACCAGCAAAGGTTTCCTTGGAAGTTCTTTGTGCCCCATATGTTTTGTCAGAACTTCTTTTCAGCGTTTGCCAGGAGTCTGCAGTGGCTCTCTGGTGACTCAGGGATTGCACTGTAACACTGATAAGATAATGTTTAATCATGTATTCTAAAGCAGGAGATTTGGGTCACGGGATTAGTTCGTTAGGAAGCTTCAATCAAGAACATATTAATTAGAATGCATCCTGCATCCAGACAGATGTTTGAATTACTAGACAAAACGGAATTTTGGATGCAGGGCACTGCAAAAACCAAGACTTTCAAATTTTTGAAGGAATACTTGTGGATTTAGGTTGAAAGTGGAATGTCAGCATGTGGCAGTGACCTTGCAAAAACTCCTTTTTCCCTACCCTGTTCTCCCAGTATGTTCAACTGGGGAGTTGAGTTCATACTCCTGCTTTAAAGTTTAATAAATTGGGGAAGAAAACAGACTTTTCAGGTGTGCAGTGTTGGGACACACAACAATTCCCCTGTGGTTTTGCTTTTGCAGGGATAGACAGTCGATACAATGAAGGGTGCAGGGAGCTGGCAAATTATCTGCTCTTTGGTTTGTACAACCAGAACAACAACGACTTCGAAAGGACGGGCTTTCCTGAGGAAGTTCTGGATGGTGAGTAATGTGCTCAGCATTTTTACCTGTTCTGGAGGGAAGATGAGCAGAAAAAGGGACACAGAAAAAAAAAAAGGTAATTAAATCTCAAGTTGTCTATACATGCCTGAAAATGTCTTCTTAAAAACACTGAAGAACTCATCTTTAAACATAAAAATGATGTATTTCATATGTTTTATGGCCCACAAGTTACCTCAAATGTTGTAAACTTACCCAATTACAGCCCATTAGTTCACTCAGTGTGTGTATGTACATGTTATTAATCATTGTGTGATCACACCTCTGCAGTTCTAAAGTACCTGAGCTCTTTTTTACTTCAGCACATTCACTCACCTTTGTCATATTTGGAAGGTGGCCAATCACTGCGATCACATCTTCTTACTCCCTTGTTTGCATGGAACTTCTGGATATCTCCCCCGTAGGCTGTGGTGGTGTTAGTTTTTAGTTGGAGCAACTCTGATGTAATGTCAGGCAAGAGCAAGTGGAGTTGAGAGTTGTGGAAGTGCTCTGGGAGGACTCATCCTGACCCTCTTGGCTGCACAAAGGACAGGCTGATGCAAGTTCTGTGCAAGACTTGGGAATAACCCCATGGTTGTCTGGAACTGTAACAAGTGCTCTTGTACTTGGAGCTGCCTGTGGCTGCCAACTGTTTCTTCTCCTTGTTTAAAAGAATTTAGGAATTGCACTGCATTGAGACAGTTGAACAATTTTCTTTTTTAATGAGGTAAAATGAGGAAAAGATGTTTTCCGTTCGGTTTCTTTTGTGCGTGGATGGGTTCCTGATGCTGGAATATTTGTCCTGCTTGTTGCAGATATAATCATATTAATAAAACCTGACAGTGTTCATCTGTACTGCAACCCTGTGAATTACAACCATCTTTTGCCCTATGTGGCACACTGGAGGAACTTGCATTTCCACTGTCTGACTGAAAATGAGGTAAGTGAAAAATGAATGCTGACAAGATTTGCTAATGAACTTGTTAATGAACTGATCCTTAAAGTGAAACTTCTTTTTTTTAACATTCTTTCCAGAAGCCTTTTTCCCTTTCCTCCTCAGCAGGGGAGTGATCTGTGTGTATATCTGGGTATTAATCATTTGCTAAAGTGTGCAAGAAGAATATGTTGTCAATACTTTTATTTGTTGGAGCGTGAAGACAAATTGCTCCTCTCTCCCACTAATTGCTTTTGTTTTGACATGAGTCAGTGATCTTTTAATGAGGAAAAAAACGTGGCTTGTGAGAAATGCAAAATCTGAATCAAATATCACAGTCAGTACTGAGATTTCCAACAACAGCCTTGTTTGCTGCCAAAGCAGTATTTGCATTGGTTGCCAGTAGTTTTAGAATATTAGAAAAGATGGGCTTAGTAAGTAATTTAAAATCAAGGAACTTCATTATGTATTTTCATTTTAACTATTAAATCTTCCTTTCAAGAACTATTAACCTGATTTCCACTACATCCCATGACTGATGTGAGTTTCATCTTGAATTTAAATGTCAAAGTATTCTAGAAAAAAATCTGTTTATTGTTTTGAAGTATTTTTAGAGAAGTAAGAAATGAAAAAAATCTTTGTCTGGGTGTAGAATAAGGACCTTTTCATTCCAACAGAGACTGGAAGTGCTTCTTCCTACATTGAGTTCTGCCCAGTTCCTTTTCTAAGTTAGAATTATACTGAATTCTGCAGGGAGTGGGTTTGGAGCCTGTGATGTTGGTGGGTGAAGCCAGTGGAAAAATGAATGGGAAACTCAGGGAGAGAAACCTTTTGTTCCCTTGAGTGTGCAGCTTGGAAGTGATGGGGTTTATAATAAACTGATTGTGTTTTTATGTGGCTGGTTAATAGCTTAGATCACAGAATTAGGAAATAATTCATGTTACGAGGGACCTCTGGAGATCATCTTGTCCAACCTCCTGTTTAAGTGGTGAGATCAGATCAGGTTACTCAAGGTCTTTCTGCAGCTGGGTGTTGAAAGCATCCAAGGATGATGAGTGCAGAACCTCTGCTGGCTGTCTGCTCCCTTTCCCACTGTCCTCCTAGTGCAAAAGTGTTTCCTTTTGTCAGATCTAAACCTTTCTTGTTTTAAATCCTGCCTTTTGTCGTGACCACTGTGGAGAACCTGGCTTCACCATCTCAGTAATATTTTGGTGGGTTTGAGGTGCAGATGTTGAGCAAGCCTGGATCTCTCCTTCTGGGACAAGTGATCCATCCCACTGATTGTGGTGACCCTCCTCTGAACTTGCTTCACTTTATAAATGTCTGTCTTGTCCCAAAACTTGTTGTGGATACAGTTCCAGAAGTGCAGCAGAGAGGGATAATTCTTGTTAGGATAGAACAGCTGAGCTCCAGGTTAAAACATGCCCTGGCAAACCCTAAAGCCTGGCTCCACGAGGCTTTTCTGTTGCCAAAATCCCTGCTGAAAGGGCAAATCTGATGCTGGGAAACTGTGCACTTTGGAATCAGGAGCAGAGTAGTTCTTACCACACAGTTGCCAGTGCAACTGCAATCTCAGCTATTGAATTTTAAGCTTCATCTTCTTATGGGCTTTGATATGATTTATCATGCTAAGTAGGAACCTTAATCACACAATGTTGGCTTGAAATAATGATGTAACTGGCAAGGTAAACCATGTGCCTTGTTCTTTGTGGAAATGAGGGGACAGGTTTGATTTTGGAAGCTGAAAATGCAGTTTTACTTCTTTTCTCTCTGAGGTGAATGAGCTGAGCATTTCCAGTCACATTCCCAGTGT
Organism: Machaerirhynchus nigripectus; assembly: GCA_013397975.1. Taxonomy (NCBI): domain Eukaryota; kingdom Metazoa; phylum Chordata; class Aves; order Passeriformes; family Dicruridae; genus Machaerirhynchus; species Machaerirhynchus nigripectus. The sequence continues at coordinate 2,007,248 of VZRQ01002785.1, read as the reverse complement.
ATAAGAATTACCAGTTTCCTAGATTACTGCTGGAAGACGAACAAAACGTTGCTGTGTCAGGCTTTAAGTGCATCCTGTTTACAGGAGAATTGCCTGCAGTGGCTTTTAAGGACTTTTTTTAGTGATAGAAATAACTTCATAAAAAGGGAACCAAAAAAGTGCAAGAATTTTAGAAATAAATAAAGCAGTGCTGTACCTGGCTCTGGCAAAACCTAGAGCTTCTCCTTTCTTTTTTCCTTCCTACTTGCTTTAACTAGACCACAGGGATTTAAGTGAATATCCTAGTTAATGGAAAAAAAAAACGCTGTTTTTTTAAAGAAATGCCCTTGTTCAAGATGGCCAAATAGGATAAAATACTGAAATTCAGTGTAGCAAAGTTGAACTGGCTGGATTTATTCCTGCAACAGCAGATTGTGAGCAAGCCTTTAGCACCCTGCCAAAACCCAAGTTCTTATTCCAATGACATTTTTAAGTCCTGAGAAACTGGCAGTTGTTTGGGGCTTGGCTTTGAACTGCAACTTTGATCTGGCTTCCTGGGATTGAAGAAGGAACACACCACGGAGGAGCTGGTGCTGCATCTTAAATTCAGGCTTGGCTTAAAAGAACTTGTTCTCAAAATAGATGTGTTGGGTGTACCTCTGAAGCTCAAAAAAGGTTCATAATCATGTAATTTGCCTTGATAAGAAGCTCAGAGTACTGCACATAAAATAAAATAGGCAAAACACCTCTGCCTTCTGATCTTGCTCCAGAAAACAAGTGGCTCTTGAAGAAGCCAGCAGGGCTAGACCTGTTGGTTCCAGACTTACTGCTAAACTGTGCCTTTTCAGGTCAAAGTCAGTGTGTTTTCAGGTTTGTGTGCTGTTACAAAAATGATTTCAGTGCCATTTGTCTCTTCAGTCTGGTTTTTATGCTTTTCTGAGTTAGGGTATTTGCTCTTCAGTCTGCTGACAGTGTTACATGAGGGTTTCTCCTCTTCTTACCTCCTCCTTTTCCTGCAGTTCAGCTTTCCCTGAGACCAAAACTGGTTCTCATTGCTTAATCTGTGACCTGAGGCTTGTTCTGTCATTGATTTTCCTTGCTCAGTGTTGTTTAGCTGGCAATACAGTATTTTAATTTTTTTCCCTCAGTGGCACGTTTTTCATGGCACATCAGTTGGCATCCTCAAAATAACTTTCATCTTTCAAATCTAGATGTTGAAAGATTTCACTGAAAGCTGAAAATGAAGTCTGTAATTATGCTTTCATCTGTCATGATTAAAAACCTTGCTCTGAAGTTTGATTATTTTTCAATTTCCATTGGCTTGAGTGCATCCCTGCCATGATGGCATTTCCAAAATACAGAGAATAAAGAGGTTCTTGAGCTTCTGGAGGCTGTAGGTGATATTTTAGTGCTTTACACGCTGCGTCTTCTCTTTCCTACCAATCAAATTAGAGCGTGCCTAATCCAATTTGATTTTAAATGACTTCTTTCAGTATGAAGATGAAGAAGCTGCAGAGGAATTCAAGATTTCCAGCTTTGTGGACATGGTCCGGGATTGCAGCCGCATCGGAATCCCCTACAGCTGCCAAGGTAGGCTGGGTTATGCTCAGAGCTGGAAGTGTTTTGCACCTTGCGACTTCAGGGAATGTAGATTTCCTTGCCTTAGGAGAGAAATAAGGATTAGTAAGTCATTAGTTTCCTTTTAGCCTCTTTTTCCTTAAGAGTTGAATTTCTTTCTGAGAGCTGGAAGCCCTCAGAGTTCATCTGGGGAGTGAATGCCCCCAGCGTGAGGCAGAGAAATGATTTGCATTCAGAGCAGTGTCTTGAGCTGCTGCAGAAATTCTCTGTTCCCATGGGAGCTCCAGATAAATCCTTCTTTATGCTAGGGAAGAATAAACATTTCTTTATGCAAGTTTCCTTTTTTTTTAGTATTGAAAAAAAACTGCCCTGCACAGCTTCCTGTTGGGATCTGGAGCCAGCCTTGAGCCTCAGCAGTGTAATCTTGCATTCTTTTCCTATTCCTAATTCTTTATTGCTTCCCTTAGGGAATGGTGATATGCTCTGACTGCCTGGAAAGTCATTAAGGGCTCGTGGGGGAAGGACAGGGATTCAGTGTTAGGAAGGATGTGAAGAAGTTGTGTAGCTTAAGGCTGATAATGACACTTCAGATGGTTTGCAGCTACACCAGGGAGCGCCAGGATGAAGAGTTTTCCTCTCCTTCAGCTTAAAATCCTGATTAAATGGGGATGATGGAAAAAATTCCTCCCTCTGAGGATGGTGAGGCCATGGCACAGGGTGCCCAGAGAAGCTGTGGATCCCTGCAAGTGACCCAGGCCAGGATGGATGGGGCTTGGAGCACCCTGGGATAGTGGAAGGTGTCCCTGTCCGTGGCAGGGAGTGGAATGGGATGGGATTTAAGGTCCCTTCCCACCCAAACCAGTCTGGGATTCTGACAGTATTTACTTAAGGCCAAGTATTTGAGGAACTGGAGTAAGCAAAGCTCCCTGTTTATTATCTCGAATTTTAATTGTTACTCAGCTTGTAATGAAGTGTGCAAGGAGATGTGGAATATCCTGAGAAAAAGGGACAAAATTTGGGGTGCAGAGGAGCTTCTAAAAGCTGCCATCTGCACGAAAAACACTTTTCCCCGAAAGGTTCTCATTTGTACAAAGATGGGATAATTGAGACCCTCAGTGAATCCCAAGGCCTCAGAGAGGGCTGAAGGGCCAGGATTTGTGAGGGAATGTTGCTGTCCTTGCTTTGCAGGCCACCTGCAGATATTTGACATGTTCATCGTGGAGAAGTGGCCGATCGTCCAGGCCTTCGCGCTGGAGGGCATCGGCGGCGACGGCTTCTTCACCATGAAATACGAAGTGAGTGCTTCCCTTTCTCACTTCCTTTCTGAAGCAGAAGGTACTCATTACATTATTGTGTTTGCAAAGTACTTTTTGAGATGATCTGGGCCTGACTCGCTGCTTGAGTGAGTTGCTAAATTGGATGAAGTTTTTTGGGATCTTGTAAAACTGAGCTTTAACTGTGGCAGGATGGAGACGCCGTGGTCTTATCCCCGTGCTGGGATTCTGTTCTGAGCTACACAGCTCTTTGTCCTGGATAAACCATTATTTGGGCCTCTGCAGTGATTTAGAACTTCTTTCCTTTCCTTCTAGAGCCTCCTCTACCAATAAACAATTTTTTTACCCCTAGATGGGTTTTTTTACCCCTAATTTTTTAGAGGGGTTATAGCTCTTCAAGAGCAGAGCAGGAGGGGCTGGTTAGTGACAAACACCCTGAGATGAGCTCAGGAAGTCACTGGTCACTGCTTTTGACTGAAGAGATGCATCTCCTTCTCTCACTAACATTGTATATTCATGGATCATCATACCCTGCTGAATAGGGCATCAGTCAGGATTTATTTGCTCCTATATTTAACAATGATTTGCTGTTCCACTCTGAGCAACTTCTGCCATTGATTTGCCCATTTATTAATTAAGCTCTGCACAGCATTTGCAGATGATAGCTTTGCATTTCTGTACTTGTTTAAAGCTTCTTTGATTTCATTTTCTTGAACCTCTGCCACAGCAATGCAGATGTCCCATTTTTCTTATCACTCCTCCATTATTACAGCCACAGTGGGCTTTTGTCTGACTCCTGATAGCTGGAAAACCCCCAGAGAATTAATAGTGCCATTGTTAAAGTCTCATCATATCTAGAATTTTCGTGCTTACTCAGAAGTCTGTTCTGTGAGTTCATGTGCCTTTCTGAGCACTGTTCTCTTTCCACTGGTTCCTTTCTTCAGGCTTTTTTTTCATTCCATCCCTGGTACTGTAACACCTTGTGGTGTGAACCTGCCCCAGTCCATTAAACAGAGAGTGCAAACAGATCAGCACCTTTGGGGAGGACAATCAATAGCCCTTCTTGATATCTGAAATGAGTCTGTGAAAATTTGACTGGCAATTCAGGAGCTGTTTGGGTCTTTAATTGCCCTTTAATTACCCCAGTTCATTTGACAAATCCCTGGAGGCTCTGAAAAAATGTTCAGACACTGTGGCACAGACAGAACCTCTCCTGTGTGATCCAAGGACTTAATCCTGTCTCTAAGCACTCCTGAATACTTAAAAAGGATCAGGGAAAATTCTTGGACTCCTTTTTTAAGAGCAATCATGTTGGCTCTGGCAGTCCAGCCAGCTCCAGCTGGAGTTCTTGCTTGCTTCCTTCTTGAAATCATGAGGGGATTTCAAGTGGGAAGTGACATTCTTGACTTCTTACGTGAGTGTTTGTGTGGTTCTCTGTCAGGCAGCTGCTCTGTGTCACTGATGGGGGAGGAAGCCAGACTGGGAGGGAAGTGCATTTGGGACCACTGTAAATGATCTGTAAATTAATATTTCTGCCATTATTAAAAGGGGAGCTTTTAGATGCATTTTTAGCTCAGACTTGCCCTCTGAGGTTTTCCCTCTGCCTTTTGTTCTCCTAAATTTGGATATACTCAAAGGATGATAATGCAGGATTTTTTTCCAGTGTTTTAAAGGCAGTTTCTCTCTTACTGCAAAAATCAGAGTTGCTCAAGATGCTGCAATTTAGAAAATTTACTGTGTTTGTAGGAATGGAATGCAAGTGAGCTCTGGGAAATCATTATTAACATACCTAATTACATGAATACCTGGAATAACTGTAAAGCAGTGGTTCAGGAAAATTCCAGCCAGTGTTGCCTTTTTAACTGAGTGGTGGGGAACCCTGTAAATGCAGAAATCGTTCAGATATAAGTGTCCTTTAAGAATATATTTAAAAATATTATTCTCATATGCATCATCCTGCTACTTGGAAGAAAATATTGCAAAGTTAAACTGTCTTAGCCTAAATTTACATTAACTTGGAGCACGAACTGGCTGGTGCTCAGGATGAGTAACCCTGGAATCTGCTTCTTGGCTGTCTTAACTCAGAAGACTCATCTTGCCCTTCAGCCTGCACCAGCTCATGCTGTTCTTTGCTATTAAACTGAAAAACTTTTTGAAATGATTTGTTTGAAGGGTGCAAAGAAAGATTTGCACTGAGTTCAGACCCTCAGTCGAGGAGATGAGTCTCTGCACTTGTATCTGGTCAGGTCTTTTGTAACAGGCTAAAAATATTTGTGAAATCAGAGTTAAGAAGCACTATTAGACAGGGCAGTGTGCTCAAGGCTGTCTCAGTGCAGCTTAAACCTGAATCTGTGGCCTTCTTCGTGGTGTTTTTCACAGAAACACGTTTAAAATCTCTTTCAGTTAATGGATGTCAGTGTTGACTTGTGGAAGACCTACAGCAAAATGGATCCCGTGTCCTTGGAGGATTTGCTCTTTGAGGTAACGCGGGTGAAATGTTCTGCATCAGCTCCTGCTTGGTGTAACCACCAAGTAAAAGTGTTGTGATTTTTTTTGGTTTACAAAGTTTATGGGCTTAGTCTACAGGCTCTGCCTGCCGTTGCTTGCAGGGTCTCCTGCCATTCCTTAAATACACCACAAACTCTGCAAAACATCAAAATAACTTGGCTTGCTTTCCTTGAATTTCTTACTCTGTCTGAAAATCTCCTAAAAGTTTTTCTTCGTGTCGTTAAACCACGTACAAAGAACATGAAGTTGCTGTGGTTTTGTGTGTTAATCCTCCTTTTGCAGCTAGGAGGGTTAAAAAAAAAATCCCCTTTAGCACAAAGCCATTCTTCCAGGAGAAGAAAAGCACTTTTCAGGATGCTTTGTAACTCCTTTAAGTGGGGAACAGTGACACTCAGTGGCTGCCCTGATGCTTTGGGAAGTACAAACAGTGGAAAGGGTTTGTCACATGAATGCCATGCTCTGATCTCAGTGCTAGAGGAGAAAGCATTGTATAAATATTAGTATTTAATAGTATATATATTTTATAATTATTGGTATATATTAATTTTTTAGCTTGACAGCAATTTAATATGTAGCAAGTTCAGCAGTAATTATCCTTTATTAATAAAATATTAGTAGTTCCCACCAGTTTGGTTGTTTAATCAACTGCTGTAATGATAATTAAAATAACATAAAGTTTTTATGAGGCTCTCAGTCTAAGTAATTCCTCTGTGATATTTCACTTCCCCCCCTCTGTGGCGATGTGAGATTAATGTTTGGGACTTGTCCTACACTCTGAGCAGACCTATTTATCATAATTTGAAGTTTTCAGCCTGAAAGTCATAGTTAAATTGACTTATGTTTTCTGAGAAAAATAAGCATAAACCACACACCCACAAAAAGACACCCTGAAACCCAGCAGAATGTCCTTATCTTCTAAAATACATTTATTTTCTTGAGCGGCTTGTTCCATTGGGCAGTCTGTATTCCAGTGAAATGTCACCTTTGCCTTCCTTTCTCTGCTCTGACACTTGCATTGGGAAGTAATGTCAAATATTTTCCTTCTAGGATTTAATGATCTTTGAGCACCAGTGGACCAACTTTTTTGCGAATTTTGACACTGAAATCCCCTTCATTCTGGAACTCTCAGAATCTCAGGCGGGGGAGGTAGGCCTGCTTCAGCAATCCTCGAAAATCCTGCTGTTAGCCATGCACAGGAAACAACTATTCAGCATTATTTTGTTTTGTTTTCACCCCTATCCCTTCTCACCTTTCACGTTTGAGGAATAAAAACACATGGTTTGGGTTTTTTTCAAGTCACCACCCACCTTAAAAATCCGTGGTATGAGGGCTTAGGACTGCTGGGGTAATTCAGTCGAGTGTTTGCTCCCTGATAATTCAATTTAGGTGCTTCATATCTGCACAAGAGATATTTGTGGGTAGATTAGCTTTGATTTGGATGGAATCTGGTATGTGCAGGGCTTACCCAGTTGGATTTGCACATATCAAACCTCAAACATAACTGAAGGGAGCATAGAGCGTGGGAGAAAACAGCACAGGATTTCTGGGGGTGGCTGTTGCTTTCTGATGCATTTTGTTGCTTTCTGATGCGTTTTGTTGCTTTTTTGAAGCATTTTGATGCTTTTTTGAAGCATTTTGTCGCTTCCTCTGGGGTAGTGGAAGGTGTCCCTGCCCATGGCATGGGGTTGGAACTAAATGGGCTTTAAGGTCCCTCCCAACTTAAACCATTCAATGATTTAATAACGTAAAGGAGAGACTTAGTGGTGTTTATGTTTGTTTATGGAGGTTGGAAGTATTTTTTGAGGGTTCAGGAGTTTTCTCTGAGAAGGATAATTCAGGTTTTTTCTTAATGATAGGATATTTCACACCTCTGTTCATGCAGTTCTTAATAATTTCTGTTTTTTCAATTCTTCACAGCCCTTCAGAAGTTATTTCAGCCATGGCATGATCTCAAGCCATATAACAGATAACAGGTAATTATTACTCATTGTTCCCTGGGGTGTCACTACTACCTCAATATTTTATTTCCATATCCCTGATGCTATAATGCTTAAAATTCCTTGTGGGATCATCTCAATACATCCCATCTCATACTGAAAAAGAAGCCATGCAAAGGCACTTCCTGGAAGGATAAGCTGAATTTTCTCAGGATTTAAAGCTGTAGTTCTTGTATATCCCATGACATTTTGTGCATTGTGATCAGTTCCTTTCCTGTTCCATCCCTGGAAACCCCAGCCAGGCTGTACAGGGCTTGGAGCAACCTTGGGATAGTGAAAGGTGTCCCTGCCCATGGCAGGGGGTGGATCGAGATGATCTTTAAGGTCCCTTCAACCCAAACCATTCTGTGATGCTGTGGCAGAGTTTTAACTGAAAGCTGTTGTTTAGCTGAAGGTTGTGATGCAAAATCCACGTTGTGCTGTCCTGAGCTAAATCCAGGTTTGTTTGGCTGCTTGAATCTCTCTGCACATTCTTCTGTATTTGGAATAAACCAGTGGAGTTCAATGCCCTTTACTGCTGGCAGCATCCTCTGTTGTTTGCATTGCAATAATGAAAAGAAAATCCTTGACCTCTCCAGCTGAGTCTTGGGCCCAAAGCCAGAACTGAACCCAAAATAGTTTTGTTTGTTTCCAGCACGGTCATTTCAGGGTTTTTCGAGATGGTGAATTTTAAACTAAGCAGCTTTTCAAGGCAATTTAAGATAACAGAATCTTCTCAGAGCATTTGGGAACAGCCTTGAGATACGTTATTGTATTTGAAAGAAATTATCATCTTTTCAATGCAAGTGGATTTTTTCTTTGGAATTTAGTCTTTTCAGTGGGAAGTTTTGTGCAGCTTTAGAAATTATTTTGATCCCACTCCTGTAGTGAGAAGTTCAGCAGTTGGTCCATCACACTTGAAAGCTTTGATTTCATTTGTTGTTTGTAAACTTCCTGTGCTGTTTTGGTGGTGATTCCCTCTCTCCTCCTCAGCCCGAGCCGGCAGCCCTTCGTCCTGTTCGGCAGCCACTCCACGAAGGAAAACTTGAACTCTGGGAACTTTAATTTTCCATCTGAAGGACATCTGGTTCGAAACACTGGCCTTGGTGGAAGCACGGCTAAGCATATGGTAAGGCTTTGGGGAAGTTAGCTGAGATTTTAAAGCATTGTGTGGTCTCTTTTTCTTTGTATATTTTTTGTGCTTAAATGCCATGAGTTAAATACTTAATTCTTCTTAACATAAAGCACCTTAACAATCCATCAGTTTAAGGAAGAAATTTGCTTTTTTTTCTCTTTCCATGTTAAAGCATACAAGATTCTTAATCAGGGGACTGCTGAATGAGTTAAAATAATTTATTCTCTGTAAAAAGACACCTGGTGCTGTAAGTGGGTGGGGGAGAGCGAAATGCTGTTTGTGAGGATGTGTGTCCTGGCCACAAAGTGAAAATCTTCTATGATACACTTACTGTGACACACAGATTTTATTTCAATCACGTTTGTTCAGCTATTTCTTTAAAAAGAAATGAAAATCCACTTTTTTTTTTTGATAATACCTTTGCCAATAAACCTGGGATACTGACGTGTATCCAAATTCCAGTGTGTGCTCAGCAACTGTTGATGAAACTCTGAAAAGTCTTTCACAGTTCCAGGCCTGTTCTGATGAAGTTGTAAAGATTAACTTGTTTCCATCCCCAAGTGAAAGCTTGGTTGTTAAACATTTGCTGAGGTCCGTGGCTCGTTGCACCGCGGCGCAGGGGCCGTGCCTGGGCAAGCGACCCCAGGGAGTTGGGATCCTCCGGCTGGAGGGCCTGGGTGGCTCCAGAAGGCAACTGGCAGCGAAGGAGGAGAGAGGTAGAGTGTGGAGAGAGCTCCCTGCTGCCTCCAGGGGCTCTGGGAGTGGCAGTGGTGTGAGCCCTGAGCAGGTGGATGTGGCTGAGCGCAGGCCATGGTGGAGTGAGCGCATGAGTGAGGCCATGAGTTCATGAGCTTGTCAGCATTTCATGTGGAGCTGCCTCAGGCATGGATGGACGTGGGGGTTCTGGGCACAAATCACGTGTCCAGAGCCTGAGAAAGGAGTGGTTTTGCATCCTGGTGAAATCTCATCCTTCATTTGCTGCTCTAACACTTATTTCTGTCAAAACACTTTCAGTTCTGTCTTTTCTTCCCTTGTTAACAATAAGATCCCATTTGATACCTTTGAAAGTGCAAGTACAGTGTTATTCTGATGTACTTGCTCCATCTGTTGTCCTCAGATTCTGATGCTGTTTTTAAAAAGGTGGTTTATTTACAGGTACAGGTGATACTGTTTTAATAGGGTGTCATGAAAATAGTAAATAAGACCAAGTGCCAGCATAGTTATGGGAACCTGACACACTTTCCTCTCCATGAAAAGAGCAGTTGACATAGGAAATTGAAAACACAAGTCAGAGCTCATCTCCTTTCCAAAGTCTTGCAACCATTCAGGTCAAGTCAAAAGTGAAATAGACCTTTGAAAACGTAAGTTGCTTTTTCACAATCCAGTTCCGTCTGTGTCGTAAACTTCTGTAGTCTGTCAGTGCTTAGAAGACTTAAGGGGAATGTAGATAATTGTTAATTATTGCACCAATTTGTTTTACTGATGGCTTTTTGTATCTCATTAATACTGGCTGCTAGGTAGTGCAGTGTGTATCTCCAAAGGGACCTCTGGCTTGTTCAAGGACCTATTTTTTTGGAGCCACTCACATTCCTTTCCTGGGTAAGTACATTAAATACACCAAACCATATTACCTCTTAATTTTAAAATATTACATAATATTAAAAATTACAAAATAATTAAAAATTATTATTAAAATTTAAAATTATTTAATTACATAATTTTAAAAATCACAAAATATTTTAATATTTTTTAATATTACAACATATTACCTCTGATTCCATGAAAATCTGTAGCAATTAAAAGCTTTTCCTTCCTTTATGAGCATCAGGCCATGGAGTGGTAGATTCTGTAGCCAGTGCATGAAATCGTAGCAGATTTTGTGGGTAAAATCTGTCAGATCTGAGTGTTACACATAAAATCTGTCAGATCTGAGAGTGCAGAGCCTTTTTTAAGTACTAAACAAATATTTTAAGTCCATGATCCATATAGGTTTATAAAAAAATCAGTCTCCAAAAATATAGTAGTTCAAACTGGTAGTTTTCAAGTAACTGAGGGTTTTTAAAAGGATAAAGAAAATTCTTTCACTCTAGTCTTTTATCTGCTTTGTGCCCAGTATAATGAGTTACAATAGCTGTATTCCCAAATGAAAACAAGCCATGTAAAAATTTTAAAAAACTTTTTCTTAAGTATTTTAAATGGCTGGAAGAGTCCATGGCTACAGTCAGTCCTTAGGCTTATCTTGAAACCATACTGAGCTCAGAAAAGCTGAAGAGAAGGTGGTTGAAGGATTGGAATTACAGCCTGTGTTTGCCCTAGGAACATAAAATACTGGAGAAATTCCTTTTTAAGATGTGCAGCAGAAATGTTCTCAAAGTGTTTAAACCAAACCTTTCTTGTTTTAATCCAGGAAATGACAATGAGATGCTCAAGCAAACTGACCAAGTGTAAGCTGCCAACTTTTTACGTTATTCCTTTACTTTTCTCTCTTTCCACCTCGTGGCAGTAGGTGAAACCTGCTTGTAGTGGCTGTTGGCATTTGCAGAGACATTTTTATTCAGAATAATGTGCATGGGACAGGGTTTCAAAGGCAAAATGCTAGTGGAGAGCTTCAGTGGGTGCATTAGGAGTTGTTAGTGTGACAGCAGCAGAATAGGAAAGGAAAAATTCGTAAATTTTGCTTGAATTGTAGTAAAAAAAAATTACCTCAACAGTTACTTAAATGATTTTAAAAGATACTTCATATATACCAAAGGGAGAACACTGGAGCATCTTGCACAGATGGAAGGAAGAGTAATTTTTAGACCAGTTTCATGAACAATGTGTAAGATTTATGATGCTTAGTGAAAATGCCAACAGGGGACACTCCAGCTTGAGAAGAAATTCACTGTGTTAAAGTTAGATCAAAGTTAATATTTTTTTAGTTGGGAAGCTGCAAAGCTTCTGCACATTTTAACCTTCTCAAAATCAGACTTTGTTTATCCGTGTTGATGTCCACTTCCTCTGCATGTTGTAGATCCCTGTCCAGCTTGGAGAACACAGTAGATAATCTGCTTTGGTCCTGCTCTCTCTCTGGATAACCCAGACCTTTCCTTAGAGATTTTGTCCTCCTTGTGAGTTGGGATCATTTTAGGAGCTTGTTTTTGCTTCTGCAAAGCTGCATGTGACCTGGTAGCAAGGTATTAAAGGTGTGTCAGTACTCTCACACTAAATACTGTTGACTCCTGGTAATTGTGAGACAAAAAAATGGAGCTACTGCACTGAGCAGCAGATTTTTCCTTTTTTTAAATAGAAAACTGAAACTCCAACAGGTATTTTTCTTGCCTATATGTTCTCCTCAATCACTTTTTGTCCTTCTTCAGAAAGCCTTTGTACTAAGTACGTTTTTAATCAAGATGAGTAGAAAAGCTCTAAACAAAGCAGAGGTTGATAAAGGCAGTAATTTTAAAAGAATATCTTTTTCTTGGAAACATCCCAGTGTTGGTTCAAATAATCTAATTTCAACAGCAGCAGCATAATTGGCTTTTTTAGCAAACCTGAACTCATGATTTTCGACTTTTGCGTTGAGTTCTGTACCTGGTTCTTAGAGTTGTCAATATTTTACAAAAAGTGAAATTACAAGTATTTTATAACCACTCTTCAGTCCAAACTTGGCTGTATTGATTGGCTGGAGTGCATAAACCAACTCTGTAAATTGAAAGATAAACTGGGGATAAATTTTGTGATTTTATTTTTTTAAGAAAATGGTTCAAAAGCAACAGCACAGATGCTGTGTTATTTTACATTTTGCACTCCTAGCTTTCAAATGTTAAAATGGGAAGACGAGTAAGGTAAAGGACACCTCACTGTGGTGTTTTCCTACAAATATATAGGTGAGTTTGAGGGAAAACAGAAATGGTTGCAAAGTCTGGAAGAATTATAATAGAAAGGAATTCTGTTCCTTTACTGGGTGCAGTGAAAACATGCTAAGAGCATGTGAAAGCACAGAAAATTACATTCAAGAAACCTGAAAAAGCAGTGAGAAGGCTGAATTTGAAAATCAGTTGCTGCTGTTGGGGATGACCAAAGACAAGCTTTGGTGCATTTTGAGGTTCCTCCCCATTTGGGATCTTCAGGTGCTTTTTTTCCATCCTTCAGGAATGCTTTGCATATGGCTTAAATGCTGTATCCTTCTCTTTCCTCCCCCCTCTTCCCTCCCTCGATTTGGCAGTGGCAGGGGAGTAATGAGAGGACTTAGGGAAGCAGGAATTTCGTTGATCTGCTCATCTTTTTGTTGTAATTTAGCAGGAAAACAGAGGCTGATGTTGCTTGGTTGGGCACATGTGGGTTTTTCCCAGTGGTTCTGGAGCTATAAAATAACTGAAATTCATTCCTGGCTTCACCTGACTTTGGTTTATTTCTGTACAATTTTTTTCAGTCCTCTTTAAAGAAGGGAATTGGACTAAAATGGGATTGAGATTTCATGGAATTGTGGAATGGTTTGGGTTGGAAGAGATCTGAAAAGATCATCTCATTCCAACCCCCTGCCATGGGCAGGGACACCTTCCACTACCCCAGGCTGCTCCAAGCCCTGTCCAGCCTGGCCTGGGACACTTCCAGGGATCCAGGGGCAGCCACAACTTCTCTGGGAAATCCCTTCCAGGGCCTCCCCACCCTCACAGGGAACAATTCCCTCCCAAAATCCCATTTATCCCTGCCCTGTGTCAATGTGAAGCCATTCCCTGTGTCCTGGCACTCCAGGCCCTGCATTTAGGATGTGGTTCTGAACCCAACTGCAGCAAAAGTCAACAGTAAAACATATTTTTTATTCTTCACTAACAAAAGCAGTACTAAAAAAGGGTACATTTATGTCAAGAGGTATTTTCCCAAAATATCCTGCAATTTGAGCGATTTCTTTGCTCTAATTGAATTTTCTGAAACAGAAAGCTTAACTATAAAGCTACTTCTCCACTTTAATTTCAACAAAGACCCCCTTCCTTATTACTAAGGGAGCTGTACAATGAGAGGAAAAACTGCTCCTTTAAAGAGAGGAGGAAGAAAACTCTACCTGTCCAGTAAATGTTGTGTTTGTATTTCTCTTCAGTACGCTGTTGTCGCAAATATATTCTGCTGTTGTAGAGGCTGTGCTTGCTGGCATTGAGTGCTATGCTAAAACTTCCACTGAATCCAAGGTAAATGAAGCCCCCCTGTAATTGTTCTCTCTCTGTAATTGTTGATTTGGATTGCTTGCAAGTATTGAGATTTACGTGCAAACCAAAATGAGAACCAAAATCGTTCCGATGTCATGACACGAATCGAGTTCGTACCGTGGCCTCCAACCCGTCTCTGAATTCTGGTTAAAAAAGAAAAAAAAAAGGAGAGATTTTCAGAGTGTGTCTTAATTTTACCCATCTCCAGTTGGTTTTTCCATCTTTTCATGATTTTTTCCTGACCTCCTAGTAAGGAAAATGAGATCTGTGAAAGAAACAAATTTTAGCCTGGTGCATCAGTGTGTTACTGTTCAGTGTCTCTTGTTGATCTTTTATGGGTGCTCCTGGAGCTGCTGGGATTTGGAAGGATGGGAGAAGATATTTTATTCTTTTTTTTCTTTTTTTCCTTTTTTCAGGCAAAGGAGGTGGCAGAGCAGGTGCTCCTGTCTGTGTTAGACACCCTTGGCTTAGCACAGCTGAAATCTGCTTTACGGTGTGTATTTCCGTGGTTACTGATTGCTCACTGTGCCACTGGATTGGCTCCTTTGGAGGAAAAAATATCAATTATAAACTGAAAAATATTAATTTTAAACTGAAATTCCCTGACTGCCAAATTCCAAGACTTCATAATGCATTCAGACTTTAAAAATCATCATAATTATTCCATTTTCCTGCTTTCTTGATCACTTCTTTTCCTTTAAGTCTATTCCTGCTTATTTTTTACATTTACAAGTACAAACCACACATTTCACCTGTTCAACTTCTGTTCTACAGCTCCAAAATCGCTTTTCAAATTCAGGCTGTGAACAACCATGGCAGGTTTGTATCACTGTCTTACAGCTTCTTGTTATTAATTAGTGCTTTTCATACAGTAATCAATTAATTTTTCTCCTCTTGGAACTCCTGCAAAAACCTCATGTTTGATAATTTCACACAAGATGAGCTAAATGCTTTTGAGTATGAGATAGTTCAGTGATTTCATATCTGTAATTCTGTGGAATCTTAAAAACCTTAAAAGGAATAAAAAGCACTTGGGCAGACTAATTTTATTAACTGTTAATGAGTAGAAGCAGCATGAGCTCATTAAGAGTTTCATTTAAAAAATGCCTTTAACTTAGGAGATAGCACAAACTTGTGCTTATTTAATCCCCACACTAATTGACTGAAATGACCTGCACAAATAAGAGTTTATTTTAAAATAAAACAGCTTTTTTGGCTGCTGGGGAGTCACAGAATAATGACCTAGCTTTTAAATGTTTAATTATCATTGTTGTTCTAGAGTTACTCCATTAGATAACGAGGATAGCCTGAGTTTGATCAAAACGGTAAGTAATAATAATAATAGTAATAGTAATATTTATTTAATTAGAAAATAGATCCCAAGTGTCTGTTTTTCTGGGGCATGCTGAGATTTTTATGGGAATATAAGTGTAAGAGGAGAGATGAGGGAGATTTCGGATGCTGGAACAGATTTAACAAGAAGTCAGAATTCAGAATAAAACATTAACAGAGATTTATGATCTTGGGTTTTCACCACGTTCTAGAAGTGGTGGTTTAAGATGTTTGAAACATACAGATTTTGCTGTTTTCAACTGAAATATTTCAAGTTCTGCTTTCTTTTCCCTTTCCCTCCAACTGCTGGCTTGCTGCAGGCATCTATGATGGTGTTTGACATTCCAGACCTGCTCACGGGAAGAGGATGCTTGGGATCCGTTGTGTTTTCGGAGTCCTTTCTGACATCACAGATACAGGTCAAAGAAAAAGGTGAGTGTTTTAAATTCTGCCACCGCTCTTGTTCCTTCTGTCGGCTTTGCTGTGATGGGAGAGCCAAAGGAATTCCAAAGGATGTTATTGCTGTTACCCTGATGGCTTTGGAACATTTTTGGTGGGGAGAAGAGCAAAGGAAGAAGCAGTAGAAAGACCAGAATAAATCAGGATTTCTTTGGAACTTTGTAGCAGCTCTGTGTGTGTCATAGCACAAGAGGACTGAGAGTTCATCTGCTGTGAAAGCTTCATTTAAACATTCAGAAATCCTTAAAATAAGAAGATTTTCATATTTACTAAAGAAATTTAGAGTGTTCAAAGTAACTCACTGGACATTCTGAACTATATGGGTGCTCTTAGTTTAGTGGCCATGATGATATTAGGTCAAAGCTTGGATTTGGTGACCTTGGAGGGATATTCCAACCTTAATAATTCCCTGATTCCACTGCTTTGCTTCCCGTGGCTTCCCTGCAGATGGCAGCATCAATCCAGACTCCAGGCACGTTATCCTGACTGCAGCTATCCCGAGATTTGCTTCCTGGCTGGTGAGTGAGTGCACACAGCCTTGGCTCAGCTCATCCACACACACATCCACAAAGCAGAACTTGATACGGGGGTGTGGATGTCTGGGGGAAAACATGGAACTTGGGCACTGAAACAGAATGGTATAATATTAACATATTCTGATCTTTAAAATTTGGACAGGGAGTGAAAAACTAAGTGGAAACAAGCTGATGGTTCCATCCGTAGCACAAGCTTTAAGTTACTTCACTTTCACCTCGTCAGGTTTTCAGCTGTTTGAAAGTCTGGGTGTTTTTGAAATGCACAGTGTGACTTTTGAAAATTCTGTTTATTGTGGGGCACTTTAGATCAGCCCAAAAGCAAGCAAGGTCTGATTGCAGAGCTCTAAGGCACTACACTGTGTGAGAGAGAATTTCAAAGAATGGAACAAAGCTGGGCATTGCCAGCTTTGAACACTTTTATTAGTGTTCAAGTGCATGCTTGAACACTAATAAAAAATGAGACTGGATGGGATACTCTGCTTTCTAGCTATATAATACTATTTTAGTCTATAAAACAATTTAATGAGAAGAATGTGGTGCAAGAAATAATTTTGATCCCATGGGTAACACAGTGTTAAGAGGATAAAACTGTCTTTGAAGCACTCTGGGCTCAGGGCTGTTTCTGTCTGTGGTACCTGAGGTTCTTGTTTGCCTCAAAACTCCTTTAATGCTTTTTATTAGACTTGCTTTATTTATATAAATCACAATTCAAATGGAAACTGTTTCTGGCTGTAGGTTGAAGACAGTGATGTGAAACTATCTGAGAAGGCACAGCAAGTATTGAAGGTAAAATTAAATATTTTTTTAAACCTAAGAAGTTACACTTTGATGAAGCAGTATTTGGAAAACTTGAGCTCCTACCCAACTCTGCTTTATTTTGTGTGTTAATTCTCTTCCACAAGACTTGCCTGTTCTTCCCTGCCTTTTTCAGACTTTGACATACAAAATAATATATTGTGTGTAAAAGTTTGAGGGTTCCTTTATTTCAAAGAATCACAAAACCCAAGAGCAAAAAGAGTCCTAATAAAACTGTGATTTCATGGAAGTCTCACTAAACATTACTCATGGAGCTCATGTGTTTCCAAAAGCCCCCAAAACTCGTTGCAACTTTCTTTTAACTTAATTAGCATGCTAATGTCTAAAGGAAAACACTCCAAGCACTAGGAAAAAAAGAAAAAGCGCTTGGAATCTGGGAACATCTTAAATCACATGAGTTTCACATTTGTGGTGTAATTTGTGGTTCCCAGGAATGTTCATTATAAATAGATTTATTTTCATGTAATATACTTTTAGCTCAGTGGATTGACAAACTAAAAACAAAAAGCTCAGCCTTGTGGTTGTGACAATAACTTGTAACTTCATAGCTGCTGGCAAAACCAAAATGGGGGGAAGGCTTTTAAAAATGATCCTCCTGCCTTGCTCTCTTTCCCTGCTCCTTCTGTACCCACGCAGAATAAAACTCTTCTAAAGTTCCTGACAGATGCTCTTTGAAAATAAAATATTTTCTCTCAGAGCAAAACCAGGAGAAAATGTTCCTGCCTGGATTAGTCCTCGATCCAGTCTGTGATGTTGCTGTTGTTTTTTTCCTGTTTAGGAGGACAAGTCTTTCCTGGGCACTTTACTCACTGGGGGTGATGGAGTGTATATCTGTTCCAGCAATCCACAGGCCGTGCCTGCAGAAGGTGAGATGTAGTTGGGGTATTTTTTTGGCTTGTTTTTTCTTGTTTTGGTGGGTTTTGTTTTGTTTTTTAAACATGAGAGAGAGAGAGGTTCTGGGATTCACACTCTGGTGAGCCAAACTGTGCCATCACCTTAGGCTTTCAATTTGCCTTTACGAGACTCTTGTGTTAAATTCCACGTCTGGTGGTTTTGTTCCCAACCTCTGCCTGAAACTCCTGGTCCTGGAAGGAGGATTCCTGCTGAGCTGCAAGCTTTGGAGGCGCGTGGGGCTCTTACATGATGGTCAGTGAGGCTTTGCAGACCTGGGAGGTGGCTTTTCCCCGTAGCTCACGTTCAGAACGTGCACAGACCGTCTCTTCCTGTGCTTAACAGATGTGGTGCCAGATGTTTTCTGCCTTTTCTGTGTCTGTATGAACATGAGGTTGGAAAGACTGGGCATTGCAGAAGTGCCATGGGCTCCCAGCTTGGGAGGAGAAGGCAAATATTCCTATCAGAGCCTCCTCCTGGAGCTGACGTGTCCCAGTTTTCTTCCACTGTCATTTTCTCTCAGGAGTTCGGAGCTTGTCAGCACAGGTGCTCACTGTGTTACAGAAAAATGCCTCATCTTGGTCCTTCTCAGATCCAATCCAGTTACAGCTTTTTGACACAAGACCACCTGCAGCAGTCTTGGATTATTCCTTCTCTTTTGGTGCCTTTTGCTTCAAGAACTTCAGTAACACGAATATCCCAGGAGTAAGACTGCAGACAGTTTGATGGGACTGTTGGATTTCCCTCCCTCCCTCGTACCTTGAATCAGTAGATACTTTTTAAGGCATAATACTTCTATATTCTGATGTACAGAGAAGGTGTTGCTGTCACAGTGCTCATGTGCAGCAGAAGGTAATGAATATCTGACATTAAGTGCTTGGTGCTGAGAGTCTTTAGAGGAGAACCTTCAGCTTTTTTCTCTTTGCCCTGTAGCGTGGAGGATAAATAATGATGTGCAAGGCAATTAAACAGCAACCCTCACACGAGGGAAGCTGCTTTTGCTCCAGCTGATCAGATTTCAAAGAGAAGAGGTTAATGCAGAGTGTGATACTCAGCTCTTTTGCAATGCAGTGCTGTGGGCACTTGTTCACTCATTAAATAACTGGAGAACGCTGGATTTTGGTTTTTTTTGGGGGGGCTTTGTTAAAACTGGCTCAGTGTGCCCCAAAGGAGCAATATACTTTTCCCCTTTTTTAAATTTTTTTTTTTGGGGGGGAGATGTGTGAAGTTCAGTGTTTTGCTAACTCCTGGAGAGTTCCAAGTAGGTGGTGGAAGGACCATTATGAAACACTGCAAGGAGTGTGGAATTTCCTTAGGTGTCAAGTGACAGTGGAGTTGATCTCGTTCCCCAGTTCGTTGTGCTCCAGTCTGGGCTCTGCTGAGGCTGCAGCCCTGTAGTCTGGCACTGTGAGGTGCAAAAGGTGCCTGGAATCATGGAACAGTTTGGATTGGAAAGGACCTTGAGGATCATCCCATCCCACTCCCTGCCATGGCATGATCCCAGGTTGCTCCAAGCCCCAATGTCCAGCCTGGCCTTGGACACTTCCAGGGATCCAGGGGCAGCCACAGCTTCTCTGGGCACCCTGTGCCAGGGCCTCACCACCCTCACAGCCAGAAATTCCTTCCCAATATCCCATCTAACCCTGCTCTCCTTCAGCTTAAAGCCGTTTTCATTAAAACAAAGCCTTAATACTGAACAATTTTGAAGATTTTATTCCAAGTTGCCGTTTCAAGAGTAAAACCATCTTTGTTTCTGTATTTTTTCTTCCCGGCGTTGTTTGTGCTACCTGTGCAGGCAGTTTTAGCTGGATATTTTAATTCCTTTGCTTTTTTTTCCTTAAAGAAACTATTGAACCTTTTCCTTCTGCTGACTCACAAAGTTCCCAGTGTGGGATGTGATCTTGCTTTTAGTGCCTACTCCAGCACCGAGGTTGGGCATTTTCTTTCTTATGCCTGTCAGAAATCAGCTCTTTGCTGATACCAGTTTCTATTCCACTTCAGTGGAATTTTTTTTCCCATTATATCACCCAGCCTTGCTGTTTCTCTTTTTTTCAGCTTCTTTCCTTCCTGCAGGTTTGTTAAGAACCAAAATGTAAATATTATAATGTTTAAGTGGACAAGTTAAACATTGTTATAATGGTTAAATAGAACATCTAAACACTGTTACATTTTAAATTTAATTATTAAGCATTGATTTAAAAGGTAAATTTTAAGTTAATTTTTAAAAATGTAAACTAAATTTAGACAATGTTTAAATTTTCCAATTACGCATTTTTACACTGTTCAGTTGGTTACAATGTTTAAATTTTCAATTGTTTTGGATGCAATCTTAAATTCTTGTATTGTCAGTTTTGTATTTCTGGAAGCTTGAAATTTGACAGGGTGGAATTATTTTGCTTTTAAATGAAAAAACGTGCCTCAGAATATTTGTGATAAGTGGTTCTGTGGGGGCAGTCGTAGTCGTGACTCCTGCCCTTGGTTGTGCTTACTAAACACTATCCCAAATCAAATTTACTGCTTGTTAAATACAACAAAATCCTTCAAGAACATCGATTTCTTCCTCAGGGAGAAGAGACAGTCATCATGAGAAGCCAAAATGTTGATTTATACCTCATACAATCCTTTTTCCTTCAAATTCTAGGCAAATTGTATTTCTTCTCCGATGGCATTCTCTTCTCTGATCCCCACCACGGCAGCATTTCCATTTCCAAGAACCACATGAGTTCCATTTCTCTCTATGATGGGGTGAGTATTTTGCCTGTTCCTACTGTCATAAAGTTTATATCAGTTTTTAACAATGATTCTCTTGGGTCCTGGTACAAAGTTTGGATTCCAGCTTCAGTTTTAAGTGTCTGTACAACTGTAATAACTGATGCAAATCTCTGCACTTTTGGTGCTGATTAACGGAAATTAGTGAGTAAGGAGGAGAGAATTTTGTGCTGGAGTTAGCAATGTGGTGTTAATAGTGTGAAAACTGCTCTTTATTAGAAGAAAAATTGCAGAACAGGACGTTCATCAAACATCTCACAGTGTGAAGTGATGAATAGAGAACAGTTCAAGGTATGGTGAAGTCAGAGGGTGTTTTGGAGGGTGAAATGCTGCCTTTTATTAAAAATATGTTGGAATCTATGACTTGGCCACCAGAGCAGTGCTCGGGCTCAGTGGGAATTGAGAGGTTAATGATGGCAGCTCAGCTCTGTCCACCTCAAGGCAGAGACACTGGGTTAACCATCACTTCTTCAGGGTGGAAAAGAGATTATTTGTGTTGGTTACTGTTTCCTAAACACTGGGGAAAAAAAAAATCAGCTTCCTTTAGTTTCCCTTTTGTTCAGGTACAGTATTCCCCGTTTGTTCAGTGGCCTCCTGCAGCATTGTGCTGGGTGATTTCATCACACAATACAGGAAACCAGTAAAATACAATAAAAGTGTGTGATTCAATTGAGATGAAAACACAGCAACTCAGAGACTCTTACCTTAGCTGCCTTTTCTTGGCCATCACATTGATTGCCCCTTGGTAGTTTAAGAAGCTATTTTAACACTGACCTTCCTTTTATTGTTTGAGTCAAGACACTCACTTTCATAAAAGTTGCTATTTCTGGGACCTGGCCATCATTCTTGAACTGATGCCAGATTTTTGTGTGAAGCTAAGCCTTGACAGGGAGTGTATTATTGTTCTACTGACTTGGCAGAATGCAAGGGTGGAGGGTTTGAATTGTTAAGAAGTGACAGGAGAAGCAGGGTAATTGTTGGTTGCTCTTTCCAAAAGTTATTGCAGCAATATGGATGGAAAAGAAAAAGGAGAATTTCATGCTCAGATGAAAATAAAAGATACCAAGCCTTGAAGTGATGCAAAGTGCAGTGTTTGAGCAGCTTCGTCATGGTGCCTGTGAGATATTCTTCTTTTTCACTTGAAAACGTCTGCACTTCTGCTCCAGCACGTGCTGCAGACTCCTGGGCTGTGAGGAACTGGGCACTGAGCTGCTCCTGAGCTCCTGAAATCCCTGGGGCTCGTGGACATGGAGTGCACAGAGGGCAGGGAGGTTCTGGCCATTCATCAAGTGAACAAATGTTACCAAGCAATATTTAGATTTCACAACGACATTAACATCTTGTAAAACTTGGAGCTGGCTCCTTTCAACCTCGTGTCTGTGGGGATTATTGCTGCTGCTTTTCAGCTTTTTTCAATTTGTGGAGCCCGAAATGTTTTCCAGGAGCAGATTTGTTGGACTCTTCTCGTGCTGACTGCAGCATGGATGTCACTTCTCAGGAAATCTCGGAGCCGTCCTGTAGAATCCAGGACCTGTGGGTTCTGTTCCGAAAGCCATTTTCTCTTGAAAGAAGTTGTTCTCTCTTAGGAGAATATTTTTGTATGTTCTTCAGTGACCTCAGTGACTTTGAGAGGATTATTTTTATAATTAATCCCTCAGTCAGCAAAGCAGAGAGATTATGTTTGCAAATGTCTCAGAGTTGATACCAATTCTTATGTAACCCAAGTTCCCCAACTTGAGCTTTTTCTTCTCTAGGATGAGTACAGTGAGTTCTTTGCCCACTTCTGTTGAAAGGGAAGTGGATGCCACTAAAATTCTGATTTGAGCCCTAAATAATTGAATTCCCATTTCCCAGAAATGTTTCATGCTTCTGAATTGTTCTGATTTTGTAAAACTTGGGTGTGAAAAGAGTTACAAGTCAAAGCTTGAACATGAAACACTTCAGCATGCTGCAGAGTTGTACATAAACCCCCTGAAAATCCAGAATCGTGGAATGGTTTGGGTTGGAAAGGACCTTAAAGCTCATCTTGTTCCACCCCCTGCCATGTGCAGGGGCAACTTCCACTATCCCAGGTTGCTCCAAGCCCCGTCCAACCTGGCTTTGGACACTTCCAGGGATCCAGGGGCATCTCCCACCACTCTGGGGGAAAAAAAACCCAAAACAAACTAAAAAACAACCCAAGGAAAACAAGTCAGTGTTCCTTAGAATGAAAATCGGACAACCTGAGTTCAGTTCTGAGGGAAACACAACCTGAGGGCTTCAGCCTCCTGTTGGTAAAGACAATTGGGGTGAAAAAGAAAGAAATCTATTAGAATTTGTGCTCATGAAAGAATCTGAAAGAAACAGGGCACTTCCAACATGCAGGTGACCTACACTTTAAATTACAGGCCTCAGACTTGTGTCTTGTTGCAGAACAGTTCCTTTCAGGTCAGAAACTCAAGAGCGTGGTACAAAGGGTTTGCAAGAGCACCTTGCCATCCTTGTCACCTTCTCAGTTGGCATTTAATTCACTTTTCATGTGGTGTCTGTGTTGGGGATGTGGGCGTAGACAAAGAGTTTGTTGTTTGAAGCATTAGCAGAGGAAGGGTCTAGATTTTGCTGTGGACAAGAGAAGATACTAAAGTGCAAGGTTTTGTTTTCAGGACAAAACTTAGGTGCTTAGATCAGTCTCAGATCCTTCATTTTAAGCTTGTGTTATCTCCACTAGCTGCAGAGTAGAAACGGAGGGGTGCTCCACCCCTCCTGCTCCATCCCTGTGCCATGCAAAGTAGAAAATGTTAATTACAACTTGTCCTGTTTCTTCCTTTTCCAGGATTCCAACAGTGTTGTTGCTGCTCTCTTCATAGACTTCAAAAGTTCCCTGCTTCCTCATCTACCCGTTGAATTCCATACCCAGAACAACTTCCTGATGATTGCACTTTTCCCCAAAAGAAAGATTTACAAAGCTTTTTATTCACAGGTAAAGCAAAAAAAAAAAAAGTTGGGTTGGGGTTGGGGGGGGGGAACCACAGAATTGCTCTGTGTGTTTAAGATGTGTGAGAAACTGGGATTTCTGTATGAATTTCCAGGGATGGTGGTGCTCGTTGAGTTTAATGCTCCCCATGTGCTTTCACTTTGCCTTCTGAAGGCAGCGAGGGCTCTCAGAGCTCCTTTTCTGAGCTGCATTTCAATGTAGCCCTGGTGTGTAATTGGCTGCAGGGATTGGATAGAGTGGCAGAGGTTCCATTGTGTGTTTTTTGTGGTCAGACACATTCGGATTGTGATCCTTAGGGAGGTGGAGTTAAAGTTTGTGAGTATCCCATATGGCATTGTGTTATGCCCTAAGTAGATTGGCTTCGTGCATTGTGCTGCAGAGGCTTTTAATAAAGCAAACTTTATAACAATGGTGCTTTTGAGGAAATGAGCCTGGAGATTTTAGGACTTCACAAGGGTTTTAGGATGTGCTCATCACACTGGGTTGGAAAAGACCACCTAGCTCAGTGAGCAGTCCCCACTGGTTGCATTAATGGTACCATAAAATGCCTCCTCCTTTCATCTTAAGTGTTTAAATTCCTCCCACTGTTGCACTCTGTGAATGTTTGGGAATCTGTTGTTTGTTTGTGTTTGAATTTTCAGCCTATTTTATTAATTCTACTTTTATATCTGTTTTATTTTTCTTTTCTCTACCAGAACACATCCTCGAGACACTCAGAAATCTCAGACTTATTCTTTCTGCTTTATTTGGCCTAATAAAACCAAACCAGATCTTTTTTAATCTATGCCTATAAAAAGTTCCTTTTTTCTTCTGATAGCTGTAATGCTTTTCTTTTGATCTGGTTTTTGGCTGTAGATATCCAAACTGTAGTATCTGAGATGAGGGTATTTGTTTCTCCTGCTGCTTTTTCTCGGGTCTATTTATTCCTGTCCTCCTTTGATTCCATTTTTTGGCTGAACAGTTCCACACTGAGGTTCAGTTTGGGCAGTTTTAAGTTTCTTATCTGGCATCACACCAGTTGCTTTGCTCAAGTAGATAAAACAAATCTTTTGTCTTCAGGGTGTTCTCTCATGAACAAAACTCTTCATCAAATTTGAGTGTACCTGATGGTGTAAGCCATGGAGATATATTATTGTGTTTTGTCAGTATTTACCTCCAGGTGTTTACTGATTCCCTCCAGAATTCTTTCTAGAAGTCTTTGTGCCTCTCAGCTTACAAAGATTCACTGAAAGTTAGGTGCTGCTTCTACTCTTCTAAATTGTCTGACCTGATACCTTACTCACTATGCTTTGATTATTCCAGGCCTCCTGGAAACAGGGAATGGCAATTGCCCTGTTAACCCCAGATCTGGGTTTGTTAAAAACGGAGATGTTGAGCCCACAGAGCTGAAATCTGATGTGCAGACCCTGTGAGGATGGGGTGATGCCTCCCACATCCTCACTCTGATGGGTACAGGAGGAGGATTTGTTCAGGCTTTGGGATGTGTTGATTTCTCTCTTTTTTTTTTTCCTTAAAGCCATAGCAGCTCTTTTTAAAACTTTCATTAAATGATACAAAAAGGCCTGATATATTTCAATTTCTTAGCCTGACCTGTGTTTTCACTTTATTCCCAACCCTTTGACTCCTACAGAACACAATTTGCCCTTGACCATTCCTTTTTTTCCCATCCCTCCCAGGCATTTCTTTGAGTACTTTCTGTGTGTTTTGAAGTGGTCATTTCTTCAGTTGTGTGGATCCTTCTGCATGAGCAATATTGCCTTTGTTAATATCAAAAGTAATATTTTATTTTGATGGTTTTTATCTCCTACCCTTGTGTTTTGGATGCTGAGCTGTTAATGGAAAGCAGTCGTGTTCCCCCCCCCCAGTTGTTTTGTCTCGCAGACAGTTATTGTGAAAAATGACAATGGCTGTTGCCTTTAATTCTGGAAAGAAGGGAAATACCAAACACTGACAGGACTTTGCGATTCATCTGAAGCTGATTTCTAGGTTCACAGTGCCAGTCAGATTGATGTGTCTTGGCTGGAGCAATAGGATGTGAGCCAAAACATTCCCTGGAGAAACGAAGGGTTTCCTTTTCATTTGGGAAGGAACGGAGTTTTCCCTAAATTTCGAGTTATGATTGCTGCAATCTCACCTCATGGAAGTTGAAGTAGTGCTTCAAAGAGACTTGTATTGATTCAGTTCCTGCTGTAGGGCACTTGGGCTATAAACACCTACATTTTTATCAGGGAAAACGAGGCCTTTTCAGTCAATTCCTGAAGCAGTTCCAGTCCGGCCAAAGAAAAGATTACAAAATCTGATCTGTGGATTGGAATTCTTAAATAGTTTGGGTTGGGAGGGACCTTAAGGCACGTCTCATTCCAACCCCCTGCCATGGGCAGGGAACCTTCTACTATCCCGGGTTGCTCCAAGCCCCATCCAGCACCTGGACTCTTCCAGGGATGGGGCAGCCACAGCTTCTCTTGCAGCAAACTCAGGATTGTGCAATATTTAATGGCTTGTGAAAATGTGTTTAGTTTTTCTAGGTGATCAAAACCGATTCCTAAACAAATCGGAAGCAAATTTGGGAAAACAATGACACTCTGGTTTGTTCCAGGTTTTCTCTTCGTGGCAAAACCAGACAAACTCAGGATTATCTTTAAGGGTTGTCCAGGAGGAATTCCTGTCCGAGGAACAAAAGAGGCTGTAAGTTCCTGCCAGTGCAGTGCAGTTACACAGCAGCTGCAATCAGAAAAATGCTGTTATTTATTGGTTTTGATAATAATTAAAAAAAGAATTGTTGCATTCCTAGTGCAACACTCACTTTATCTTTTCTTGGTGTCATTTAGTATGTAGCTATGTTCTCTAAAGAAAACAAATTTTTAGGTTTCTCCTTTAACTAATTAATTAATTTCCTTCTTTTAG
The DNA here is from genome assembly GCA_013397975.1 of Machaerirhynchus nigripectus. Taxonomy (NCBI): domain Eukaryota; kingdom Metazoa; phylum Chordata; class Aves; order Passeriformes; family Dicruridae; genus Machaerirhynchus; species Machaerirhynchus nigripectus. The sequence goes on along the minus strand of VZRQ01002785.1, from coordinate 1,980,931 downwards.
GCATTCCAGTGTTCAGAAGCTCTTCAATGCTGTGTCTTTTTCTTCTGGGGAAAGATGCAGGGAGCTGAAACTGTCTGCTGCCATTCCAGAATTGGAGAGGTGAGAAATTACTTTCGTGTTCAAGGGATCCATTCTGTCAGAAATGATACAAAAATACTTTGGTAGGTGTGATACCCATCTGAAAATTGTTTATTAAATCATTCTGCCTTTACACTAGGATGTTTTTCTTCTGAGATGAATTACTTCCTCTCTTTTAATACTCTTGTTTTAGTGATTTCCCAGCTATTTCTATGAATAAAATCTTTTGCTGTCAGTTGTAAGGAAATAAACCTTTTATTTTTGGAAGGTTTGTGCAGCACTTCACAGTCAGCAGCGTCAGTACCAAGCCAGTGATGAGAGCACATCTTCCTGTCCTTCTCCAACAGTCAGAAACCATTCCTGATAGCAAAGCAGAAGGTGATAAGGTAAGGAAACAACTCCACAATAATTCCTAGCCCTCATATAGAATATTTAGAATATTCTGTCAGTAGTTCTGCTGCAGTGTAATAAGATACTGATCATGTTCAGCCATGCTCTGCCTCCTCCTCCACTCCCACCAGTTCCTTGCCTTGTTTTCCTGGTTATATACTTAATTCTTTTCCATTTAAACAGTCTTGTGGAAGTGCAAATGGCCTTTCAGCCTGATGAAACAGAGGCAGAAAATGAGGTGTAGATGTTTAAGTGAACTGTTTTCTCTAATGTCCAGAGAGACTTAGCCCTAAAGCAGCAGCTTGTTTTTATGAATTGCTGAATAATTTAACTGAATTGTTCTCTGGAACATAAAAGTCCTTTAAATAGCATAGAGGTAGCACATGATATTTAACATTTGCTGATATTATCTGTACAACACTCCTTTCTCTATAGGGGCAATAACAATTGTCCAACTTAAGGCGTGCTTTAAATAGCATTTTCAGAGAAAATATTTCCTTGGAGCTTCCCAGCATTTGAAATCTGCTGAAAACAAAGCCAGAGCAGCAGGAATATAATCCTTCCTTGGAATATTGCAGTATGGTGGCAGGCTTATATCCTGGGGTCTGCTTCAGAGACTATACTGACAGTTAATAAACCCTTAAAAAACATTTTTGAATCTGATTTTAAGGTAGGTTTAACTGTGTATTTTTAAAAAAAGAAAGGGAAATCTGTATGAATCATGGAAAACAACCTTTTTGGTGTCTGCACCAGTGTTTCTGTGGTTATTGTGTGTTTAGACTTCCCTTTTCCCCCTGTTCCCTGTGTTGCAGGTGATCATCACCATCATCACTGGGCTTCCAGGATGCCGTTCCAGCGACCTGTGTGCTTTCCTTGTCACTTTTACCAAGGAGCACGGGAGGTTGGTGCAGCTCTGCTTACACTGATCACCAAAAAAACAGCTTGGCATGAAGGGAAAAAAAAAATTATCACTGTTTCATTTGGTGGTTGTTAAACCTAATTTCAGACTGCCAGGTAGATTTGCCCTTAAATTTATACATTTAGACAGAAAAAACAGCACAGGAGATTTCTTTGTTGCTTATTCCATGTGGTGAAGAGCTTCCATTTATTGACTTGTAGTGATTCTAAAATGCTTTTTTTGTTTGAGAAAAAAACTTCTTTTGAGAAAAGACTGTACTAACAGTCCTTGCCACAAAAACAGCATTGTATTTAAATTAGAGTGATTTCTATTCAGCAGGAGGTACATTCAGGACATCTGTTGAGTGGCAGTAAGATAAATCTGCTGTAGGAATTTGCCACTCTGTGTGTTGATAGAGCTTCTGGAAAATAAAAAAAAAATATTATCCTTTTAATTCTTAAAACCAAACACCTTAGTATTTAATCTTAGCCATGTTCTGCACTGTTTTTTTACTTCTAACTCACTGAATTGGTTTTATCAAGTTGATTCAGAAGGGTTTTGTGGTTCTGTTATAGGGCAAACACGTAAGGTGACTTTTGAAGGTTGTGTAATAACACATCTCCTCGTGTTTTCCTGCAAAGGTCATTGTTACTTTCCCGTTTTGCAGTGGAATATTTTCGTGCCCAGAGTCTTGAATTGGATTTGCCTCATTTCTGTTTACTGCATCACTGCCAGTGATCAGAATTACTCATATGACGTACAGCTTTGAAAAAGCTGCCGAACGCTGCTTTATTGAAGAACAACAAAAAACACCCCCAAAAAACACCCCCAAACTCCTTTGGCAGTCATGTAAAGAATGTGGAAATGATAGAAAGCCAAGTAAATTCCCCTTTCCCACGTGCTCAAGCGGAACGAGATCACGATGAGAGATGCGGAATCTTTGGGCTGTCAAACTTCATTTTGGTCTGTTGGCTCAAAACGGGAAGGGAACAGAGCTGCTCTGTCACAGCACATGAACTCCTTGCCTCGTTGTCTGTGGTTTAGGTGGATTGTTTATCGGCAGACCATGGACAGTCCGGAGTGTTTCAGTGCCTCCCACTTCCAGCGTTACCTGGCCGGGCTCCTGGAGGCCCAGCAGAACCTCGGCGTCCGTCAGGCTGCGCACGCTGGGAAGAGCAAGAGGCTCCTGGTGGTCCTGCAAGGGTAAAGGCTTGAAACTCTTGCAACTGTTGTGGAGAATAAGGGGGTTGTGGTTTACGTATGGACCAAACTCAGCTTTTCTGTCCCTGTTGGTTTTTGTTGCTCCTTTGGGAAAAAGGTGTCCTGTAGCCTTTCTTCCATGTTCTGGAAGCAAGGTGCACTCACAGCCCAGAGCCCCACCCTGTGCTGGGCTGATCCCACGGTGTGGGCAGCAGGGCAGGGGGGATTCTGCCCCTGTGCCCCTGTGCTCAGGTGAGACCCCACCTGCAGAGCTGCCTCCAGCCCTGGGTCCAGCATCAGAAAGATGTGGAGCTGCTGGAGTGAGTCCAGAGGAGGCCACGGAAATGCTCCAAGGGCTGGAGCCCCTCTGTTCTGGAGCCAGGCTGGGAGAGGTGGGGGTGCTCACCTGGAGAAGGAAAGGCTCCAGGGAGAGATCAGAGCTCCTTGCAGGACCTAAAGGGGCTCCAGGAGAGCTGGAGAGGGACTGGGGACAAGGGATGGAGGGACAGGTCCAGGCATGACGGTTTTAAACTGCAAGAGACTTGATTGAGACTAGATATAAGGGAGAAGTTTTTTACCTGTGAGGGTGGGGAGGCCCTGGCACAGGGTGCCCAGAGCAGCTGTGACTGCCCCTGGATCCCTGGAAGTGTCCAAGGCCAGGTTGGACAGGGCTTGGAGCACCCTGGGATAGTGGGAGGTGTCTCTGCTCATTGCAAGGGACTAAGATGACCTTTAAAGGTCCCTTCCAACCCAAACTATTCTGTGATTCTGACTGCAGAGCTGCCAGCAGAAATCAGACTGTCAGAGATCTCCTATTGCCTGATAAAGCAGGTGATACCACAGTAAGACTTTGTAACATGTTTCGGATAAATGCCAGTTTCCTTGTGGAATAAAGGTGAAGACTCTGAGCCACCTCTGTTTGACATTTCCATCTCCAACGTAGCAATTGAGAACCAGGATCACCTGCAGGATGTTTTCCCCCTCTGCTTCTGAGTCATCAGAAGGTGACACAAACCAGCGTGAGGGAGGCACCACCCTGACCTGGCCGGAACGATTTCCAGTTCATCCTTTTCACTGAGGCCATACACGTGGAGCTCAGCATTTTCTTCATTGTGGTCCATTCTAATAGTGCTAAAAACCATCATTGTTTCCACGTTGGAGCCAGGTTGATTTATTTTTTTGTGTAATTAGTAGGAATGGTGTAAAGTCCAGTGATGGGCAAAATAACTGATGCTCTGGTAGCAGCTCTGGCTTCAGGAACAGATAATTGGAGGTTTTCCATTCTTTCTGGATAGTTGGATATTGGTATAGACAGCTTTAGAGTAGCTGGAGTTCTCTAAATATCCCATCCAGCTGATAACTGACAGTAGAGAAAAGTTTGTAACTGGCTGAGAAATAAACACCTGAAGTGAAAGCTCAGGTTCACCTAAACCTTGATGTTGTACAGAGATAAAATACAAGTGGTTGAAGTCCTGATAAAAAATGGCTGCATTAATGATAGAAACATGTTTAGACTGGGATGCTGAGAAGTGAGAGATGCTGATATTTTATTCCTTTTTTTTTTAACTCAAATTGTGCTTAGTATACTTGACATTAGGCATAAAATATTTGTGTTATATTGTGCTTTTTGTGCTTCCTACAAGCTGGACTTGTCAGTTTTTCAGGGCAAAGTTTACACTGTTATTCTCTGCAGTTGCTAATAATTTATTTTTAGTGTAACTTCCAGATTTGGCTGGATTTGCTTAATTTGGCTGGATTTGCCAAGTTCTGAGCTGCTCTCCATCTATTTTGGTAGCTCTTTTAGAGATCCAACTTCCCTCCGAGCGATCGATTCCTTCCTGGGTGGGGAACTGTGTCGTTCTGCTTCTCTGAACTCAGCCTTCATCTCGGTTTCTTGCAGATACACTGATGTCATCGATGTTGTGCAAGCTCTGCAGACTCACCCCGACCCGGATGTGAAGTCTTCTTTCATCATTGGAGCAGTCAGTACCTGTGTGGAGCCTCTGAGCTGCTACATGGAACACAGGTGTGCTTTGGAGTATTTTCTTCAAGTTTGAAAATGCATCTTTTTGATTCACTTTTATAATCATTAGTGATATATAATGGTTAAAGGCCACTGAAGTGACTTAAATCCCATAAAACTGCTTAATAATCCATCTTGGAGGAACTTGGAAGTGCTACTTGGTTTATCAGGATGGCAGTTGGATTCCACTGGATATAGAGTATCAATAAAAGTTCAGCTCCTAGAAGAATAAACAAAGATTGCTTAAATACAAATCCTCTTAATACAAATCTCTGAGTTTGTAACATTTGGACAGTCAGTTGTCCTCTGAATAATTTTCTTTCTTACAACGTTTTTGTAAGTCAGACTAAAAATTGAGACCTGCATCTCAGTTTGGGTTATTGATTCTGCCAGTGAAAAAAGACTTCACAGGTTTAAAACATGGAATTTAAGGGAAACAATTCCTTAAATGGGGAAGAGAATGACAAAGCACGGAAGCCAAAGCATTGCAAGTGTTAAAATCTGATATCCTGGGTTACTGCAGAGCCAGGGTGGGGAGGAAATGGTCGCAGAGCCAAGTCACTGACCTTTTGAAATAGTGTGGTTTGGTTGCTGTTTCATGGTGAATGTGTGTGCTCCAGACTTCAGCAAACATGGAAATAATTTCTTAGACCTATCTGTAAAATAGTAACACTCCAATTTCTTAATTATGCCTTGCAGCTGATTTGATAAAAGTAAGTTCCAGCAGTTAGAGTTTTTGGAGTTGGTAGCACTGCTTCTGTTTGTGATCAAACTGTGCATCACAGCTTAGAGGTGAACTGCCCAAGCAGTTTCTAAAAGTGCATTCCTGAAATTTCCTGGCTGCTCTTAAACACTAACCAGTGTGCTGCTTGTGCTTTGCAGTAGTCAATAAATAGACCTTACCTGCTGCTTCTTCTTGTCTTCGTGACAAAGATTCCAAATAAATCATAAAAACCACATAAAATATTGGTGAATTGGTGCTGGAGTGCTGTTCAAACTTGTTCTTTCCATAATTACGGGAAAGACAAGTTCCATTTCTGTTTTATTTTTAACTTACTAACGTGTTACTAGTCATGGTACTGAGTAGTGTTCCTAGCAGCAGCAGCAGCCTGCAGTCCTTTAACACTGTTTGTCTCCTGAAATGCAGAAGCAATTGAAGGAAAAGGCTCAGCCTGTGCTGTAGATTATTTATGTTTTGCTTTGGAGTTTGTTCTGATAAGAATTTACCAAGTAGCCACACAGTGCCAGTGGCAAACCTTGCAGTTGGGAAGCTTTGGTGATTTCCCCGTGAGATTAATGTCTGGCTTGAAACTTGCACTCAAGAAAATCAAACCCCTTTCCTGCCTCAGAGTTCATCACTGTAGAGATCCAGCTCTTCCATGAGCATGGGATGAAGCTTTTCCCCATTCTGAATTAGGGCAGGGGAGAGGGATTTGAAGGGAACAGGTAAAATACTCTCCAGAGCTTTTGTGTCCATGATAAAGCTCCTGAAAATAATTGTCACTTGTCTGACCCAGCAGCAGAAATTGGCAGTATGTACATCCAGCCTTTCTATGGAAAGTTCCCACTCTTTGGAAGGCACAATTCTTTAGGGCAAACTTTAAATTCCTATTGTTTAAATAAGAATTAAAATGACATTGAAGCATTTCTGACTCCTTAGAATACAGAATAAATTGCACGGTGGGAATTAGCTGTTAAATCTGTTGGAGAATTAAAACCATCTACAAAACTGATTTTTTGGGGGAAAAGTCCAACATAAAAGACATAAAACCTGTGAGAATGTTGCAGTTCTATGGATTGAGAAAAAGAAGCATGAAAATGGTTTGGTTCGTGAGACTCTGTCAGCATCCAAGTGAATGTAAATGTTTTACTTAATAATACCCATTCTTGATATGTGAACTTCTTGTGTTTTTAGACTTCTTTTTCCCAAGTTCTTGGACCAGTGCTCACAAGGTATGTGTCACTTTTCTTTACTCTGAGCTCTACAGAACAATAACTGAGCCACGTGGCCAAATAAATACTGTATTTATTATTTTGTGCTCTTAATACAATGTAGCAAAGGGTCATGATAAACCCTTGGAGGTAAGAACAATCTCTGCCTACGCTATGAAACATCACAGGCAGAAGATGGAAAATCCTGGAGCATGATCCATTCTGAAGTCCTCATCTGCAGGATGGGTTTCCTAAGGCCATGAGTTCAACTGCTCACCTTGAACTGTTGTAACTGGGAGTGAAATGGACTGGATTTGAGTTCCACCCTCCTTTGGGGATGTGTGAGGAAATGGAATTCCTTTCATTTCTGCTGTATTAGAAAGGGAAAAAATGAAGGGGTGACCTTGTTCCCCAAATCCTCCTCGTGGTGTGGCTTGGAGGGTCCTCCCAGGGTTCGTCTCACGCCGCAGCCCACAGAGCAGCTCAGCTGCAGGGCTGGTTCTTACCTCTGTGTTCAGCTTTATATCCTGACGTGAATCACTGGCTGCATTGTCCTCCTTGTCAGGCTTGGAAACTAGAGCAGGTGTTGGCATAAATGGGATATGATCCTTCCTCACCTGCCCCCAAATCCCTGCCCCGTCCCTGCAAGCATTCAAGGCCAGGTGGGATGTGTTTTGTGTTCAGAGGAAAATCAGAGTAGGGTGCTGTGCTCTCCTTGTGGCTGCTTAAACTCTGTGCTCTGCTTGGCTGCCAGAGTTGTGCCACCTCTTTTTCATGTGTGAAGAGAACCCAAAAGAGTGAAGTTGTGAACAAGCTGGACAGAAAGTAGGTGCTGTTACATGGATCAGTATTTTATTTGGAGAAAAATGTTGGTGCTCCAAATTGGGAAACTATCATGTGTACAGCCACGGGGAAATTTGAAGAGAGCAGGAGAATGTTAAGAATATAAAGTATTATCAGTAACTACAGAGAAGCTGGAAGTGCAAAAATGCCTTTTTGTTTTATGACAGAATAAATAAAGTAAATACTCAAAGCTTTGTTTTTCCTAAAGTGAATTTGTACAGACCTGATCAGGTGAGAATTGGTCATTGTTGAAGGAGAAACTGCAAAATGCCCAGGGCAAGAGTAGCTCATTTTCTTACAGTCAAAATACTGCAAGAATTACGAATGCTGGAGGTTAGAGGAATGTTCTTCTGGCAGGGAATAATTTCTGCACATTGCAAAGTGTTGTCATCCAGTTTTCTGATACAGAATGTGACATCGGATGGCCGAGGGGTCCCCATGTGTAAAGAAATGGTTTCACTTAAATAGGGGTAATTTTTGTTTCAAAGGTCCAGGAGGAAAAGTCTGCTTTGAAGTGAGATGTGGAACACTTAAACTTCCCAGACAAATGCAGAATTGTGTCACGTGTGTAGGAGAGAATTACTGCTGCATAATTCATAGAATCATGGAGTGCTTTGGGTTGGAAGGGACCTTAAAGACCTTTCAGTGCCACCCCCTCCATGGGCAGGGACACCTCCCACTATCCCAGGGTGCTCCAAGCCCCATCCAGCCTGGCCTTGGGCACTTGCAGGGATCCAGGGGCAGCCACAGCTTCTCTGGACAATTGAGAGAGAACTCATTATGGTTTCACACACCTGAGAATCCATTTTTGGTGCAACAAGAGCAAGATTTAAGGAGATTCAGTTCAAGAGATATTGGTTCACATTTTTTGGTGTGTTGTGCACCCCAGTATTGTTTGTTTTGCTGTGTCACCAGTGGGCCAAGACTGTGTTGTGCTGGGCGTTGTACAGATCTGAAAACAGAACCTTGTGGGTATAAGAAAAGCCAAGTGCAGCCATAGGCAAACAGGAATTAATTGGACTTTGTATCTGGACTTTTCTCTTCACATCCATCTTCCAAATCTGGGGAGCGAGTTGGGTTTGCATTTTGCTGCTGCTTTCCAGGGCTCTTCCATCCCTGCCTTTCTCTGTAACAGAGGGGTCCCTGGGCACGTTATCAACGTGACATTTTCCAACATTTCTGTTTGGAGAGCCCCAAGACTCACAGAGACAGATGGGGACTGGGGAGAACTGACAAAGCCTTGAGCAGAGTGCCCAACACGAGTATCCCGTGCATATTTGCTTAAACTTCTCAAAAAAATCCTGCCACCATCTGTGTGCTGTAATTCCCTTTTCTCTTTTCTTTTTGTCTTTCTTTCCTGCCTTTCTTTCTCGCACAGAAGCTGTAAGATGATACCTTCCTAGTCTAAGGGCATCTCTTGTGAAACAATTTCGTATAGAACACAAATTAGGACGTCACCATTGTTAAATATTCCCATTGTAAGTTTGGGAGCAAAGAGGAGCCATTATTTTCATCAAGCTTATGTATTTTTAATCCATCCCTCCTGTTCCTTTCCTGCTTCCATTGAACACGCTATTCCCCAGGCTGCAAGGGTTCTTTTCTTTAGAAGAGTGTGTAAATAAAGAGTTGAACAAAACTGGGTGGTCTTTGAAATGCATCTCTTAGAAACAGAGATGGCAGTGACGGTTTAAATAGAAGAGGTCGAATTTGTTCATTCCTAAAGAGGTGTAGGCACCTTCCAGTTCTCAGGAAGTTCCTTTTCTGCTGGATTACACTCCCAGTCCCTCAGTTCAGGGTCGTGGACTGGTGCCTGCTCACACAGGGCAGTGTTTGTGTGATACCAATGCCTCCAGGATTTATACCTGGGCGTGAGCAGAGCCAGAGCTCGCCGGTTCCTGGGCTCTGAGCAGGCTTCTTCTGCTTCCAAGGTGGTGTGTGGGAGTTTCCAGTCAGGAATGACAGGTAGTGCCCTGGGCCAGGCACAAACGGAGGGGAGATTGATGGAGAAGGAGCAGGGGTGGTGAGGAGGAGTCGAGGTGCAGAGGTGTGTGATTTGCTAGGTTCGTTTTTCCCTGAATCTTTTTTTAACTTAAGCTTTTCCAGCTTAATCCTTGACAATTATGGATTCTTTCCCAGGCACGATGCTGGCAATTGTCACATGGACTTGGTGGCATCTCTGTAGCACCACCACAGGGTGCTGGTGGGTGATTCAGGAATCCCAGAATGGTTTGGGTTGGAAGGGACCTTAAAGCTCATCTCATTCCACCCTCCTGCCATGGGCAGGGACACTTTCCACTATCCCAGGTTGTTCCAAGCCCTGTCCAGTCTGCCTTGAACACTTCCAGGGGTGGGATTATTAGTTTATTCATGGCATGATTATCTTATTCATATTTTTATTTTAATTTTATGATTAATATCCCCAAACTTGATACTGTTTCAAGCCTGCACATGGCTTAAATTTCAAAGGGTGCTTGCTGTTCTTCCCTTTTCCCCCTTCTCCAAGAGCAGCTGTGTATTGGAGAAGACCTGGATGTTCTGAAATTGGAGTGGAAACTTCTGTGCAAGGTTAAAAAAGAAGAGCAATAAAATGATGGAGATTGGTGTTGTTAGTAAAGTTCTGGCTTGGAAGGGTCAGTGATGCAAAGAGCAGTGCCTGGGAGTGTGTGGTGTAATGGAAGTGCCCCAGAAATCCTCGGTGCAGGAATTTGTGTGTAAAGCAGCCTCTGCGTGGATTAATGTGATTTAAGACTTGTGTAAAGACCAGGAATTACTTCAGGCAGCAGATCAGGCGTGATCAGTTGTTACATCTTTGCTTTAAATAGTTGGAGGCAGAGGGAATCCATCCTGGCTCAGTTGTTCGTGGATATTGGAGATTTTCTGTTCTTCCTTCCGCTCTACTTCCAGTCACAGGAAAGTGTCAGAACAGGGCTGCACACCTCAGGCAAAGAAATAACTTTTATTGTAAAATTACAGAATTGTTTACATTGGAAAAGACCTCTAAGATCATCAAGTCCAATCATGAACCCAGCACCACTGCCCAGTTCCCCATTACCCCATGTCAAGAGCCACATTCAGGTGTTTTTTGAACACTTCCAGGGATGGGGACTCCACCACTGCCCCAGGCAGCTGTGCCAGGACTTCACAACCCTTTTCTAATATCTCATCTAAACCTCCCCTGGCACAGCTTGAGGCCTTTTCCTTTCCATTTCCTCTCCATCCCTCACACATTCAGGACAATACAGACATCCTAGGGAGTCACTGAGTGTTGGCACTGCAATTTCTCTGAGGAACTGGGCTGAAACTCAAATCTTGTATAATTGGAAAGCAGGGATCCCAGAACTGAAATTAATTGGATTATTTTCTGTTATCTTTTTGATGCCTCATGGGTTCAGTCTTGCTGTCTGAATACTCTTTTGGAGTCTTTAAAGACAAAAAAATAACCCTAAACCCTTCTCCTGTTTTTGGAAGTGGCAACCGGGTGTCCAAAATACTGATTTTTAGCTGTTCAGTCTCTTACTGCACCTTGAATTCACCAAGAGACTTTACAGTTTAGTCTTATTCTTTTTTAAACTAGTCCTGCTCAAATTGATTCTTGCATGGATTTATTATTTTAATTAATTGAATCTGTGGGTTGAGTCTAAATGGCTTCTGTTAGACGAAAGTTTCCCTGCTTGGTTTTTTTGTTGCAGTGGATTTTTTTTTTTTTGTCTTTAATGAAAGAATGTAGTGAGAGGGAAGGTGAAAAAAGAGAAGAATGGTTGGAATATCACTGATTGTTTTTTTAGTCACTGTTTACACGCCTGAGCCGTGTAAATTACCCCCTGCTTTCCTTCCACAGGACTGGTGAGTAACGTGGTTTTCACGAGCCACGCCACAGAGCAGAGGCACCCACTCCTCGTGCAGCTGCAGAGCCTGATCCGAGCAGCAAACCCTGGAGTTTCCTTCATCCTGGCAGAAAATGGGATTGTAACGAGGTACCGTCCACCGGGATTTATCGCTGCTGGCACGTGGGCCGCGAGCACTCAGAAACTCCTGTTCTCTTGTTTGTACTCTGGTGATTTATAGGAAGGAAATGCAGATTTTTCTTAATTGCTTCTCGTGCAAAAGGGATTTTCCCTTTACATTTATGGGCATATAAATGTAGGGATTAGGAAATGTGTTGTTTGCAGAGTGTGATTTATGTAACTGTTACTGCCACACTAAAGGAAAAGTGCTCTTAATTTTACTGTCACTAGCACATTATGTTTTATGTAAGTGGATAGTGGCCATTTTATTGAACTTAGAAAATTAAAAATCTTCATTTTTATCTCTTTACAGGAACGAGGATATTGAATTGATTCTCTCAGAAAGCAGTTTTTCAAATCCTCAGATGATGAGAGCTCGATATTTAATGTACCCTGGCTGGCAAGTATCTAGACTGAGAAGTATTAAAACTATTTTTCTAATTAACTTGAAGATTAAAATGTTTCACTAACTTCATTTATATTTTTTTCCAAGACTACTCATTTGGAACAGGCAGCAGCTTTGTAAATCATTTTTAAGAGAGCTGATGATTATTCTTAGCGGATACACGATTGCTGCCCTTTTGTGGGGGAAAAGGCTCCTTTCTGGCCACCATTTAAATCAATGGCAAGATTATTGTTGCTTTCCAGAAGAATAGGCAAGAACCCTGTGGGAATAAGCTGGGAAGGATCGGGATGGGTGAGGTCAATAATGACTGGAGTAATTTCATCCTGACAGCTATTCAGCATTACTGGAATGAACTTGCTCTGTCAGTCTGGCCATTAGCAGAACAATTATTCATAAAACCCAGGAGCCTCAGTGACAGCCTTGGCACAGGCTGAGGCACAAACCCACGTGGCACCAAACTTCCCACTGAACACCGAGGGAGGTTTCTCCTGGCTCAGGGCTCCTCACACATCTTCTTGCAGTTCTCTGAGCTGCACCTTTTTGGCAGCAGTCTGAAGCTGTCAGCCATCATAACTCCTGGCTGACTGGTCTTTGTGCTGGAAACATCATTTATTTATCATACCTTGCAGTCCTTTATGGGTGTGTATCTTTTGATTCATAAATCTAGTTCTGAGTTGGATGCAAGTAGCCAAGTAAAGCTACTGGGGTGAACCAGCACAAGGCTTGGGATGTCAGAGCTGCTTGTGGATTGCATGGAGCCAAAGACAGAGAGCAGGAAAAGAAAATATTTCAAACTTTTGGACAGCTGTTAATTTCTTTGATGACAGTATGCAAGAATTGTATCTGGGTAGTGTGGAAGAAAAAGGAAGAGCAGCAGGAAGAGCATCAAAAGCATCCAGGGAGATCTTATTGCAGCCTTCCAGGACCTACAGAGGGCTCATAAAAAAGGAGTAGAGTGAATTTTTACGTGGGTAGATGGTGATAGGACGAGGGAGAAGGGTTTTAAGCTAAAAGAAGAGAGATTTAGATTAGATATTAGGGAAAATTCCCTGTGAGGGTGGTGAGGCCCTGGCACAGGTTGCCCAGACAAGCTGTGACTGCTCCATCCCTGAGAGTGTTCCAGGCCAGGCTGGACAGGGCTTGGAGCAACCTGGGGTAGTGGAAGGTGTCCCTGCCCGTGGCAGGGGGTGGAATGAGATGGATTTTTAACGTCCCTTCCAACCCAAATGTTGGCATGACTCTGTGACAAGGAGTCCTGAGTGCTTTGACCAACCTAATGCTGTTGGTAGCACATTTTCATGGAGGAGAAGGCTCAGTGTTTTCCTTCTTGCGAGCAAGGCTCAGCTGTGCTGAAAGAACAGGTGATCTTTGTTGGGTGAGAAGCACAAGCTCCCGTGATTCCTGTCTGTTGAAGGTGCTTTTTTTTGTCTCCAGGTACGAGGGCAAATACGGGGCTGGGCCTGTGTTCCCTCCCATGGTTCAGATCTGTGTGTGGTTCAGTCGCCCTCTGGAGAAAACACGGTTCATCACCAAGTGCAAAGGTACCCATGAACTTTGCCTGACTTGATTGAAATCCAAGTTTGGGATGCTGAGGGATAGAGGGGAAGGAAGGCCCTGACGTAACTCAGTTATTTAATCAGTGCTGAAGTGAACTTTTAATTGAAAACTCAGCTTTCCTTCCTAAAAGTACTGTAAATTCTGTTCCTTAGTGTCTGCTCTGGAGGATTGTCCCATGCTTCTGTACAGATGAAAATCTAGTTGAATTGTTGGTTTCTAGGACTGAGACACTTCCTATGTTTGCTTTTTATTTTATGTTTGATTGTATTTGGTAGTGTTGAAATGCAGTTTTATAAAGTGACCATCAGCTTCTACATTTTATGCCAAATAATTCTTTGTAGCTACTAGAAAACAGGCTCAGCTCTAGAGTAGATACATTATCAAGCCTCTGCTGTTTTCCTTAGCCAAGCAGTGCTAAAGAGGAAGATTTTGCTTTCCACACACGCTGGAGGAGTTCCTTTTGCCAAACAGATGTTATTTCCCAAACCCCAGAGCAAAGAATGAGAAAATAAAGAAATGTTACACTGTGGGACTCCCAAGGGACATGGCAGCTTTTCCCTTGGAAGCACTGGGGTGTGGATTACAGATCAGTTGCACAGGTTTTACCAGAAGCTGCAGCAAGGAGAAGAAAAATAAGTTTAGATAATCTGTTTGTCTTCTGTTTCAAACAGCAATTAAGTCGTTGCTCAAGCCAAGTCCTTTTTCTGGAAACATTTATCACATCATGGGCAAAGTGAAGTTTTCAGGTAAGGGCAAATTACTCCTGAGATGTGACCACACTGCATGTTTTGGGTATTTAAAAATGTATTTCTGTGCTGGATTCTGTCTGCACCAGTGCTGATGTTAGATTAGATTAGCAATTATCAGGCCCTTCCTTCTGTCTTCTCCTTGCTAGATGCTGATAAAGTCATTGAAGTCTGTCACAACACATCAGCAAATTCCCTGAGCCTGGTGCCTGTTCCGGAGGGGCCAACTCCTCCCGATTCCAGAAGTGATCCCAGAGACTGCAGCAGTCAACAGGAATACTTCCTTGTGTTCATTGGCTGCTCCCTGAAGGAAGAGGATATCAAAGACTGGCTCAGAGAAACTGCAAAACAGGTTTGTGGGCAGGTTTCCTTTTGTTCAGTGCTTGGCGTTTCTTAACAACCAAAGGGAAAATCCGAGTGTCTCCGTGAAACATTTGGGTTTCTTCATCTCTTTTTTCTTCTACCAAGGTATTGACATTCAAGGGTGCAAATGTGTTTCAGAAAGGGGGCTAAGAGCTTACAAATGCGTGTTGTAATCTGTGTATTGTTTTAGTGCTTGCTACAGCTTATTCCTGGATTGATCTGCTCTTGAATGCTTGAGCAAATGGATTATGTCCAGGATAAACACAGGGTGATTTAGCTGAGCTGTGATTGCCAAGGGCTGAAGTGTGCTATGAAATAAATCTTCTTGAAGTACCTGCACGCTGGCAAAGCTGAAAATTTGTTTTGATTCACTAAATTAAACCTCCTTGGAAGTAAGCCACTGAAATGGAGGGTAGAGTCCTGTTCATTTTGTCATCCTTAATTAGTTGGAGAGTGTATTTCTGCATGGCTGGTGTATCCGTGCAGTCGGAGCTGGGGTAGGGAGCAGGGAATGTGCCTGTTGTAGGAAGCTCAGAAGGCACAGTTTGCACACAGGGACTGCCACAGTTGATCCATAGAATCACAGATCCGTAGAATCCTGGAGTGGTTTGGGTTGGAAGGGATCTTAAATCCCATCCAGTCCCATCCCCTCCATGGGCAGGGACACCTTCCACTCTCCCAGGTTGTTCCAAACCCTGTCCAACCTGGCCTGGGACACTCCAGGGATCCAGGGGCAGCCACAGCTGCTCTGGGCAAGCTGTGCCAGTGGAACTTTTTGGAACATTTGTAAGTTAAAAATATTCCAGGTTACTTCTTTGTGGCTTAGGATATGCACAGTATCTCCAAAAATTTGTGCAGGAAGGGAAAAGAGTCTCCTACAGACTGTGGCTGGAGCAGTTTCTAAGGTTCTAAGATTTCTGAGGTTTCTAAGCTGCTCAGGTTCTCATTTCCTGTTCCCCTGTATTAATTCAGGGAATTAATCAGTTTTCTGTGCTGATTATCTCCTGCTCTGTACTTACCACAGGGGTAACACATGGACACAAATGCTTTTCCACGTTAAAAAAAGCTCTCTGTGGAATACTACTTAAATTTTATGAAAACTTGGAACTTAAATGCTTATCTCAAGTGTGAAGTGTTTCCTCTTTGAGCAATTCAAGACTATAAACACTTTTTGTACAGTCATGGCTAATTGAGGGTTTCAGATAGCTCTGAGAGTTACCACATGCTGCAGGAAAGAAAGGGATTACGGAATTTCTCAGGCTCAAAACTAAGTTGTTCTTCTGTTCCTGTGCCAGCTTTCTTACAGTAAAGCTGTATTTAAATTGTTTTGTTTAAAATACTTACTGAATTTTTAATTTCTAAGTGTTTTCTGTAAGATCAGTGAATTTTTAATTTTGTTTTCAGAACATAGTTGTGAGTGCCTTCATAGAACGGAATGATTTTAGAAATTAATATTTGAAATACATGCTTCTATTTGGTGGTTTGGGTTGTTTTTTTTTTTTAATTTAAATTTATTTTTTTAACTGACTAAGCTGTGGTATCACATTGTCACTCTGTAGTCACATAACAAATCTCGCTCTTCACACAGAAACCTCAGAGGAAAGCCCTGAAAACCAGAGGAATGTTAACCCTTCAGGAGATAAAAAACATCCACGTGAGTAAAAGCAGTAACTTCAAACCCCTTCTTTTGGCTGATTTCCCTTAAATATCCATCTGGATGACAGAGCACCTGCCACAACAAGTGTGCTGAGCACTAAATTATTACAGCACTTAGTGTCTTTGGAGGTATTTGGAGCACAACTGGAGCTGTCCAGGAGGGATTTGAGATATAAATCTGATCTCAGAGCTCCAAGTTCGCTCTGGCAAGTAGGAGGTGTAAAATTGGACATCTTTGGTTGCTGTAATGGCCCTTCTGTTTTCTTTTATCTATTTAAGTTTGTAAGGACTGTCCCTCCAGGTGTTTAAGTTAAATTCTTTCTTGCTGCAGGTGAAACGCCACTTGGATCCACTTCCAGCTGGTTATTTTTACAATGGGACTCAATTTGTGAATTTTTTTGGTGACAAAATGGATTATCATCCACGTATCCTTTAAAATGGGGGGTTTTGGGGGAGGTTTTAAGTAGGCAACAAAATGCAGCTCTGAAATGTAAAGTGCCAAAGCAGATGTGGTGAAGAACCAGTGCCTTGCCAGCTAAAGCTTAGTGTCAAAACCCTTTCTGAGAGGTAAGATCTCAGAAGCAGAAAAGAACCAACAAAACAAACCCCAAACTGCCTGTGAGCTCACAAAGGGAATAATTTATGGACCACAGCTTGTCAAAGAAATATTTTTCAATCCAGATAGTGCTGTAATAGCACTGTGAATGCCTGAGCACGACTGATGAAACTTCCAAATGAATGTAATTTTATATGTGCACACACTCAAGTGAAAACAATCATAGTTTTGTCCTTAGTATTGCCCTGGCATTTCTTGCCAAGGTTCCAGAGTATTCCTGTTGTCCTTGGTCACCACCTGGGGTCACGGGTTAGTGGTGGCCGTGGCAGTGCTGGATTAACAGCTGGATTTGATCTCAGATTAAGGCTTTTCCAGCCTTAATCATTCTGTGATTCTCTCATTTTCATAACTTTCTGTTGCTTTTCTCTTTGTTTGGTCACCACATTCCAGATTGGTTTTATATTCCAAGTTTACTTTTCGCCTAACTTCACCAAACTTGCCAAAAATCCAGGTGGGTTCTGTGGTGCTGCTTTGGAATAAGAACAGACAGTTATTTTCTGTGCCCTGTGGGACAGCTTTAAAATTTTAAACCAGCAAATTTCTCTCTGCAGGACACAAAACCCAACAGCAAACTTGCACTTCAATATTCACTGGAAAATTATCGATGCCCCTGGATCCCTGGAAGTGTCCAAGGCCAGGTTGGACAGGGCTTGGAGCAACCTGGGGTGGTGGAAGGTGTCCCTGCCCATGGCAGGGGGTGGAATGAGATGGATTTTAAGGTCCTTCCAACCCAAACCATTCCAGGATTCTTCACCTCCCCCTTGGTGTTTGGCAATGAAAGCTGCAGGCCCTGCTCAACCCTTTCTGGGGGAATGTGAATTTTTGGGCAGAGTTTTAGACTTCTGCTTCAGCACAACAGCTGTAAATGTGTTCACAGAGTCACAGAAAGGTTTGGGTTGGAAGGGACCTTAAAGCTGATCTTGTTCCAACACCCTCCAGGGATGGGGAGTCCAAAACCTCTTTGGGCAACCACCACCCTCACAGGGAAGAATTCCTAAGATCTGCTCTAACCCTGCTGTGCTTTTGCTGTTCTCACATCCTTCCTCCTGGCTGGGAAATACCCCTTGTGCAGCTCCTTTATCCCCTGGGAACACTGAGTTGTGGTAGCTCTGCCTGCAAGCTCCCAGAGGGCGACACATTGAATTTCTGCTTTCACCGAGTGTCCCAGAACTGGCACTTCCTTCAAACCCGGATGTTCTTTTCTCTTAAATTCCATTTGCACAAATATTCTTCCTTAATTTTTTCCCAACCAGTAATGGACCAGTTCATGAACGATTACCTGGAAGAAGCCAACAGGGAAATCGAGAAGTACAACAGGGAGCTGGAGGAGCAGGAGTACCACGATCTCTTTGAGCAGAAGACTTAAGCACGTGGGTCCTGGGTGGTTCTGTCCTCGTGTCAGAAACCAAAAATGCTGTTTTGTCCTTCTGGGTCACGAGAAATTGAGTGAAATGTCTGTTTCCAGCACTCCTTCCCACACGAAGGGATCATTTCCCCTAAGGTTGGCATTTAACACGGTAACTGCTTAGCTGTTTGTACTGTCAGGTTTGCTTCCACTTCACCTTAATTCCAGACTGTACAAAGCATCACCTGGAATCTCTGGCTTGTGGTGGAAACGTGGGAAAAAAGAAGAAGAAGAAGAAAAAGAAGGAGAAAAGAAGCAAAACTGGATTTATTTCCTAAAAGGTCGGAATGTAATTGTGGAATCGGGCCGTGGTGCAGATATCAAACAGTCCCTGGGCGTCCCTTGGAAATGGTTGCTGAGCAGTGGGGGATTTCAGGATGTGGGATTGGGGGTGTTCCCAAAGCGAGAAATGGGGGAACATTGACTCAGAAGTCCCCAATCCCACAGCTGTTTGGGTGTTCCCAAAGCGAGAAATGGGGGAACATTGACTCAGAAGTCCCCAATCCCACAGATGTTTGAGTGGGATTTGGGTGTCAGGGTGTTCCCAAAGTGAGAAATGGGGGAACGTTACCTTGGAAGAGTCCTTAATCCCACAGCTGTCAGGATATTCCCAAAGTGAGAAAAGGGGGAATAATTGAAAAAAAATTGGAAGAATTCCTAATCCCACAGCTGCTGGCGTGTTCCCAAAGCGAGAAGTGGGGGAACAGTGGGGAAAACTCTGAAGAATCCCAATCCTACGGTTGTTGGGGTGTTCCCAAAGCGAGAAATGGGGCCAACAGTGGGAAGAACCCTGAAGAATCCCCAAACCCACAGCTGTCAGGATATTCCTGAAGCAAGAAATAAGGGAATAATGAAAAAATGTAGAAGAAACCCTAATCCCACAGTTGTTGGGGTGTTCCCAAAGCGAGAAATGGGGGAACAATGGGGGAAATCTGAAAGAGTCCCTAATCCCACAGATTTTAGGTTGTCCTCAAAGTGAGAAAAGGGGGAACACTTACTCAGAGACCTTAATCCCACAGCTGTCATGGTGTTCCCAAAGCGAGAAATGGGGGAACGATGGGAAAAGCTCAGATAAGCACCTAATCCCACAGCTCTTGGGGCGTTCCCAAAGCAAGAAATGGGGAAGTGATTTACAAAAACGTAGAATCCCTGAATCTACAGCTGGTAGGGTGTTCCCAAAGCGAGAAATGGGGG
>VZRQ01002785.1:1895232-1961560 GCA_013397975.1 Machaerirhynchus nigripectus | reverse complement strand
AAGCGAGAAATGGGGGAACAGTGGTAAAACCTCAGAAGAGTCCCTAATCCCAGAGCTGTTGGTGTGTTCCCAAAGCGAGAAATGGGGGAACACTTTGTCAGAGTCCCAAATCCCACAGCTGTCAGGATGTTCCCAAAGTAAGAAATGAGGGAACACTTTGTCACAGTCCCAAATCCCACAGTTATTGATGTATTGCCAAAGTGAGGAATGGGGGAGCAGTGGGAAAAGCTTGGATGAGCACCTGATGCCACAGCTGCTGGGATGTTCCCGAAGCGAGAAATGGGGGAACAATGGGAAGAATTGAGAATTGAGTCCCTGATCCCAGAGCTGTTGGGGTGTTCCCAAAGCCAGCAATNAAAGGGGGGAGTGATTCAGAAACTTAGAATCCCTCAATCTGTAGCTGTTAGGATGTTCCCAAAGTGAGAAACGGGGGAACACTTTCTCAGAGTCCCTAATCCCAGAACTGTCAGGATGTTCCCGAAGCGAGAAATGGGGGAACAGTGGGAAAACCTGAGAAGAGTCCCTAATCCCAGAGCTGTTGGTGTGTTCCCAAAGCGAGAAATGGGGGAACACTTCCTCAGAGTCCCTAATCCCACAGCTGATAGGACATTCCCAAAGTGAAAATCGGGGAAACAATGTGAGAATCTCAGAAGAGTCCCTAATCCCACAGCTGTTGGGATGTTCCCAAAGCAAGAAATGGGGGAAGAGTGGGAAAAGCTCGGATGAGCACCTCATCCCAGAGCTGTCAGGGGATTCCCAAAGCAAGAAATGGGGGAACAGTGGGAAAAGCTCGGATGAGCACCTCATCCCAGAGCTGTCAGGGGATTCCCAAAGCAAGAAATGGGAGAATGATTCAAAGATTTAGAATCCCTGACTCTGCAGCTGTTGGGATGTTCCCAAAGCGAGAAATGGGGGAACACTTCCTCAGACTCCCTAATCCCAGAGCTGTCAGGGTATTCCCAAAGCGAGAAATGGGGGAACAATAGGAAGAACTCAGAACTGAGTCCCTGATCCCACAGCTGTCAGAGCGTTCCCAAAGTGAGAAATGGGGGAACAGTGGGAAAAACTCGGAAGAATCCTTAATCCCAGAGCTGTCAGGGTATTCCCAAAGCAAGAAGTGGGAGAATGACTCAAAAATTTAGAATCCCTGAATCTGCAGCTGTCGGGATGGTCCCAAAGCGAGAAATGGGGCAACAATGGGAAAAATTTGGATGAGCACCTAATCCCAATGGGAAAAACTCAGATGAGCACCCAATCCCACTGCTGCTAGGGTGTTCCCAAAGTGAAAAATGTGGAAGCAGTGGGAAAACCTCAGAAGAGTCCCTAATTCCAGAGCTGTTGGTGTGTTCCCAAAGCGAGAAATGGGGGAACACTTTGTCAGAGTCCCAAATCCCACAGCTGTCAGGATGTTCCCAAAGCGAGAAATGGGGGAACAGTGGGAAAAACTCAGAACTGAGTCCCTAATCCCACAGCTGTCAGGATGTTCCCAAAACAAGAAATGGGGGAACAATGGGAAGAACTCAGAATTGAGTCCCTAATCCCACAGTTCTTGGTGTGTTCCCGAAATGGGGGAACAGTGAGAAAAGCTCAGAACTGAGTCCCTGATCCCAAGAGCTGTCAGGATGTTCCCAAAGCATGAGGGAACACTCCCACCCCCACCTTCGCCAGGGGCACAGCCCATCTCAAAACCTCGGCACAGTTTGAGTCTGCACTCGAAATTCTGACTTCAAAGAAAAGATATTTCTACATTTCAGGGTGAAATCAGTGGAGAAATGTTAATTTCTTCCCAGTGTTCTTGCTGGGATTCTGGAAAATATTTCCTGGCTGGCTGCAGTGTGCACCTTGCTGTTGCTTAGATTATCCCTGCAGGATTCCTTATTGCAGTCCTAAAAACTAAGCAAGGCAAGGGAGAAGGGGGAGCCTCTTCAGCTGAAGAACTCCTTTTCATGAAGATGAGTGATTTCCAAAGGTAAAAAATAGCAAAAGATGTTCCTTGAAAGAGAAAGGGGCTTGTTTGTGGAGCTTCCAGAAGAGTTTGCACGCCGGAACATTTCGCTGCGCTGACGAGAAATCAGCTTTTAAGTACTTGCAACAGGATTTTTATAGTTCCTAAATGATGGAACAGGAATGCTGGCAGCCTGTCCTGTCTTAATTCAGTGTGATTTTAAAGGAGGCTTTATAAACCACTGGTTGAAGGACTATAAAGTACCTTAGCAGCTACTTACAGGTAATTACTGGAGTTCATTTGAATAAGCAGATTATTGTAGCGTGCATGTGTTCAGAATCGGGGTGGGAACAGCCCAGCAGGAATTCTTTATTTTCATATTCCTTTGCCTTAGGGATGGCTCAGTCTTTTAATGCAACTGCAACTTTTCTTTCTGACCAGATGTTTGTGATACAGCAAAGAAATGGAATGAAAAATCTCTTGCAGGACACTTAAAACACTTCAAACGTGTCTGCACAGCCTCATCCCCCGGCAGGAAAAGGAGATTTAACCCCTGCCATCAAACCTGAGGCTAAATTAGAGTTTATACTTTACTGAACAGATGTATTTTTTACCTTTGGAATATGAAATGAGTGAAATTTCAGCGACCTGAAGCACGTTTTTAGGTGATTTTGGTCTTTGTTGCTGGCTGCCTGTGCTGTGGGTGTTCCACAGTGCAGAGGTGGAATTCCAGGTGCTGCAGGCTGGGATAGAAATACTGATAAGGTTTCGTTCCTTGCTTTCCTCCTAGATTTAAAAAGCTGTCTGAATTGAAGACTTCAATATTTTATTTTACTTTTTTTTGCACACCACGAGACTTTATATAAAAAAAAACCTACTTGTATCCTGTTAGAGGCCAGTAAAAGCCAGCAATTAGTTTGTGTTTTTAGGCTTTCCTGGGGTATTCCCCGGATCACAAGTGTGGAGCATCCTGATAAAGCTCGTGAGTTTTATCTATGCATGGCTAAATCTTAGTCTTAATATTCCTGTAGTGCCTGTAGAGCAAAGGTAGCTAGCAGTGGGTTTGGGGGGGGGCTGGCAGGGGTTTACAACTAAACCCAGTTGGTTGCATGAAATTATTCCTCAGCCCAGAATTTTTTAGGGCTCCCGAAATTCTGGCGGTAGCGCTGCAATAAAGAAAAAAAAGGGGGCGGGGGGCGTTAGGAAATGGAAACCCCCGTTGTAATTGCTTTGCCAATTAACTCGGTGTAAACCCCGACTTTCCCAGTCCCAGTTCTCCCATCTGCAAAGCCATATTTCTATAGAGTAGTGGGATGTGACGTGGGAAGAAATTCCAGTGGTTGGGACGGCAGGGGCGTGGTGGAGGCTTTGTCTCGCCCTGCGAGTCCATACAGAGTAGATTTTAAGTGCAATTGATTGAAAATAGATGAAGATGCTGTAGCTGATTTTTGCTCTGCTGAACTCAATTTTTAAGAACTCCGATTTGTGCAGCTCTCAGATCAACGTGGATGGGGCTGATCCAGCTGGGATTCCAAGCCCTGTGAACAAAAACAAACAAAAAAAAAAGGAAATAATTGGGGTGTGACTGTGCAAATTGAGCTGTTCCTTAAAAACTGGAGCAGAAGAGCTCGGAACAAAGGCCTAGAACCCTCCTCTCCTGTGCTGCATGTGCTCTATGGTCATAGCTGTGTATTACAAAGACCTTTCACCAGACTGGTACTGGCTCAATTCATGTATTTTGGTATTGAAAGAAATTGATTACCTCAATTTTTATCGTTTATTTTTCAAACTGTGACTTTCAACCAGAATGAAAAAGAAAAAAAAAGACCGAAATAGTGAAACTGTGACAAACGTTTAATCCTTTCAATGTAGTAGTGCCTTGCAGATGACACCATTTATTCCCCAAAATAAATGGGATGTCGGGGGTTGCACCCCCCCATTTTTTTTTTAAAGGAAAAAAAAGAAATAAAACGGTTTTGGTGAAAGGACTTAAAACTTTAACCTAGTGACAAATATTAGCACAAATGGTTAAACTGTTTAAAAGAAAACTCTTTGAGGACTGAAATATGTAAATGCCTGATGCTGCTGCTGTTGAAGAGCAGTTGCTGATTTTTTGGGACTCGATTCTGACGATCAGCAGCGGAAATTGATGGGTTTTTTTTTTTGTTTCGTTTCGTTTTTAGAAGAGCGTAACTTTTGTACTCTGGTTCAGAGCTGTTTGTACTGTATGGAATCCCCATCCCAGGGGATTCGCTGTCCTGGCACCTCGGAAGCCGAGGTGAGGACGGAGCTACTCGGAAGGATCGAGGTTTGAACGTTTTTATTGCTACTGTAGAATTCTAAAAAAAGAAAAAAGCACCGTTTCTAACCCGCCGATGTTTGGATACAGCCAAAGTGCCATTACACCGTTCCTGTTCTCTTTTTTCTCTACTTGGAAAATTTTGTGTCCAGGCATTCCTGAGCTTGGGAAGTGCTGAAGAGTCCTCAAGGGGTTTCCACGCTTTGCTGACCTTTTGTTAGCAGCTTGTGGTGGTGTTTTTTTTTTTTTGGTTTTTTGTTTTTTTGTACTTTCTCCTCACCGAGAATGAGTGTGATCAGAAGTTACTGAAGTTATAGGGATTCAAATGTGACAAACTTAGCGGGGGAACCTCTGCAACATGGGCTGCTCTGCAATCTGGGAGTACTTCCTATTAAGCTGTGCAATTTGGGATTAATCCAGTTTTACACTTCGCAATTAACACACCGGATTGCAGGGAGGAGTTCAGTTGCACCTAAGGCTTCCCTAATAAGTTGGGGTTTTTCTTTTTTAAATTATTGTTATTTTTTAATTGAAACTTGTCTGAATTTGCACAGATTTAAGCTCTGGAATACTTTAGTATTCTTGAAAAGGGAAAAAAAAAATAAATTGTGACTAGTATAGTGAATTGTGAACTGTGAGTTGTTAGAATCACAAGGTTCATCTAATCTTAGCTTGTTCCAAATGTACCTCAGAGAGCTCGTGAGAAATGGCTTCATTTTTACACAACAGCCAGATCCTGACGTAACACTTCTCACTTTACAATGTGCCAAAATTCACTTTTATACTAGTTCTCAATGCTTTAATATTTGCAACTTTAAGTTAAAAACGTGTTATTTACAAACACTACTGTAACTTCAGTTCAGCTGAATGGTGTGATTGGAGCTTTTTGCCTCTCGTATTTATTACACGACTTGATTCAGTAAATATAAAATTACCTTTCCATTTATTTTTGTATTGTTTTACATGTTTATACCTGCAGTTTGTGTGACTTTTACACCTGTAACTCGAGATGTGATGGAAAGAACCAATAAACAGTATCCATCCACTGCCTGCCTTCGACTCCTTTAATAAACTCACAGGTTCCTCAACTGCGATTTTTGAACTTGGAGTGGTTTGCATTTAAAATCTTTAATCTGGCAGAAAGGTGAGTAGTTCATACTCAAAAATACAAAAATTTAAGGTTTTGTGGGGTTTTTTAGCTGCTATTTTAAGTTTAGACCTTTGTTCTCGGGCTTTTAGTTGGGTAAAATTCAAACTAGAAGAGGATTCATCTGTTTTGTGCTGCTGTCTCTTGTTTTTGAGCAGCTGTGTCTGAGCACAAGTTGATATTTGCAGATCGACGAATACAGGGGCTAAACCTTCCTCCTTGTGCTCACGGAAATGATGCAGCTTCAAGATCCATGGATCTAAAACCTGGCTGCCATGGAGAGGGCAATCCCGCCTTACCCTTCTTTCCCCGAGGAGCTGAGCATGAATCAGGATTTCTCTGGTTAAACTGAGCCTGCAGCTGATTTTCTGTCTCTGTTTTACATCACTTTTGCATTCGCTGGGAGGAGGTTTTGTGCTCGATTTGGTTTTTATGAACGGTTTATGTAAAACCAGCCTCGTAAATCCAGCCTGCTTTGCATATTCCAGGTGTGCACACAAAACAGCAGCTTCTGGGGCGTGGACTTTGGGCTTAAATCCAGGAAATTTTCCCTTGCTGTGCAGCTGGGTTTGGAAAGCAGCTCCCACCTGTAAATCAGGAATTTCTGTGCCAGCACTGGGGTGGCAGCAGGGCCAGGGCAGTGCCCATCCCCTGTGCTGGCACTGTTGGGGCACCTCCAGTGCTGGGCGTGGTTTTGGGGTCTCCAGGTGCAGGGCAGACATTGAGGGCCTGGAGCGTGTCCAGGGAAGGAGCTGGGAAGGGGCTGGAGCAGCAGGAGCAGCTGAGGGAGCTGGGAAAGGGGCTCAGCCTGGAGAAAAGGAGGCTCAGGGGGGACCTTGTGGCTCTGCACAACTCCCTGACAGGAGGGGGCAGCCAGGGGGGTCGGGGTCTGCTCCCAGGGAACAGGGACAGGAGGAGAGGGAACGGCCTCGAGCTGTGCCAGGGGCGGGTTAGGTTGGGTATTAGGGAAAATTTCTTTGGGGAGAGGGTTATTATTACACCTGGCTCAAAAGCTCTCCAAGATCATCCAGTCCAACCATTCTGAGTGGTCCAAACCACCACTGAGCCACATCCCCAAGTGCCACATCCACACGGCTTTTGAACCCCTCCAGGCATGGGGACTCCAGCACTGCCCTGGGCAGCTGTGCCAGGGCTGGACAACCCTTTCCACAAAGAAATGGAAAGTTTAAAATGCTTTGAGAGGGTTTAGATGATGGGGAACTGTCTGAGTTTCATTTCCTAAGAGAGGTGAGGTAGATTTTCTTGAACATATCCCAAGTCAGGGTTTTTAGTCCTGTTCCTTGCTCTCAGTTACCTCATTTTGGTGAGTCTGGTTGTATCTGGAGAGGTTTCCAGCTCTCCTTAGGTTCTCACGAGCTCCTCTTCCTTCCACGTGAACTCATCTGGAATTTCTTTGCCTACGTGTCAGCCAACAAACGGTGCCTCTTTAGCTTCATAAATTACCAGCCTAATTAAAGTAATGAATTCCCAACAGGAATTGCATGGAAATGGAGCACTTGCTAATTGAATAGCCCCGGGTTCGGCTCCCATTGTACACGTTCCACAAGGTGCTCGTGTGATCCCTCCCATTGAATTGGCTTAAAATAAACCTTCAGGGCAGTTTGATGTCTTGGTAGGAAAGAAAACACCCAACGGGCAAGGCCTGGAGGATTTCAATAGCTTTATTGCTCCAGGACAGACATAAAAACCAAACAACAAAAAAAAAAAGGCATGGAAAGTAAAATGTGGGTGACCCATTCACGGCTGGGAAACCAGCAGGCACACAATGCATTGTATAGATCACTGCAAAACCGCCCCACACGAGTGAAACAGGAAATTTCTAATGGTTCCAATTGAGCCTTCGCTCAACCCCACCAAAAATCTTCCATTTTTCTGTCTTATCAAAGTTAGTTCAATATTTGCTTTATATACATCCTGTTCCGGACTTTGATTCCTCTATGCAGCACCTTCCTGCCTTCTAATATCTGATTTATTGCAGAAGCCTTTTTCTCCCTAAGGTTTGCCTTCGCCTGCTTTAACTCTTTATCTTGTCAGCCTCAGAGCTGGGTCTGGCCACGGCCTTTCCTTGGGCCTCTGCTTGCTTTGGGATGCCCTGGAGAAAGGACAACAGAGGAGCTGTAAGGATGGGTCACAGGATTTTTGGGAGGGAGATGTGGAACATCTGAGGTGCTTGAGTGCGTCAAACCAGAAGTTGGGACCTCAAATCCCATCCAGTTCCAACACCCTGTCCTGGGCAAGGACACCTTTCACTAGCCCAGGGTGCTCCAAGCTGGCCTTGGACACATCCAGGGATCCAGGAGCAGCCACAGCTTCTCTGGGCACCCTGTGCCAGGGCCTCCCCACCCTCACAGGGAAGAATTCCTTCCCAATATCCCATCCAAATCTCCACTTTCCCAGTGGGAAGCCATTCCTCCTTGCCCTGTCAGTGCATCCTTGTCCTAAGTCCTTCTTCAGCTCTCCTGGAGCCCCTTTAGGCCCTGGAAGGTGTTTGAAGGTCTCCCCAGAGCCTTCTCTCGCCAGGATCCAGAGGCTTCCCGTGCCCTCCTGGCTCTGGAGCTGGATTGGGATCGCTGCCCTCCCCGTGCTCTGGGGTTGTCTGCAGCCCTTGCCCATCCCAGGGAAATGAGGAGGAAGCTCTCTGCTGCAGGTCAGGAGGGATGTCAGCAGCACTCAGGGAAGGTCCCCGGGGCAGGCTGGATGCTGAAGACTGCTGTAAGACGTGTTTCCTGTGCAACAATAGGGAATTCTGTCGTACTTCCCTGGGGAATCTCTTGAGGTAAGTGCTGAAGCTCATCCTGTACCAGCAGACACCTCCCTTCTCCCTTTGCTGGCACAAAGAAGAGCACAAAGAATTGCAAATTGTGGTGCCTCCTAAATGCCTTGAGCTGTCAGAGCTGACCTGCCCAATTCACTGTACTCCATCCTGAATGGACCCCTGGATCAGGATCACAGGACAAAGGGGGAATGGCTTCCCACTGCAAGAGAGGCAGGGAGAGATGGGATATTGGGAAGGAATTCTTCCCTGTGAGGGCAGGGAGGCCCTGGCACAGGGTGCCCAGAGAAGCTGTGGCTGCCCCTGGATCCCTGGCAGTGCCCAAGGCCAGGTTGGACAGGGCTTGGAGCCACCTGGGCTAGTGGAAGGTGTCCCTGCCCATAGCAGGGGCTGGAATGAGAGGGTCTTTAATGTCCTTTCCAACCCAACCCATCCCATTCCATGATTCCCTGCATTCCCTGCAACTTCCTTTCTTCTGAAGATGAGGTTAAAATTCTTGAATGATGCCATTTTTCCCCCTAAAATCTAGAAGGCCCTGCCCCAGGCCCTGCTCCCGGCCAGTGGGATGTGGTCATGACAGAGCAGGGCTGATAAGAGATTTCTCTTCTCGAAGCCAAGGCCTGGGCTCGCTCGGTGCGTGTGCAGATTAAAATCACTGCTGCAGAGCAAATGAAACACAAATGTTTTGGGCTTGGCTGCGTTTGGGAAGGGTGTCCCTTCCGCTGGCCGCTGTTTTTCTGCTGAGGTGAGGTGGGTGCAAGTTCTAACAATAAACTTTCCTGGGAACGTGATGGCTCTCGGAGAGGTCAGAGAATAAGGACAAACCAGCAGCAGGCGTGGGATGGGATCCTGTGGGGAATGTGGGAGGAAGGAGTGGGCACAGAAAGGGTTGGGATGTGCTCCTTCCTGTGTGTGTCTCATTCACCTCGCAGGGAGAGAGGGACACTGTGTCTTTTCAGCCCCTTCTGACAAGGTGAGTCATTAAAGGGGTTAAATCAGCGTGGAGTGAGAGGAGAAGGGTGGTTATGGATGTCCCTGGATCCTCGGAAGTGTGCAAGGCCAGGCTGGACGGGGCTTGGAGCACCCTGGGATAGTGGAAGGTGTCCCTGACCATGGCACGGGGGTGGAACTGGATGAGCTTCAAGATCCCTTCCAACCCAGCCATTCCATGATTCCATGATTATAATTTAAGGAAGGCAACTTGCAATTTGAGCTTGGTTAAAACAGGGAGAAAGAAATCCCAGTGTCGGGTCAGACCAGGTGGCTCCAAGCCCTGTCCAGCCTGGCCTTGGACACTTCCAGGGATGGGGCAGCCACAGCTTCTCTGGGAAACCTGTGCCAGGGCCTCACCACCTTCAGAGCAAAGATTTTCTTCCTAACACCTGTTTTAGAGGCCAGCCCATCTACCTGGTGCTGTGGGACACGAGGAGGGACAGCTCAGCATCCTCCAGGATCCTCTAAACTCCATCCTGTGCTCACCGATCCCTCTGGGATGCAGAATTCAGTTCCTGGGAAGCTCCTGCTGCCTCTGGCTCCCAGACAGTGCTGAGCTCACCCATCTGCTCTGTCTTGGCAGCAGGGAGGGGAGGAACAACAATAATTTTCAATCCAAGCCCAATGTGTGCACAAAGAGCCCCGAGGATTCCTCTGGCACAGCCGGCGGCGGGGGAAGACGGCAGCTGGAGCGGGCCAAGGAGGCAATTCCCCCCTGTCCTGGGTCAACCTTTTGTTGGATGTGAAGGCTTCTGACTGTCTGCAGCCAGCCTGCCGTGGCTGAGCGCCTCTTGCTCTCCACGGAGGTGTTCTCATCCCTTTTGTGCCTTTGGAAGTCCTGCCCATCCGACACTTCCAGCACAGTTTGTGCGCTGGTGCAGAGAGCCTTCAGAGGCTGAGCCATGAAGACACTGCTTTGGGACTCATGGCCTCCTCCCAGCAGTTTTCCCATTGCTGTCCAGGCCAGCAATCCACATTCCCACCCTGCTGACAGGTCAGCGAGGAGCAAATCAACATTTTCTTTGTGAGCTGGACATTGGAGAGGTTTTGTGGTAATTTAAATCCCCGTTTTTCTGCTCTGGCTGTGCAGTTGTCTGTGTAACCTCATCCAGACCAAGGTTTTCCTTCCTGTTCCCCCCACAAAGTGTGGGCACAGATTCCCAGAGAAGCTGTGGCTGCCCCTGGATCCCTGAAGATGTCCAAGGCCAGGCTGGATGGGGCTTGGAGCAACCTGGGATAGTGGAAGGTGTCCCTGGCCATGGATGGGATGGAATGAGATGATCCTTAAGGTCCCTCCCAGCCCAGCCCATTATGGGATTCCATGATTCCAAGGCAAAAGGTGAAGCTTAGCTTTTCCTAGAAGCTTTTCTTAGCTTTTCCTGAGGACTTCATTCCTTAATGTGTTGGAACCATCCTCAAGGCTGTCACTCAGCCCTTGGTGAGTTCACTGACAGCTGCACAAGGCCGAAGTTTAGGGAAAACCCATCTCAACCAGTCCAGGGCATCACACCAGATAAATTATTGTGACTTAATTGAATCGCTTTTTTTTTTCCCCTCTTTTTTTTCCCCTTTCTTTTGTCTCTAAGTCAGAGGCTTTCAGTTATTTACGTATCACATGAAGCCAGATTTCCTCTCATTCCCAGTGGAAGAAAAGGGAGCTGGTGAACCCCATCCAGAAAGAAAAGCTGCAGGGGTTTGGGGGAAATGGTGGGTTCTGGTTCCAAGCCCAGCCCTAGTGCTGAGTTGATTGTGCCTTTGCTTCACCAGCAGCTTTTTGCTGCTGTGCCACACCTGATTTGCACGGAATGAACCCTCTGGATCCCTCCTTCCATGGAGACTCATCCTTCTTTCCATGGAGGGGTCACTTGATCCACAGAGGGGGCTCTGAACTTTCCTGTTGTGTTAAAAATCCACTCTCAGCCCCAGTGCTGTTGTAGAGCTGCCTCCTGTAGGAGGAAAGTGGGGAAAAAAAGCAAAATAATGGGAAAAAGATGCAGTGTGAATTCCCTCACAGGCTTGGGAGGAAAAGCTCAGCTAAAGAAGACTCTGAACACCAAAATCCTCCCATGGATGTATGGAAGGGGACAGCTTTGATTCACCTGGATAAATCCAGGTCAAAGTGCTTAAAAGACCCCAGTGTGAAGTTCCTGTGGAGCTGCAGACCCCTGCATGGACCCCTTGCCCCAAATCAGCAGAGCAAGGAGCAGAAGCTCCTCTGTTTTTCCTCCCAAGTGAAGATAAAAAGAGGCTAGGAGAAAGAAAACCGAGAGCAGAGCTGTTTGCCTGCTCCTGTGCTGCCTCTGATGATGGTTATTTTGGGATCTGAGCCGTGTTTTGTTCCCTTTTCGAGATACCTGAAATGTTCAGTTCAGAACGTCTCAGGGGAAGGCTTAGGGGGAAAAAAAAAGGAACAGATTCAGCACATTTCTAGCAAAGTTACTGAAGTAAAACCTGAATTTAAATATTAATAAATAATATGACCTGGAAACAGACCCCCAGCTGGGCTGTCCCATCTTGTGATGCCACCTCGACCACAGGCAACCAAGTTCTCCAAGGAAAGGGGAATTTCTGGAGACAAAAACCCCTAAAACAGCTTAAAAAAATTAAAATACACTCTGTTGTGTTTATAAAGCACAGGTGAACAAAATGTCTGGGTACAGCAGCTGGATGTTCCCTCAGGTTCAGCCCTTGGAAAGGGGAAACCAGACACATCCTGGGAGTTTGAGGCTAGAAGGGGTAAAATGAGGAAGTTTGGTGATCACTGGTTCCCTTGCTGCCGCTCGAGATCTGCAGCCTCTTCCCAGGCGGTTCAGGGGTGCTTGGTCCTCTCCTGGCTCATGGCCATTCCCAGAAACACGAGTACAACATCCTCTCCTCCAGCTGGATAATCAGGAATGCCATCAATCCATCACTGCCTGCGAGGGCTGGGTCAGTTCTTACCCGTTCCTTGCAGCAGGAACTGCCCTGAGACAAACAATACCTACATCAAACACCTCAGTAGTTCCCAGCAGGGCTGGATTGAGCTGCCAGCGTCCCTTGGGGCTCTCTTGGGAGCAGTTCACCCCAGGAATTCTTGCTGTGTTGCAAAGGAATTGCAGAAGAAATGCTCCTTCAGGAGGCAGTAAGGAAAATGGAGAGGTAAATTTGGTGTGTGCCAGGGTGGGGATGCAGGATGCTGGAAACTGGAAGGGTAAGGAGAGGTGAAGCTCTGGCTGGGGAGAGAAGGATTTGGGGAGACCTTCCAGTCCTTAAAGGAAGACTGGAGAGGGACTTTGGGTAAGGATGTGGAGTGACAGGACAAGGGGGAATGGCCTTAAGCTGAAGGAGGGCAGGGTTTGATGGGATATTGGGAAGAAATTCCTGGCTGTGAGGGTGGGGAAGCGCTGGCACAGGTTGCCCAGAGAAGCTGTGGCTGCCCCTGGATCCCTGGAAGTGTCCAAGGCCAGGCTGGACGGGGCTTGGAGCAGCCTGGGATAGTGGAAGGTGCCCCTGCACGTGGCAGGGGGGGGGGAGATGGTCTTTAAATCCTTTCCAACCCAAACCATTCCACGATTCTGTGATGTCTTGGCTTGCTCTGTTTGTGGGCTGGGACCTGTTTTCCTGTGCTCAGGGTTTGGCCCAACAGAGCCCCCGTTCCATCCCGTTGGTGCAGCACCAAAAGAGGGAGGGGGAATTTTGCTTTCTCTGGGAACAAAACTCAGAAGGAGCAGGACCCCAGTAACCTGGGTTACCACATTTCATTCCTGGCGAGCAGGAAGGCTGAGAGCAGAAATCCTTTCCTTTCGGGTGCACCGAGCACTCCGCGTACCCACGGATGGGGAACAGCAGAGCCGGGGCAATGAGGGCTTTGGTGAGGCAAGAGAAGTCTTGTCAGTGCGGTGTCACGGGGTTCTCACCACTCCAGTGCTCTTGGCAAGTCCCTCCTGAGGAATTCCACTCCTTGATACAACGAGAAGTTGTTCCTTCTCCCCTTTGTTCTTGCCCAACTTACGTCCCGTGGAGATTTGTTTTTGTAGCTCCCGGAGATGAGACAACCTCTGACTGAAAATGCCAACGAGGTGTCCATGGTCGGATGGCTTTGCAAAAAAGGGGGTCGGGGCTTAAATCCTCAATAATGTTGGATTTGGGAGGTGTTTTTTGCCCGATGTTCAGCCTACCCAGGACAACGCCTGGGTTCTGTTCTAGAAACGCCCTTTGTGGCTTTCCCCCCAGTCCTTTGGCTCTGGAAGGTCTCTCCTGCCCCGTGCAGAAATGCCTGCTCATCATTTCCTCCCTTTTCCTCCACAGCCAGAGAGCTGTGCCTTGTGCTGTATCCTCGTGCTCCTCCTCAGGGAATTTCCAGATTCCTCTTTCCCCGTGTTATCGACGTTGTGTCGCCAGCCCGGAGAGGAGGATGGCACCTCCAGACGTCTGTTTATCTCCAGTCCCTCCTGTGCTCCAGGCCCTCTGGAGACACATCCCGCAGCCAAGCTTTCCCTGAAAAATATTTTTAACCCTTCCTCCCTCCCACTCGTCTTCCCAGGCAGATCCCCCTGGGAACTTGCAGAACAAGATCGTTCTCACTTACACGGTCCCTGGTGACGGCACAGAACAGCTTAGCTCTGCTTTCAGAAATAAACTCCTTACACGTATTTTTCTTGTCTATACCCAGTTTTTTCCTTGCATTTTCGCATGAAATCCCAGTTGTCAGGCCAACAAGGGGAAGTTTGAAGCCTACTTGAATTTTAACTCGAACTGGATGATTTTTTTAAAAAAATTTTTTCATCTCTCTGTATTTTTTTGAAGCCCTTTGGGCAATGTTAGGACTGTTTTTCCTGGCGCGTTCTCTGACCTGATTGACCAAAGTTTTTGTGCTGTTCTCATACTGATTTTGGAACCTTTTTTGATGACATGCAGGCTTTTATTTGGTCTGGTCGTTTAAAGCTGTGGGTCCTGCCCCAGCGCAGATACTGCTGCTGTTGTATCTTGCACTTGATGTCTGGGCTGGATGACCTTGGAGGTCTTTCCAACGTCAAGGATTCTGTGATTCCATGACACCCAAGCTGCGGGAGCAGCACAGGGGAGCCTCCCATCCAAGATGGACCACAGAATGGGGTGAAACCTCCTTGTACTGGGTTTTTGTGGCCAGGTTTTGGCAGCCAGAGGCTACAGGACTGGTTTTTGGGAAGCTGCTGGAATAAATTCAATTAATTTCCCCCAGCTGAGTCTGTTTTACCCACGGCAGTAACTGGTGAGTGATTCCTGCTCAGCTTTTGGCCGTGCACAGCTCGGTGCCTGCCTGGAGGCCTCCTCCTGACTTTTTGAACCGAGTTTGCTCAGAACAAGGTGTGTTTTATAGCTGCAGGTATGCGCCGTAATCTCTCTCTCCCTGATTTAATCCTGCTGGGCAGAGGGGGCAAGAGGAGCCGAGATGTGTGGGTTTGTTCTCGTTGTTGTCTCACGAGTGACGCTCAGCCCAGGGCTGTTATTTTTGGAGGGTTTGGTGCTCGTGTTTATTGCGGAGGCTCCTCGAGTTCTGGGGATTTGAGGTGCGTAAATCTAAATAAGGATGACATTTAAAATAGGTTACACGCTCTCCCTGAGCGTGCAGAGAGGAAATATGAGTAGACTGACTTCAGATCCTTCAAGTGAAAAATCCCCCGTGGGAGTGTCATTAAAGTTCTCAGCACCTCCAGGTAATTATATTCTGACATAAATTGTTTGGGCCACAATTCAAGGTAACTCTAATCTGGACCTCATTATGACGGATAAAGAGGAATTAATCACCGAGCTGGGAGCGGGATTGTTCCCTGGAGGCATGCGATCGTGACCTGCCTGCTGAAATTTTGGGCAAAGATGGGACAGTTTTAGCTAAAGTCGTGTGTGTAAACACAGATACAGTGAGGGGCTCGAGAGGGTTGGGCAGCGCGGCTGACGGAAGTTAACGGGAAACTGACTGGGAAGGAAAAAACATGGAGAGGGAGATGGAAGTGGGAACTGAGAGTCATGGAATGGTTTGTGTTGGAAGGGACCTTAGAGACCACCCAGTTCCACCCCCTGCCATGGGCAGGGACACCTTTCATCATCCCAGGGTGCTCCAAACCCCGTCCAAGCTGGCCTCAGGCACTTCCAGGGATCCAGGGGCAGCCACAGCTTCTCTGGGCAGCCTGGGCCAGCCATTTTTGTTCTCCCAGACAAAATTCCTCCACAAAAACGAAAGTGGAAATACAGGTTTTGGGAGCTGCTGGGTCTGCAGGTATGATTTCCCTTCCAGAGCTGCCCCTGGACAATGAACAATGAGCTGGGAAGCACTGAGGAGCTCTGGACAGTGGAGCAGCAGCAGCAGCAGCATTCCATTTCTCTTTGGAAAGGAAGGCTCATGCACAGGTACTCAGCTGGTGGGGGAGTTTGGAGGACAACAGTCACTAGAGCAGTTTTCCAGGCTCTGGTTTTTAGGGCTGGACTCTGGATTGCCTGCTCAGCCTCACGGGGGGCTGAAGGGGTTTTTTTTGTCCATGGTTATTCTCAGCCCTGGCACAGCTGCCCCGGGCAGTGCTGGAGTCCCCATCACTGGAGGGATTTAAAAGCCGTGTGGATGTGGCACTTGGGGACACGGGTCAGTGGTGGCCTTGGCAGTGCTGGGGGAAGGGTGGACTCAGTGATCTGGGAGGTCTTTTCCAGCCTAAATGATTCTGTGAGTCCGATTCTGAAAGCCACGCAAGGGCTTGGAGTCCCACTGTGCTTCTCTTTCCCTTCTCCCTCCACGTGGATGGCCCCACTTGGAATGCTGAGAACAGAAATATCTGAGGATCTTTTCTTCTTCAGCCATTTTCCAGCACCACAGGCAGGAGTTCAGCTGATCTTGACTGGTACAAGCCCTTCCCCTGGTTGAAAGTGGTCCTTGTACTTCGTTCTTCAGGGCAATCTTCCAACATGCCAGCGTGGCCCCAGCAGGTTTCATGTCCAGTGTGGATCCTGGTGTTTTACCTGCAGTAATTATTTCCTGGCCCAGAAGAGGCTCAAACCTACTTGAGCTTTTGCTACAACTCAAATTTAAATTGCCAGACCTGAAGAAAGCAAACCATGTTCTCCCACTACCTTTGGTGCAGCATCCAAAAAAATAACCCGATGTTTTTTAATCCATTATTGCCACCGGAATCCCCCGTTGAAGCATCAGTCCAGGTGTGGAGCAGTATTTCCTCTGTGCATCTTTTAGCCTGCCTAAGTAGGAACATGGGGTTGTATTTCAGGAATTTGGGGTTTGTGGTGCTTTTCCAGCCCGTGTCAGAGTTTAAGGGCAGAGCTGCGTGTGCTTTCTGTCCATGAGATCTTTTCCTTCTTTGCCTGCTCCCTCTTTCTGTTTCATTCCTCTTTGTATCAGTCCTCAGTATTTGCACACCATCATTGATAACGAAGGCCTGGAAGATATTTTAAAGATACAGAAGATAAAATATTGCATCTCTTTGCTTTTTTACCCCTTTCCTCTGCCCAAGCAAGGAAGCTTTACATTCTTTACTATCTATTTACACTTTAAAAATCTCGCTGCCGTCTGAAGCTGATGGCTCCAGTTTGGGCTTTCTTGAGTGTTTTTTTTTTTTTTTTTTTTTAACCCGTTTTTTTTTGTTGTTGTTACCCTCTCGAGAGAAAGAAACTGCGCGGGTTTCCAAGTTCCTTGAATAAATGTCAAATAAAACATTCCAAACAATTATTCAAGCTGGTAATAAGCAGTGAGACATCCTTCCTGTAGAGAAGCTGAACAATGGTTTCCTCTGACAGAAGCACAATATTAGGAGCCTTCCATATGTTGGTGCTGATTTAAACGGCGGCAGCATCTCCGAGAGGGATCGGAGGCCCCAGTGAGCATCTGGAAATCCTGTGGGAAGAAAAGCTCTGCGGGTAACACCCTGACTCCCCCCGACAAGATCCTGGGAGTTTTGTCCGTGTCTCCTCGACATCCTCCGGTTTCGAGAGAGTTTGCTTCCTTCCCTGGGATTTTTACTCCTTCCCAGCCCATCCAGGCTCGCCCTGAGCACTCCGGGGAGGCAGGTGAGCCGTCCCTCACCTCCAGCTCCAGGATGGCCTCCAGGGAGGAGCAGTGCTGGCTCCCAGTTTGACCGGTTTGATCCCTGTCCCTGCAGCCCTGGTGAACACATCCCATTTTTGCTCCAGCAACACCCCCTCTCCTCCATGGGCTGTATTCCCTGCGGAAGGGATCCCAGCTGGGATCGGAGAAGCAGCAGGTAGCAGTCACAGATATGGACAAACTCCTTGTTTTCCTTGCTTCTCCCAGTTTTTAGGTGCCCAAATGTGGGAGCACAATGCTCACACTGACTTCACTCCTCAGGTGGTGACCAGGATGGGCCTCTGCAGGTCTACCTGGCATTGATGGCTTTGAGCTGACGGCCACCTCGACGCTGGGGACATGTGGAAGGTGATGGTGGGGGCAGAGTGGCCGGGGTTGGAAAGGCCGTGGCTCCTGGAGCTGATCCCACCCCCTCAGCCCAGGCTCAGCCCCCAAGGGAAGAGCCCGTTCTGGTTGAAGGGTCCCAAACAACGAACGAGGGAATTGGCCGTGTTCCTGGATGTGGTGCCTCCTAAATCCTTCACAAACACGGAGAGCCGGGAGCAACCCTGGAGAGAGCAAAGCATGTGGCAGCTCCTCGGGCAGTTCTTGCTCAGAGCAGCATCTAAATCTTTATTACCCAGTTCAGACGTGGCCAGCAAAGGTCAGGATGTCTGGAGAGCCGGGAGCAAAGTTCCCCAAAGTTCCTCTTTGTGGCTGCTCTCCTTGATGCCAGAATCTCTCACCTTTTGGTGAAGACCCCAGAAATTAAAAGGGATTTTGGGTCATTTTTCTCTGTTGTGTGGCCCCAGGCATTGGATCTGGTAGAAGCACATCCAGTTTTTGTCCTGGGAGTCAGTGTGGTCAAACAGGCCCTTGGCTGGGGGAGTCACCTCGATGGTCACTTGTTCTTGGACATCGTCGTCATCCCCTGAACATCCTCTCTTTGGTGCCCCAGAGTTTGGAGAGCTGGGGATGAACCCTGACGGGTGGATCCTCCCAGTGTCACCGACACCTCCCCAGGGGCTGTAGAAGGGCGAACAAAACTCCTTTAACACCCCTTCATCAGCAGCATGGCACATTCAGTTTTGCAGTGAGGAACCAGATCCTCTGCACAGCAGACAGACCTGATTCTCCTCCTCTTTCTGCCTCAGTCTGCTGAAGGACCTCAGCACGACCCCTCTTCACCTCTCATCATTTTTCTCCCTTTGTTGAAAGAGGAATAATGATATCAGTAGATCTGGAGGTGAATGGGATGGGTACAAATAATTACCCTTCGGGCCCTGAGCCCCCCAGAACTAAGCTGATGATGTCCCATGGCTTCCTGAGCTGCAGTCATTCCCCTGTGGTGTCCAACAAACACAGAAATTGTGAGGATCAAAATATCCCAGCCTTGCTTGTAGGAGATCCCAAACCACTGCCATGTTTTAGGAATTAATTTAATTTTCCCGTTATCAACATTAGTAGTATTATTAAAATAATTGTTGCCTAAATTCCGGCCTTCCCAAATCACAGAAACCCACAAGCTTCTGGCTCAGAGTGTGTGCTGCCCAGGGAGGAGGGGAGAGCAGGAGGTCCAGAGGAGAGGTGCTGGTGGTGCACCAGTGCTGGGGCTCTTTCCCAAAGACTTTGCTCCTTGGGTGGGCATAATCAACCTCCTGCTTGGGATCACCACACATCACCCAATGGTCACCAGCAGCAGCTCAGCCTGCTCCTCCAGGCTTTAAAACCAACCTGGACCCCCCTTCCCAGCAGAAATGAAGCCCCTCTGGGGAGGTCACCGTGGAGGGGAAGCGTCGTGGTGGCCTTGGTTTCACCCCAAGCCTCCATGTGCCATGTCCTGCTCCTCACAAACCCACTCTGCTGTAGAAGGAGCAGTTTTTGGTGCAGAGAGCCTTCCCAAGGGATTCCCAGCTGCTCCTGGGCAGAAGGGATGTCTGGCTGGTTTCGCAACGGGGACAGGGAAAGGTTTTGCAAGCCCTGGAGAATTTGGGGCCGTCCGACCTCAGCACCTCGTGAGCTCCATCATCCCACGTGAAGCCACAGGTATGGGGCAGCCTGGCCAGAAAACCCTTGTTTAACGGTATTTCCCACCTTTTTTTCTCCAGGCATAGCTGAAAACATGGGGGAAATGGCCACAGAGAGCAAGACTTGGAGCCCTTTTGGCTCCGCAGAGCCCGGCACTGGCACACAGATGAGCTGCGTGCCTCAGCCCAGCGCCCTGGAGGGCTGTGCAAATGAAGCCTGCCCTGCGTTCCCCAGGCTCCCCGAGTGCCCGGGGATGGATTGTCTCATGTCCAGCGTGTGGCTGCTCTGCATCCTCCCATCCTCACCACGATTTTGCTGGAGAGAGGGGAGGAGGGAGCCCCGGCACGGCGGGAGCCCTCGGCCGGTCTCGGCACCCGCGCTCTGCACAATGTCCATTTGTTCTGGGTGCTAACACGAAATGACAAAAGACTCCAGATTCATGCTGAACGAAATTGTCCCCTTGCTAATTATTAGATTATGAAATGTGTTTCATAATGTAATGAATAATGGGGGAGACGCTGGCTTCTTTCTTTTTATTTTATTTTTTTTTCCCTGTTTGAATCTGGATTTTTTCATTGTTTGCCCCGGAGTTTTTGTTGGTAGGTTGAAACAGAGATGCGAAAAGAATGGGAAAGGCTGGGTTTTATTTGTGCCTTGCCTGTTAAAGCTGTGACTTGGCTCACACAGTAAGTGCAAACAATTCTCTCCTGGCAAGTGTTCAGTGGAGACATTACTGATGACAGACTTTATTAAGTGCAGGTTTGCTTGTTATTAAATTCGCTCTGTGCTTGTTTCCGAAGCTGCTGGCCTGGCTGGCTGCATCCTATTAGGATCTTTAGGAAGAAAGAAAGGAACAGAACATTGCATGCAGCAGAGCCAGCGATGAGGTGATAGGGAAGCCAGCACTGGGGAAGGAGACCCGAGGAGATAATTAATCGCTACGTTTAAAACAAACATTTGTTTGGTTTATTGAGTTAATTCAGGCTATGCCTTGGAGATTCCTGGTTTCCAGGTGAAGCTGGGCATGTGTTCCCATGTCAGCACGCTCAGGGCTGCGGGAGGTCAATGTATGTTGCATTAATTGTCTGGGGGGGGAAAACCACCATTAAAGTGGAGGCATGTTTCCAATTTCTCAGAGCCTTGTTTAAACCCTTCCCTTTTCCCATCCCAGCTATTGTACGGACAGCACGCCACCAATGACAGCCTTTCTATACAAAATAAATATCTTATAAAGCCTTAAATCCATGGCTGAATGCCTTCATTGCTGCAGCTCCCCACCCTATCGGCCCAGGCTGTGTTAAAAATTAAAATGTTCGAGTGTCCAGGGGGTGGGTGCCAGGTATTTCTTGAAAATCAGGTCCCTTTGCAAGGTGTCCCAGCTCCAGATCCCATCAGAGGGTTGTGATGGTTTGACCCTGAGTTGATGGATTTGTGGGAGGAATCTTGGCTGATAGTCTGGAAGCACTTGAAGCAAATGGGAGCTGCTCAAATTTAATAGAGCAGGAATTGATCCACAGAAGTCGAAGAGGAAAAATAGGCTGATTTTGCACCAAAGATCTCAAGTGTTTTGGGACTGAGATTTTTCAAGTGCATCCCGTGAGGTGCTATCTTGCTCCCACCAGCCTAGATCAATATAACCGTAATTTTGGATCAACAGCTGGTTTGGTGTAGACATTTGGAGGTTTTTCCCCACTCTGAGTTTGTGATTTGTTGTTTAAAGCACGTTTCTGTTATGGGGCTGGCTGCTGGGGCTGCTTGCAGTGGTTAAACAGCTCAGGTTAGGCCCAGGAATTACGGTTCTTTCCCTCCACGAGGTGAGGAATTCACAAAGAAAAACCCAGAAAAAAGTTGGATTTATTTTTTTTTTCCTGGTTCTAAATGGAACAATCTCCTTTCACCTCAGCTTAGGGGGGAAAAAGCAAACTGTGCCTGCCACCAGGTGAATTTTGTAGCTGAGGGACAAGAACTCCTCCAGCCAAAGGGGTTCCAAGGAATGATGAGGCTGGGACGTGCCAGGCTCCCCTGGCACCTCTCGTAGCCAGCAAGGACCCGAAGCCCTGAGCTGCCTCTGGGCTCCATCTCTGTGTCCTTTGACTATCAAAAACCATGGGAGGGAGGGGACAGAATAACAAAATACTTCTTTTCCCTCATTCCTCCCTTTGGGCTTTCGAGCCACCACTAATGACAGCGGGTGAGAGTCCGTGTTTCGCAATTTATCACTTTGGCACCCGGATGAAGGGACTGGCTGCACTCTGAGCTCCTCTTTTCCCTCTGAGTTCACAGACATTGTGTCACTTGTTTGGTTTTTTTTGCTTGGGATCCTCCCTGGAAACCTGGACCTGGAAGGAGTTTCTCCAGGTCTCCTGCTTTTGCCACAGGGGTGACCTTGTGTGAGGTAAAGTCCCCTCCCCGGGCTGCTCTGAGGTTCTGCAGTGGAGAAGCACCACGAGAGCTTTACACAAAAGGCAGCATTGACTTCTCAGCTATTCCCAGTTTAATTTGATTTGCACAGGCCACTCTCTGCTTGAAAGCTCTGTCACAGCCCATCTTGGCACCCTGGAAACACGGGAGCAGTTTGATTTCTGGGTAAGTAATAACCTCCCTCAGTCAAAAGCTTTCCAGGGTGCTTTGTCTGCCGCCCATTTATTTTCTATAAGGCAGATGACTCCCCTCAACCTGAGATTGCTTTATCTCCCACTCCGCTCCCTCGCTGAAATAAATTGCAGGAAAAATCCATATACTCCTAGGACCATCCAGGGGAATGGATGTACAAAGGGTGCCCGGGTAAAATAAATACTGTGTTGATTCCATCTGAAAAATCATTATGAAACTGCCGTCACAGAAAACCAACTCCATCCCCCTC
The DNA here is from genome assembly GCA_013397975.1 of Machaerirhynchus nigripectus. Classification (NCBI taxonomy): domain Eukaryota; kingdom Metazoa; phylum Chordata; class Aves; order Passeriformes; family Dicruridae; genus Machaerirhynchus; species Machaerirhynchus nigripectus. The sequence goes on along the minus strand of VZRQ01002785.1, from coordinate 1,939,450 downwards.
CCTTCGTTTAAAAAAACTGGAGCATGAGTGTTTCAGACCACGTTTTATCTGGGAGTCTCCCTGCCCAGCTTGGGAACACAATGAGGATTGTGTCCCAGGTATGTCGGAGCTATTTTGCTACTGTTGGTGAATTTAGATGGGAAAAGTCAGGCACAAAAGGGCTTAAGTGATTTGGCTCAATTAACTATAATTTATGAACCCTAATTCCCCGTTTACTAAGCACAGGATCACACAATGGCCCTGATTTCAGAAATTGCTTAAATATGTGCCTCCGCTTTGCTCAATGTTAAACATGTGCATAAAAATAGGCAGATGGCCCATTTTGGAAGGAGAAATGTTTTCCTCAACCCAAACCTATTTCTTAAATCAAATGAGATTTTGTATCACTAGAATTTAGCCCTTGTGTTGTGTTTACGTGTTTTGAGGAGGGGAGAGTTTGGAGAAAGGAGGGAGAGCTGAAGTGGGAAGGATTCTGATGTTTTAAAACTCTCTGCTCAAAGTCTTCCCGTGACAGGAGGGGCTGGAGGAGCTGCCAGTGAGGGCCCTCAGGGCCACTGGGTCTCAGTGAAGTGCTCAGGGTCAGAAAGGAAGAAAAAAATCATCATTCCTGCAAAGTGAGGGGAGAAGACACCATGGAAGGAGCAGGAAAACCGTCAGCATTCCAAGTGGTCATGATGGGATGGATGGAAAGGGAAGGGAGCTTCCTCCACACCATCAGAGCTTCAGCAGCTTCAGCAAAGGAGGACTGAGCTCGCATTTGGCATTTCACTGTCTCCTGCTCTTATTTTTCTCTCTGTTTTTCTGGTAGATGTGCCCAGAGACTGCAGCTCCCAGCTGTCTCCAGCAGCCTGTTGGGATGACCTGCAGAGGAGATAATTTTATGGAGTGATTCCCCTGACCAGGCCTGTTACTTGAGGACACGTTCCAATATTCCATCTGATCCCAGTTTAAAGACCTCTTCCAAGAATTTATGTGTGATTTAATAATCAAAAGGCCTCTTGGTTCCAATTTGTGCCTACCCCGACTTTCCAAACATCACCCCTGCTTGGGTGTTTGTCAGGTGGATCAGCCTGGAGATTCATGGTCAGCCTGGAGCAAAGGAGACTCAGGGGGGACCTTCTGGCTCTCCACAACTCCCTGACAGGTGGGAGCCAGGTGGGTTCAGGCTCTGCTGCCAGGGAGCAGGGACAGGATGAGAGGAAATGGCCTCAAGCTGTGCCAGGGGAGGTTCATGTTGGACATCAGGAAGAATTTCGTCATGGAAAGGGTGGTCAGGCACTGGAACTGCCCAGGGAGGTGCTGGAGTCCCCATCCCTGGAGTTGTCCAAGGAACGCCTGGACGTGGCTCTGGGCTGGGTGACAAGGTGGGGATCCGTCACGGGTTGGGCTTGGTGATCTTGGAGGTCTTTTCCAACCCCAGTGATTCTGGGATTCATCCTGTGCAGTCCTGTTGACCTGAAGTTTGGAGGACACTGTTGGATCCACGAAAAGCTGTTCTGCCTCTTGCTCTAGGTGATGTTTCATTCCCCTTCTCTTTTCCCCAAGCTCAGCTAAAAACAACCCACACTCACTGGTGTTTTAAACTGTTCTCAGCAAGATAATTACCTATTAGAAATTCCACAATTATTTCATTATGTATTATTACAGAAAAAAAAATTAAAAACGCAATCCCATAATGCAGTTAATGGAAATTATTAAGTTCTACAAATAACTTCCATGAGAGTCATTATTTGCTGAGCATGGGCTGAGGAATCCCAGGCAATTACATGTGGAGCCACATCAGAGCAAAGTTGCTGTGAAAATGAGGATTTGTCACTTTGTAAGTGACACTCACCACAGATTAAAAACAAGCTGCAGGGGGAAGGTGATCATCTGCAAAGTTCCTGCCCCAGGAATGGCCATGCTCCGTGGAGATGACCACGTTTCCATGAGATCCCTGAGTCTCCACCATAGCTGAGGATGAGCAGAATAACTCCACGGATCTTCTGCAAGGAGTTCTTGGGGGTGTCCCTGAAAACAGGGGCTCCAGGTGAGCCCAGGCTTATAGGACTGCGTTGGAAGGGTTGGGATGGCCGTTCTGGGATATAGCCAAAGTCAGGATGAGCCCTGTCCATCCCTTGTCCCTTGTCCATCCCTTGTCCCTGCATGGGTCTCACCTGGGCATGACCAACCTGCCCCCTGCACTCCCAGCCAGAGTCCAGGAGGCACCGCTGCCCTTCCACCTCTGCGGCGTTCCAGATGTGGCTGCTCTCCTGCTGCTGGCACCACCCGCCCCCACGGGAGCCTGGGCTCCAGCCAAACCCCGGGATCTCCACGCAGCTCCATCAGAGTCAGCAGGGGAGATAAATGCAGACCAAACCCCTCTCTGTTCTTGCTTTCTTGGAGAGCAACCCAACCTTCATGGTGAGTACAGCTCCTTCTTCTTAGGGCCACGACCCTGCTCGTGCTGCTGGGCAAGTTCAGCTCTTATCCAGCTCCCTTCTGTCCCCACAGCGACTCCCAACCCTCATCCCTCATATCCCTGGTTCTGGTTAATCTGTCAAAGCCAGACGTGCTCCTCCATCCAAGAACAGGAGGAGAAGGAGGAGGGAGGCAGTTGCTTTGCCCAAGGACATGGTGGCTCCATGGAATCACAAAATGGTTTGGGTTGGAAGGGACCTAAAAGTTCATCCAGTTCCACCCTCTGCCATGGGCAGGGACACCTTCCGCTATCCCAGGTGGCTCCAAACCCCGTCCAGCCTGGCCTTGGACACTTCCAGGGATCCAGGGGCAGCCACAGCTTCTCTGGGCACCCTGTGCCAGGGCCTTCCCACCCTCACAGGGAACAATTTCTTCTCAATATCTAACCCCAAAACTGCCCTCTGCCAGCTGAAATGGTTGCGGTCGTGCAGCAAATCCTGGGTCCGATGTGTGTCCCCTCCTCAGATCTTCAATGTGCATGGGAAGAAAGCCCAGGGTGAATTTTACGTGCACATCTCCTGGCAAAAATGGACATGACCAGAACACAGAGGTTTGCAGGACCTGCTCTGGCGTGTCGATATTCCCAGAGAGACCTGAGAATCCGTCCACACCATGTTCTAAGAAAGGGAAAACACCACACAGTTTCAGGCCAACATAAAGACCTATTATTCCCCAGAACGATCCCATTCCTTCTGCCCAGCCCTGTTTCTGTGCCTACCCACCCTGGAAGCCATGGCAGCTCCTCTATCCATCATAACTCAGGGAGCAAAGAGCTGCCAAGGCCCCGGGGCTGCCAAGTTCCCATGTAAACAGGCACTGCCCCATTCAGGGGAGCACAGGACGCTCGCATTGTCTGCCACACATGGATGTCGTAGGGTGAAGGACACGAAGCCACGCATTGTGCTGTCATTCCCGTGTCCCCAGATGACTGCTGCCAGCCCTGCTGCATTCCCATTCCATCAAGGAAACGACCCCCAGTGTGTGGAAGTTGAGGGAACCGGCGGGGCTTCTGGTGTCTCTGGAGGTCTGGGCTCACCTGAGTGCTGGTGTCATTTCCTGTGGTGGGAATCAATCCCTGCTCCAGGCATTTTCCTGGATTCAAGAGCGGGACATTTCAATCCACATCTGCAGCAGGAATAGTGTGGAGTCTGTTCTGCTCTCCCTGCTTGGACTTGATCCTAAAGGTCTTTTCCAACCTTAATGATTGACATCAGGACACAAGGAGCCTGAATCCAGGAGGTGACTTATGATAAAAGGGACTTTTCCATGTCTACAAAACCATGGGACCAGACTTAGAACCATACTGCCCACACAACCTCCAGTTCTCTCTGGGATTTGGGATCAGTGGGATGGTGGCCTGGATGGACAACCTGGAACACCCAGATTTCACCTGAAGAGGGGAGGATGGGTGAGTCAAAGGGAGCTGGGTGGGTGCGTGACTGCTTCACATCTTGGGTTTGCTGGAAAACCAAAGAACACCACAAAAACCCCAGAGCTGCATTCCAACCCCCCCCAATTGGAATTTAAAATGCAAAAATACAATTTGTGGCAGAATGAGGTGCTTCTCCCATTTTTCTCGGCCTGGTTTTATAAAAGCCTGAGGGCGGGAGTTGCAGGCTGGAGGAAATGAAGGTGGCATTTCCCATTCCTTTGGATCAGCTGGTTGGGATGGGCAGTGCCATTGCTCTGGTGGCCTCTCTGTCACTTCAACTTGTCCTCTGGCCCGGAATATCTTGTCCCAGAGATGGATCTGTCCAGAGATGCTACTTTGCAGCACTCAAGCAGTGCCGGAACATTTCCAGCCCTTCCCCAGTTATCATCCCCCTGTATTTATGCAGAACAGAACCAGGCTTGTGGCTCAGATGTCTTTTTTGAGGCTGTGAATCCCCACTCAAACCCATGCACCAAACTGAGTGGAAAACGAGGGGTTTTTTTCTGCCCTGCCACTAAAATTTCACTTTTTAAATCCCCACCTGACCCCACAGAAAGCCTTCCTGCCCCTTCCTCCCATTCAAACATTCCCATTTCTGGGCTCTTCCCTCCTTTGTGATAGCACAAGCATTTTTAGCAGCAGGCTTTTCTTTCCCTGGGTTAAATTTAGTCCAGCTCATTCCTCCAACGTCCTGCCCCTGCTATGTCATTCCTCAAAGACTTTCCTGTCTCAACCATCTGTAAGATAGTTTCACACAGATGGAAATTCCTTTCTTTTTTGCTTGTGGGAAACGTTGGTGTTTTAATGGCTGGAGATTTTCCTTGGGACGTGGGTTTTTAAAGGATAATGCAGCCAGGAGAGCACCTGTGGCTGAGTGATGGTGCTCCTGCTGCTCATCCACGTTCCTGTCACGAGGCTCTTGTGAGTCTGCAGCTGTGAGGCAAGCAAATAATAATAGTTATTCCCAAGGAAAAAAAAAATATTACTCAGCCATCCAATATCTACCTGCTTCCCTGTCTGAACACCTCAAATTCATCCCACGTCTGGGCTATTCTTTGTTTCAGGCTGAGATGAAAAGTAGGTCCTAGCTAAGAGTTGAAATATTCCCAAGTAATCCAGGTTCTGACTATCATGGGATCAAAGAAGGGTTTGGATTGGGAGGGACCTTAAAGGTCATCCAGATCCACCCCCTTGCCATGGGCAGGGACACCTTCTGCTACAAGGTGGACTTTGACTGAAGATCCTGAAGAAATGGGTCACAGCATTCCGTGTTGCGGTAGCTGCTGATCCAGCGTTCGGAGCTGAAGGATGGAGCTGTTTCCTCCACAACCACCCAGGAAATGATCCTGCCAAGACTCTTCCACGTGGACAGGATGGATGGATGGATGGGTGTAAACTGCCTGGAAACTACTCCTAAACAGCCTGGAAACTACTCCTAAATGGCCAAGAAACAGGTTCAGCTTTGCACCTGCACTGCCTGGGGCTTTCCCCTCTCTGTGGGGACTGGCAGCAGGGACGGGACAATCCCGGGCCCCACAGCACCAGAGCCAGGCAGCAGAGGTGCAATACCCCACTCGTGGCTGGTCAGTAAACTCCTCTGCTGCTGCTCTTGGCTCCAGTAATTCCTGGCTCAGAGGAAGAGACGAAGTGCACCAGGTTTTAGTGCAGGTGGAGCTTTGAATAAACAGGGGAACAACTCGTTCCCATGACTCCCCTCTGCCTTGGAGGTATTTTTGGCTGTTTATTACCCTCTTATTCCTATCTTCCAACTCCCTCCTCCTCCCTCCTCTCTTTTTAATAGACTAGGTAGACTCTGAAATCCTCAAGCATCCTTCTTCCCGAGGGAGACCGGCCTCGGGCGAGGTACAAATTACAGGTTTCAACAATAAGGGAGAGCACAATTATCCCTTGTGCCTCTCGGCTGTCGCTAACGAGCTGACACGGGAGCTGCTGCGGACGCTGCAGTGGCTCAGCTCTGGCTGCTCAGGAGGCTGTGCTGACCCTGGGGCAGAGACGGCACGGACAGCACCTGGCTCAGGGAACGGGGAGGAATTACAGGATTCAGCTCCCTCCCTCCGAGCTCCCCAGCATCCAGAAAGTGGGAGCATCACGCAAGGACAGAGAGCCTGAAAGGAGGACACGATCCATGCTTCCTCCTCCAGGAAAAGCAGGGTTTGGGCTGCCACAGATAGGAAGAGGTTGGTGGACACGGCCAGGCTGCGTGGTTGTTGCTGGATCCATGGGGTTTTTGTGGAGGAAGGACACTGGATAAACACAGCCCGTGCTGCCTTGGGGCACCCTGTGCTCTGTGTCCCTTCCTTTCCTCTCCCTCTTGCACCTTATCTAGAAGGTTTTCCAGGATCCCTCCAGCCCACAGCAATCCTGTCTGGGACCCTGGAAAATTCCTGTCCCACGGTGAAACCAGCCCTCCATCTGAACTGGGGGGCTCAGCCTGGAGAAAAGGAGGCTCAGAGGGGACCTCGTGGCTCTGCACAACTCCCTCACAGGAGAGTGCAGCCGGGGAACAGGGACAGGATGAGAGGAAATGGCCTCAGGTTGTGCCAGGGGAGGTTTAGGTTGGATATTTTGGAAAAATTTCTTCATGGAACCACTGGTCACGCGTTGGAGTCCCCATGCCTGGAGGGATTTAAGAGCCATGTGGATGTAGCACTTGGGGACATGGTCAGTGGTGGCCTTGGCAGTGCTGGGGGAACGGATGGACTGGATGATTTTTCCAACTTCTTTTCTCAGGGAGTTTTTCCAACTTTAATGATTCAGTGATTGTATCTGCTGATGGCACCATCTCCGTCCCTGCTGAGTGACACCAGGACCTCCCTGCTCGCCCACGTGTAGGACAGGGGTGTCTACATGTCTTAAAAAACTTCCAGTCAGAGAAGGAATCTCTCCTGGTCTTCCTCTAGGAATTTTTAATCTGTTTCTCTTCCTCCAAGCTTCCAAACCCTTCTTCATCAGGGAGGGCTGGAAAGCAACTTCCCACAGTCACAGGCAACTTCTGCCTGGGGAGGTTTGGAGTCCCCATCCCTGGAGGTGTCCAAGGAACGCCTGGATGTGACACTCTGTGCTCTGGGCTGGCTGACAAGGTGGGGATTGGTCACAGGTAGGACTCAATGCTCTTGGAGGCCTTTTCCAATCTCAGTAACTCTGGAATTCTGGGATTCTATGGAAATCTTGCCCTCAGGAGGAAGCCCACGTCCCCCCAGTGTGTTTTTGTTTTGCTCAGATCCACTTCTGCCACTCAGGCAGAAAAAACCCATCATTTTTGGCATTATTTCTTCGCCCCTGAAATGTGGGTGCGCTGCGTGAGAAGCTTGCAGGAGAAAATAACGTGAAAAAGTGGAAGGGAAGGTTCAACCCAGGATCAGTGAGGTTTAGGGGTTAAAGCTGTGGGGAGAGCCAGCCCTTGCACCCCCTCGACCTCCGCACGGCGCTCGCCAGTTTCATCTCGGTTTCGCTTCTATTTGCTGTTGTTGTTTTTAATCATAAAATGACTATTTGTGCAATGCAAATAGCAGAGCCTGCTGTGAGCCACTTAGCAGAGCCCAGAAATGTCACTCCACGCATTCATCCAGCCTCTCCCACGCTGGGTTTTCAACAGCTGCGCCGGGGCGCCGGCCGCGCTCTTCCAGGAAAGCGCGATGTCACTCATCCCTCTTGCCACCACCCTGCCTCTCCCCTCCCTGCTCGGGACTGGGGCTTCCAGAGGCAGGAGAGTCTTGTCCAGGAGGGATAAGAGGTTGTGGCCACTCCAGGCTTTCCCAATTCTCTTTTTGAGAGGGTTCCAGCAGGTCCAAAGTGTTAATCCACGCGGGATGCTCCGATTCACTTCCTGACATGTTGGGTGTCTGGTCAAAGGTTGGACTTGATGCTCTTGGAGGCCTTTTCCAAGCTTTGTGATTCCATTATTCTACACCCAGAGGGTGCTCCAGTGGTAGGATGTCCCCTGGATCACTCCTGAGAGCATGGGCTGGTTTTTCTTTGCAGGACAATCACACCAAAGCACAACCCATGGGGGTTTGGCATGTTCTCTATTTATTCCCAGACCTGATTTGAGCCTGAAGGATCAGGTTGTTCATGTCCAGCTCTTGTCACTTTCAAGTTGTCCTTGTCCCTGGGAGCTGAGGTGGCTCCTGGGCTGTTGTCCCATCCCCAGGGATTTCACCTGCCACTCTCTCCATGAATAACAAGAGGCCACTTCTGAATCCTTCGTGGTCATCACCTGCCATAAACCCAGCCACAGCAACCCAAAAACCCCAAATCCCAGCAGATGCCACAGCCCCAGCTTTTCTCCACTTGCTTCAGCAGGTCTGGCTTCTGCAAGGTGTTACTCAGTGTTTGAGGAATTGGGGGGTTTAAACCCAATTTTTTTTTCACAGCTGCTCTTTTGGAGCACAAGATTCTGTCCTGCCTTCCCACACGGCATTTGGGATACATAGTTTGGGACCAGGGTGGAAGATGTCCCCACAACACTTTGTCCATCTCAGAAATGCTGGAAAAGCTGTGTTCTCTCTGCTGGCTGAAAATGTGAAAATCCTCACTTTTCCGCCCAGTTTTATTCTTTAATCTGAGCACTTTTCCTTGGGTTTGAAGTAATATTTTAACTCAGTTCCATGTTGCTTCTGCATCTGTGGCTCCAAAAGGCATTTAGGCAGAAGCACCACTTTGATACCAGCCTGAACACTTTCCCCTGATGCCTCAAACACGATGCTTCACACACAGCCTCTGACCGAGAAATCCCAAAATCACTGCTTGCCAGCAGTCAGAGCAGAGGATAACAGGGAACTGCTGCTTCCTTACTGCTCCCCACAAATTTAATCCGTGGCTGGAGAGGACGGGTGCCATCCCAGAGACACTTGTGCTAGCAGCAGGCTCCTGACTCGCATTCCCAGGCAGGCATTCCAGTCTGCTCGGAGCAGATAAATGCAATTTTAAATCACCCTGGGCAGCGTGAATTCTGGCAGCTCTGTGCAGTGGCAGCGTCAGGAGCGCAGGAATCGCTTTGCCTTTTTGTGGGCTGTAACGGCAGCAGCTCAGGGGTGAAACGGATCAAGTGGAAAAACCTCCACAGGATGAAATGGAAGAGGCCATCTGACACCCCTGCAGCAGCCCTGCTGTGGCAACCGGCCTGGAAGGAGGTGGAGAGGGAAAGGAGGAAGGCTTGGGAAGGGCTGAGCTGGCAAAAAACCCTGTTGGAGTGCAGAGGGTTTGGGGCAAGGAAGGTGGAGGACTCAGGGGATGGGAAGGAGATGATCTTTAAGGTCCCTTTCAAACCATTCTGTGATTCTGTGATAAAGAGGACACCAAAGCAGAGCCAGGCTGGATCCCACCCCACATGGGGACGTGGCATTTTTCCTGCTGTGGCATAGGGAATGAAGGGGATGGAGCCAAGGGAATACCTGCAGGGGGGTGACACCTGCCTGGGAGATGATCCCCAGTGGGTCTGTGAGGTGGCAGGAGACCCTGGGGAGATCCAGAGTGGCAGACATGGGGCTAAGGCAGAGCCAGCAGAGCCTTTGGAAGAGGGGGATGTTCCTGCTCACCCTGCTCCCAACACAGCCGTGGCTCCCTGGCTGTAGCAGAAGGCAGGAGACTCCTGCCAGCCCCTGTCCCTTTTATACAGGTGCCAAACCAAGACTGTCTTCCTTTTTTTTCGTGCCTTGCTTATGTCAGGAGGGCTAAAAATGCTGTAAAGCATCGAGGAATGTGCCAGCAGTGCTGCTGCCAAGCAGAGCCTCCGCAGCCCTGGCACCTCTGCTGAGCACAGGGCTGTGTTTGCAGGGGTTTTGGGGCCAGATAGGAGGTTTTCCCTTATCAGTGGCCAGGTTTTGGCAGGGCAGCATGGCTGCCTCACATCCATGCCCCCTGCCTGGGGAGGGCAGCTGCCTAAGGAGCTGGTTTGGGTATTTCTGCAGGGTTCCTCCTGCCTTGGTTTCATTCCTGGGCAGTTTCCACTGTGTTCTTACAGTGATTTGAGTTTCACCATCCTGGCTTTGCCATGGTAGGGATTTGGGGAAAGCCATGAGCTGGTGTGATTGTCCTTCCTCCCTCTCGTTAGCACTGCTTGGAAAGATCTCGATGTCCTGTGAGATGCTCATGGAGCAGCTCACCTTTGCAATCACCTGAACTTATTGCATCCCTGATTTTCCCACTCTTCTGCAAGATTCCCAGTGCCACCTGGGCATCTGCAATCCTTGCATCTGCAGGGTTGGAAGGGAGACTCTTTATTCTGGTTTTTGACAGCCCAGGCTGCGCTCTGGGGAGTCCCCACTGCACATCAGGATTAAGAACAGGGTCTGACAGAGGTGACCAAAATTTGCACCGCGGATGTTGGAATATTGTTCTTTATTATTATCCATGTTCCACTAAGTGGCATCATATCCCTTGTTTCTGTTCCCTCATCTCAACTCTGTCTCCAAATATTGAGAATTTTCTTTATCAAGCAGGCAGGAAATAATAAGGGAGGAAAACTGTTTGCCAGCTGAAGGGAAATGTATTTTTGGAAGAATTTTTTTCCCCCAGTTTCTGGCTGAAAAAAGGAAAAAAATTTGCTTTGGAAAAAACAGAAACATTTCATTTAAACTCCCCCCCTCCCCAGGCTGGAACGCACAGGCTCCTGATCCTGCAGGTTCTCCCCAACCCCTCCCAGTGCAGGGTTGGCTCTGTTCTGGGTTTAGCAGCCACTGTGGCACTTCAGGTCTCTTCACCGAGACCTTTCTAATCTGCAGGAAACGGTTTCAGAATGAAATTTTCCCAGCGAGGGGGTTTTGGCAGCGGGAGGCTGGCAGAGGGAGAGCCCGGTCCTTCGGGGAGAGGGAATGAGATTCCATAGCTCCGGGATATTTCCAGTTCTGTGTGGCCAGTGATGGGTCTGGTTCGAAACTGGTGACCCTGTGCTGGTCTCTGCCCAGTCCAGAGATCCACGGAGACACTGCAGGAGCTTCTGTCAGGCATCACCCCCTGGCTGATGTGGCTGCTCTTGGAGCCAAGGGCAAGAGGAAAGGAAAAGAGGAAACAGCCTCAAGTTGCTCCAGGGGAGGGTTAGGTTGGATATTTGGGAAAATTTCTTCATGGAAAGGGCTCTCCAGCCCTGGCACAGCTGCCCAGGGCAGTGCTGGAGTCCCCATGCCTGGAGGGATTTAAAAGCCGTGTGGATGTGGCACTTGGGGACGTGGGTCCGTGGTGGCCTTGGCAGTGGTGGGGGAATGGTTGGACTGGATGATTTTTGGAGGGTTTTTCCAGCTTAAACAACTCTGTGATTCCATGACTGGGTTTAAGGTCACCAAAGAACCAGCTGAGGATGAATTTTGATACCCAGGAAGTTGTCTCTGTCTTCACTGAGCAGCTCTTTCACTGGATGACTAAAGGAGGAGAGATTTAGATTAGAAATTAGATAGAAATCCTTCACCTGTGAGGGTGGGGAGGCCCTGGAGCAGGTTGCCCAGAGCAGCTGTGGCTGCCCCTGGATCCCTGGAAGTGTCCAAGGCCAGGTTGGATGGGGTTTGGAGCAACCTGGGATGGTGGAAGGTGTCCCTGCCCATGGCAGGGGGGTGGGATGGGATGATCTTTAGGGTCCTTTCCAATCCAAACCATTCAGTGATTCCACGGTGTCTGAGGGGTGAGTTAAACCTTTTGCAATCAAAACAGAAGGAAAAACCCACGACAGACTGACCGAGGGATTCACCAAAAAATGATAAGCCAACATGAGCCGCCCAGGCTGGGCAGCTCTACTGACCATCCAAGAGAGGCAAAGGGGGTTTGGAACGCCCAAGGAGGGTTTAAAACCGAGGCAGAAGTTGTTGTGGTTGTACTTGGGGGCTTTCCTCAGCACGCAGCCAGGCAGGGAAGCAGCACAGAACTCCTTGCTTGGAGATCCAGCAGCTCGTAGAGGATGAACCAGGAGCCTGGAGATGGAGGTGGGACCAGAGGTGAGACAGGAGGGGGCACAGAGGCTTTAGATAATAAAGGCCAGTCCTTTCTGCCCTCCTCTCACAGGGGGAACAGTGCAGAGGGTCAGGATACAGACAGAGCTGACCCGACCACTGCTAGGAGCTATAAATCCCCTTGCAAAGAGCTGTTTTGCAGGTGCAGTGAGGGCAAATTTGCACCAGAGGAGCCCAGATGAGAGGCTGTGGCAGCGACCCCGTGCAGGACAAGGGCCTTGATGAGCTGCTGTGCTGCGTGGGAGGGCAGTGCCTTGAAATTCCAGGGGCGAGGATGAAGGCTCCAGGGATGGAAGGAAACCTGCCCACACCGGCAGAGGCTGCTGTGGATTTGATCCTCGTTATCCACAGGAAAGGGAATTTCTACGTCCAGGTAGAGCTGTAGGTGGGTGTTTGAAGATCAGGCCAAGATAAAACAGAGCTGTGCTGAGCCCACCTTGGTTCCAGGACATGCAGCAGGATAAAAATGCCACGTTGGGTTGGATATCCCCATCCCTGAGCCACGGCTTTGCTCATCCTGCAGAGCAAGAGGGAATTTCAGGCAGACAAACGCTGCAGAGCCGCGAAAAACTTGGGATTCCAGGGCCCTCCAAGAGGGACCAGCTATGGGCTCCCAACCAAGGCTCCCATGGATAGTGGTCCTCCACATGCACAGTAATTTTCACTGTAATCTTCTTTTCCTTTTGCGACCTTCCAAACTCAGGGAATCTGTCGGCTTAAAAGCTGGGAGCTGTTTTTTGGGTGGTTTTTTTTTTTTATATAAAGACCTCAGCAGGAATCCAGAATTTAAGAGACAAGAGAGAATTGCTCACCCTTCAGATACTGGCAGCAAGCCACTCTTCCAGCGTAATTCCCTGGAAAGAGGGCAAGAATAAATGGAAATAAACCAGAACCGGTGTTTTTAAACCCTTCAGATTAGCACCTTCACCTGAAGTAGGCGTGGGATGGCTTTTCAAGCCAGCAGCCTTCCTCACCTGGCAGATGCAAGCAGGGAAACCCAGAGCTGGAAAACCAACACTGGGCTGTGCTTGAATGACTGATTCTGCGAAAATGTTCTACGAAAATGTGCACTTTTTGTGAGTCAGGATCACCTCGTTGTGCTGTTTGTACCACACCTGCCGGGCTGGGGTCAGGGCCTGAGGGATGCTCCTCGTGTCTGTGTTTCCAGCAATCCCAGCTGGGGAAGGATTTGTGTCCTGGGGTTGTATTTGGAAGCAGGAAATGTAACAAAACCCCCAACAACAACAAAAAAAAAATAGAGACGAGTAAGTGATGCTTCTCGAGGGGTTAATTTGGAGGTCTGGGGAATGGTGAACTTTAAAGGGTTTTTTTCTGTGGCGTTCATGAAAATAAGAAAGTAGGAGACAAGAAAAAAGAAATTGAGAACTGGGATTTCTGCTTTCCCACCCGAGGCTGTGAGGTCCTGCTGGATCATAGACTCATGGAATGGCTTGGGTTGGAAGGGAACTGAAAGCTCACCTTGTTCCACCACCTGCCAAGGGCAGGGACACCTTCCACTAGCCCAGGGTGCTCCAAGCCCCATCCAGCCTGGCATTGGGCACTGCCAGGGATCCAGGGGCAGCCACAGCTTCTCTGGGCACCCTGTGCCAGGGCCTCCCCACCCTCCCAGGGAACAATTCCTTCCCAATATCCCATCCAGCCCTGCCCTCTGGCAGTGGGAAGCCATTCCCTGTGTCCTGTCCCTCCATCCCTTGTCCCAAGTCCCCCTCCAGCTCTCCTGGAGCCCTTTTAGGTACTGGAAGGCCACCGTGAAGTCTCCCCAGGGAAAAACCACAGAGGTTTAGCCACTCCCAACCAAACGTGGGCTCTGGTGGGTCCAGCTCATCCCTCTTCACCAGGAGCTGCTGTGGTGCCAAGGAACTTAAAGAACAACAGAGGAAATAACACATCAGAGACCTCTGTCACCAGGTTGCCTCATCGTATGCATCACTGTCTTTGCTGACCTTTTTCAAGAGCTTTCTCTTAATGAACAGTTATTTTTCGCCGACCGAGGAGGGACACAGCGCTTCTGCCACTTCCCTTCAGTCATCGTTTCCTTTGTTTGTCTTTGCTTTGTTTTGTCATTTCTTTCAGGTGAATTCTTGAACCAGAAATGAATCAACTTCTTTTTTTTCTTTTTTGTTTTTTTGGATCAAAAGCACGAAACGTCCCGCAGAGACCGGGCACATTCTGCCTTCTGAACTCAGCGTTGGCACCACACGACGATGATGATGACGCCGATGTGTTTGACGAGCTCCTAATGACACCGCCAAGAGCTGTCCCCTGCTCCTGGCTCCAGTGTGACACTGAAGGCTTTGAAGCCTGGACAAGTATTTAATTGACATCCCTGAGCTGGCCCGGTGTCACCGTGCCGGAGCCGTCGGAACAAAGTGAAGGAACAATGGAAGTGACCTTTTTGTTTAGAGGACGTTGGAGTAGTGGGGAGAACAGCCAAGAATTAGAGAAAATGGGATTCCTGGGGCTTTTCCATGGTTTTCTACCCTGTGGCATGATCCAAAGATCTCCTTGTGGGCAGGGACGCCTTCCACTGTCCCAGGGTGCTCCAAGCCTTGTCCAGGCTGGCTTTGGACACTTCCAGGGATGTGGCAGCCACAGCTTCTCTGGGAAACCTCTGCCAGGGCCTCCCCACCCTCACAGGGAGGAATTCCTTCCTAATTTCTACTCCAAACATCTAATATCTAATCTAATTTAAAGCCATTAAAGTCTTCATATGCTGTATCCCAAAAGAAATTAGATGTTCTGGATATCCAGTAAGGCTCTTAGCGCTGGGAAAACTCCCAAATGCAATGTTTGGGGTGAAGGTGGGAAAAAATTGACCAAAAACTGACCAAACCTTCAATCCCTTAAGGTCTGTTTGCCAGAGGCAGAGAGTCCACGGGATCCGAGTGGATCCCAGGTTTACAGACACGGAGTTGGGCTGTGACCACCACCAGCAGAAGAGGCCACACGGTGCCACCAGGAGTGTGAGGACAAAGGCACCTGCCAGCCTGCACTGGCCATGTCACCGTGTCGTGTCTGCCGGTTTTACGCTGGTTCCTGTCTCCTTTTCGTCCTCCCCGGCTCAGAGCAGCCAGGCCAGGCTGCTGGCACAGAAACGTGCTGCTGTTTATTTTCACACATCCCTGCCTCGCGAGGATGGAGCGTGTGGGAAGAACAAATGATCTGTCCTTGCAGATCGGGAGGGAGGGAAGAAATAAACAGGATTTCAAGGCAAGATTGGGCTTGAAAATCCAGCAAGCCCGGATTTTAAACCGTGATTGGGCTCGGAGGTGACTTCACAAGGAAAATGGGCGGTTTTCATCCCCGGCGCAACCAGGAGAAGGGAAAACCAGGCAGGAGAAAGCTCTGGGAGAAGTAGCCAGGCCTTCTGCAAGGGTCAAGAGGAAGGATCCACCTTCCCCAGGAGCTTGGCCATCAGCACAGCACGCACTGGCTGTGCTTGGACTGTAATCATGGAATCATCATGGAACCACGGAATGGTTTGGGTTGGAAGGGACCTTAAAGCTGCCATGGGCAGGGACACCTTCCACCAGCACAGGTTGCTCCAAGCCCCATCCAGCCTGGCCTTGGACACTTCCAGGGATCCAGGGGCAGCCACAGCTTCTCTGGGCACCCTGTGCCAGGGCCTCCCCACCCTCACAGGGAAGAATTCCTCCCCAGTATCCCATCTAACCCTTCTCTCTGGCAGTGGGAAGACATTCCCCCTTGTCCTGTCACTCCAGGCCCTTGCCCAAAGAAGAATTTCTTCCTAGCATCTAATGCAGGTCATGCAGGATTTGTGGGCACCCCCAGATGCTGTTTTCCAAGGGTTTTACCCCCTTTAGAAGGACTGTGTGAGTACTGGATGCTTCAAAGCTCTGATTCCGGCTGGCATCAGCTGTGGATCCAATGTTCTCATCCCAGGACTATTTTATTGGATTGATTATCCTTGCTGGTGTAACCAGCAGCTCTGTAATCATAACTCTTATTCTTCGTGGATCTCCACAGACCCATTAAACCCCATTGTAATCTGTGGGATCCCTGGAGGATGAGAAAATGAATAGCAGTGCCTGTGCATCGCAATCACCACCAGGCAAAACTCCGACATTCCTTTTTACTGGAAAGTTCAATTCTCTGGAAAACAGTGATTCAGAATTACCAAATCGTAAGAAAACAGCAATACTGAAATAAAACACCAGAAAGCCTTTCCTCAGCTGTTTCAAAAGCTGCACGTTGAGCTGCTCTAAGGGAGACCAGACTCTTCTCCTTTTAATTTACTCTTAGTGTTGTATTAAAAACCCCCACCACAAGCAGCTGCTACTCTAATTAACATCGAGCGAAACAGCTTCTTTAACCATCTAATTCAAAATGTCAAACAACTCCCAGCAGCCAGACACACCTCAAACAAGCAGATAAGATGTTTCATTAGAGCAGGAGCTGCTTGCAATATCGCGGAAAACTGATAGCAGGCGAAAAGAAAAG
Organism: Machaerirhynchus nigripectus; assembly: GCA_013397975.1. Classification (NCBI taxonomy): domain Eukaryota; kingdom Metazoa; phylum Chordata; class Aves; order Passeriformes; family Dicruridae; genus Machaerirhynchus; species Machaerirhynchus nigripectus. The sequence continues at coordinate 1,923,118 of VZRQ01002785.1, read as the reverse complement.
CAGAAAATTGAGGAGTTGGAGTGGGAGGCAGGCAGGAGAAATCCTAGGTGAAGCTGGCACCCAGCTGTTGTCCAAGGCAGATCATTAAATGCAGGGTTTTTTTTCTCTTTTTATTCTATTTTTTCCCCCCCGGGAAATTGATTGATTTCCAAGAGAAATTGTCAGTCTTGCCCAAACTTCACTTTCCTGAGAAGCTGCAGTCCTGATAAACCTGCAGCACCCACGGAAGCTCTGCTGTGAGGTTCGTGCACACCCCCAGGAGATCAGACAATCCATTTTCCGCCCGTTCTGCAGCCAAAGAAACAGCCCAGGTGTGGCTGAGTCCCTTCTTAAGGGGTTGGAGCTGCAGGTTGGTCTTCAAGGTCCCTTCCAAGCCAAACCATTCCATGATTCTGTGATTAATCCATGTTTGATCACTGGCTTGTAGGAACTGCAGCTCCTCCTACGGAGCAGGAGCTTTGTAAATATTCAGAGGGCACCTCCTACTTGAAAAAAATCATATTAAGTTCATATAATCATTGTCAGGGATGAAAGCAAGAGCAATGTAGCAATCTTTTCCTACAAAGACTGTAGGAAATTGGAAGAAATAGGAAGAAATTCCTGACTCTGAGGGTGGGGAGGCATAGGTTGCCCAGAGAAGCCATGGATGCTCCATCCCTGGAAGTGTCCAAGGCCAGGCTGGACAGGGCTTGGAGCAACCTGGGATAGGGAAAGTTGTCCCTGCCATGGGGGTGGAACTGGATAGACTTTCAGTTCCCTTCCAAGCCAAACCATTCTGGGATTCTAGAAATGTATAAATGTATAAATGTATAAATGTATAAATGTATAAATGTATAAACGTTGTCTAGGGACGAGCAAATGAGTGGAGACTCCAAGACACTCCCGAATCAGGCACATCACTGCAGCTCCAAGCCTTCCGTGCAGTCCTTAAGGTGAGAACCAGGACCTCAAGCTTGTGGAATATATCTCATGAAATACGGAATCACAGATTTGTTTGGGTTGGAAAAGCCTTCCAAGATCCTCCAGTCCAACCATTCCCCCACCACGGACCCATGTCCCCAAATGCCACATCCACACAGAATTTAAACCCTCCCAGGGATGTTTTGCTCAGCTGCACCTGGACTTCTGCTCTGCTTTTGACCCTTGGTGTCCAGTGATGGCTCCAGCCACCAGATGTGGCCGTGGGTTGAGTTGGGAGAGTGAGGATGGACCTTTGGATGGGCTCAGAAGCTCTCCCACAGCCTACCAACATTTCAGCTATTTTTTTTTTACCTTGAGGCTTTCTGACAGAGAATTTTTAGAGGGATTCCTGCCGTGCTCCAGCCTGTGACCGTTTGTAGCTGCTTGTGCAGGGCCTGTGGGCAGCAAGGGTCAGAGAGGGGTTGGCACCACAGATGGGGTGAAAAAAAAGGTGGGAGGAAGCTTCACAGACGTGTTTGACTTGGCTGGAAGTTGTGGGAGAAGCTGGGAAGGCTGCTGGAGAGCTCTCCCTGGGGGAGGTGAAGAGTTTTCCTCCCTCAGGTGGGTGTTTTTACAGGTCTGACACAGACAGGTTTCACAGGATCACAGATTATCCTGAGCTGGACTGGCTGCACCAGGATCATCCTGTCTAGCTCCTGTCCCTGCACAGACACCCCAGCGATCCCACCCTGTGCCTGGAGCATTGTCCAAGCACTCCTGGAGCTCTGGCAGCCTCGGGGCCGTGCCCATCCCCTGGGGAGCCTGGGCAGTGCCCCAGCACCCTCTGGGGGAAGAACCTTTCCCTGATATCCAACCTAAACCTCCCCTGACACAGCTCCAGCCATTCCCTGGGTCCTGTCCCCGTCCCAGAGCGCAGGGATTGGAGTTTGCTGTAGGATGCTCATCCCACGGTGCTGTGGGATCATTGTCACCCTGGGCGGGCTCTGTGTCCCTCTGCTGAGTCAGCAGTGGTCACAAGTCATCCTGAAGCCACCGCTGTCCATCTCCATCCTCATCTCTGCTCCCTGCTGTCCCACGGGGCCGTCGGGGACACGGGGACAGCAGGGAGCACACTGCACATAAAGAGAGGGCAGTTGTGCTGCTGCTCAGAGTGAAACCGAGTCTCCTCATATTGTTTGAGTAACAAACAGAGGAAATATCTGTAATCTCTCTTCCCTGCCACTCCTAGGGAGCTATCTCGTGGCCTTTCCTGTGGAGTCCTCCGCTCTGGTCCTGCCTGTGGGAACTGCTTCCCAAACGGATTCTTCAAGCTTGGAGTGGTTCTTCTCAGGGTTTTTGTTTGTTCCACGGAGTTCCCCTTTTGCACATTGGTCTTTCCTGGCAGGAGGAAAAGAAAGGGAGTGATCTCCAGTTTCTGTCCGAGTTGGGATGCTCTGGCAGCTCCTCTCCTGCCAAATTGATGCTCTGGTTATTGCTGACCCTTCCGAGCCACAGGGTCCCCCCTGAGCCTCCTTTTCTCCAGGCTGAGCCCCTTTCCCAGCTTCCTCAGCCACTCCTGGTGCTCCAGCCCCTTCCCCAGCTCTGTTCCTAGAAGCACCTCAGGTCATGCCATGGTCACTGAGCTTTGGAGGGCAGCTGAGGATCCTCGCTCCTCTCAATGAAAGCTCCTAATTAAATCCCTGCCAATTAAATTCTCCTCTTGGGTAGATTCCCATCCTGCTGTGTCTGTGCTCCCTCCTGCTCCCTGATGAAGAAGCCCCCACCCCAGCTGGCACAGATCTGCTTCTCTGTATGGTTTTTGGGGGAAAAAGAAGTCCTTTCTGAGTCTTGGATATTTAGGAGGACCCACGGCCATCCTTGCTGGGAGCCTGGATGCCTTGCAGCCTTGCCCACACACCTGGATGCCAGGCACCCTGGAAGAGAGGCAGGACTTGTTTCAGCTCCCCCAAGTCCCCCAGTTCGGCTGAGAACTTCGATTTTTCCTTTCCTGCTCAGCCTTGCACCACTCCAGCATCTCTTTCCTCCAAGCATGACAGTCTGGGTTCAGCCTCTTACCAAAATAAATCTTACCAGAACTACCCAGGATGCTCCACTTGCGGTCTCACAGTGGCATCGAAGTTTCCTGACCAGTTCTGGAGCATCCCACACCCCAGGATAACACTTTTTGCCTCTGTTTCTTAAAGATAAATATCCCCCATCTCCACATTTTCTCCTCTTCCACCATTCCCAAACTGTAATTTTCCCCTTTTAATCCAAGTTTTTGTTTGATTCCCCTCAGCACATGCTCTCATACCTTATTAAATTCCACCCTTTTTAGCTCTCAGGCATTTTGTCTTATATGATAATTTCCAATTCCTCGCTCTGCAGAGTCTTTACCTCTACCCACAGCAATCATCAGCTTCCTGCTCTTCCTTCAGTCCCAACTATTAGTGAAAATACCTTTTTTTAAAAAAAGGTGCCCAAAGTCTCACATTTCAACTCCATCAGGAGCTTAATTCCCATCCATTTCTTCCCCTCCTGCCAAACCTGGTGTTGTTCACCCCCTGGGGCTCCCTCATCTTTGCAGATCCCAAACAAATCCTCTTTTGTTGGGACATTACTGGATAAATAAGGTGCCAGGCACGATGCCAGCAAATAGATCAGCGAGGCTCTCAGACAGGAGACCTCTCATAATTCACTTTTCTAGGAAAACTCTGGCTTGTGGCAGCAGATCAGGGAAGGAGGCAACAGGAGAAAAGGCACCGAGGCAGCTCCTGCTGTCAGGAGCGATTGTCTTCAGCTGCAACTGATTTCCTGCCACGACAGCCGGGCTTCATCCCGCCTGGATTTCGATGTCCCAGGTGCAAGATCCACTTTGAATCCCTCGTGCCTAGGAGGAGGAGGAGCAGGTCAGGGTCTGGCCCCTCTGTGCCTCTCGCTGATTTTATGGATGTGGTGCCACAGGTTTGTCGATTCCCTGCAGAGCAAACACCAAAGCTGCAGCTGCCGGAAGAAGTGCTCCAGGCTGAGCTCTGGATGGTTCCTGGGCACGGGAACGCTTTAAACATGGCTTAATAACCTGGAAAAAACTCAATCCTCGAACTGTGTGGTGGCAGGACATGAGATGGGAGACGGGCAGCACAGGGAGTGAGGTGGGGATGAATCCCACAGGAGACCCTCTGCTCTGGAGCCAGGCTGGGAGAGCTGGGAATGTTCCCCTGGAGAAGGGAAGGCTCCAGGGAGACTCAGAGCCCCTTGCAGGGCCTAAAGGGGCTCCAGGAGAGCTGGAGAGGGACTGGGGACAAGGAATGAAGGGACAGGACATAGGGGGAGGCTTCCCACTGCCAGAGGGCAGGGATGGATGGGATATTGGGAAGGAATTCTAAATAGAATGATAGAATCACGGAATGGTTTGGATTGGAAGGGACCCCTGAGATCATCTCATTCCATCCCATGCAGGGACACCTTCCACTATCCCAGGTGGCTCCAAGCCCCATCCAGCCTGGCCTTGGACACTTCCAGGGATCCAGGGGCAGCCACAGCTGCTCTGGGCACCCTGTGCCAGGGCCTCCCCACCCTCACAGGGTGGAATTCCCTCCCAGTATCTCACCCAAATCCCTCCTCTTCTATTTGCATCGTAATGTTGCAAAGCCAAATGTTCCTCCTGTCTTTCTAGACCAACTCCAGACTTACACTAAGACCCCTCTAAAAGATAAATCTTCCAACAGGGCACCCCAGAAAGAGAAGAAAATACTAAATGTGTGCGTGTCAGGTGCAGGTAAAATGTTCAGTGGGGAACGAACCCATTTATAGGGTCAGAAACCCCTTGTTAAAGATGAGATGAGAGTTAGGAAAGACTTGCTGAATTTTTCAGAGCACTGAATTTTCTTTAATTGGCATTTTCTTCATGCTGACCTGTTTGTGACAGTCCCCAGGACAGAAGAACTTTGCTACATCTCTGTTTTTTTGGGTTTTTTTGGTACTATAAAATCTTTCAGGCACAAGCTGAGGTTCATTTTGTCACCCCAGGTGGAAACAGTGGAGACACGACCGTGAATTTATATTTCCTATTTCCTTGGATACTTTCCTTCCGGAACTGGGCATTAATGAAGCCCACTCCCAGGCAGAATTGTCTCACCAGCCTCGTTTGTCTGGATAAAACCTCGTTTGTGAGATAAGGGAATGAATTTGGCTGGCTGTCAGTTCATTAACAGGCCACTGATGAATCCGTGCCACTCTCTGCAGGGTGTTCTCACCCTCCTGGGCACCTGCTGAACACTGGGGGTGGAGGACAGAGAGTTCTGTGACATCTGTGATGCAGAACAAGGGGCCCCTGGGGTCTGTGCCCCGCTCCAAGGCTGAGCACTGGTGCTACTCCCTGATGTCCCCTAAATTAAATGATCCTCTAAATTAAAATAAGAACATCCAGGGCAGGGTGCTCCCATGGCCTCCATGTTGTGCACGCCCCCAAATTTTAATTATTCAGGCTGAACACTTGCAAGAAAATCACAGTTTTTGTTAAATTTTTTTTTCTGTGAACAAATGATGAAAAATTCCAGCGAGTGCAACTTGACGTTCTCCCTTTCCTGAGAGGTCCTGCAACGCCGTCTGCCACAGGGGCTTGGATACTTCAGGATGGAGAAATAAATGGATGGATTTTCCCTGATCCTCATCCCTGGCACAATCCATTCCCCCTGCTGGGGTGCCAAAGCCAGCTCGGCCCAGGGGTCAGGGTGGGTTCCACTGAAAAGGGGCAGCATCTCCCAGGGTTTGGCAGTGCCAGGCCGCTGTCAGCAGGAGACGCGGGGCAGATGTGGCTTTGGGGAAAATCCCTTTCTGCTGCACGTTTTGGGGACTAAAAACCCCTTTCTGAGCAGGGGTGCCTCTGCTGAGGGATGAGCGAAGAGAAAACGCAGGGCAGGGGAAGGAAGTGTGAGCACATTCTCTGGATGTGCAGAGAATCACCGGAGCTCAGGTATGAAAATCACCAAATCATCACTTGTGGGTTTTTAACCAACTTTAATTCTTTTTAACCGAATTTATTTCAAATTCTTCCACTCAAGAAACATCTTTCTGTCTTGTTCTCCCTCCTTTGCTTCTAGTCTAGAAGGAAAGAATCAGAAAAGAATTAATAACAATCATGAGACATTTTGGACTTTGGCAATGTTTAGTTATTCAGAGAGGCGGGAAGTCCCCATCCCTGGAATTGCCCAAGGCCAGGTTGGATGGGCGTTGGAGCAACCTGGGATAGTGGAAGGTGTCCCTGCCCATGGCAGGGGGTGGAACTGGGTGGGCTTTAAGGTCATTCCAACCCAAACCATTCCATGACTCTGTGACTTCCATGACATCTGTAGAGTGGTCCAACTGTTCCTGAGAATTTCCAGTGGCAGCACGAGAAGGTGCCTGAGAAGGTTTTACAAAGGGAATGGGACAAATTCCTTCAATTTTGGTGCTCTACAGAGCATCAGATGATGTTGTGCAGAAGACTGGCCTCAGAAAAGCCCCTGAAACACAAACTCATGGCCTAAGCCTGTTTATTTCCACACCATCAATCCAGGAAAACATCAGGAAAGCCGTGTTTGGGTGGTGGGGAAGCAGTGACTGGAAGGATTTGGGGATTGGCCTGTTGAGTCCTGGTTCCCAGTCTGATGCTGTGACCAAAAAGGCTGTCAGGGCTCTCTGTGTGCGACGTGAGGCAGCCCAGGCAGGGAAGGGGGCTCAGGTTGGTGACCTCAGGTAACTCAACCTCACTTCCAGAAGCGGAGGTCTGAAAATACCATTTTTTGGATACATCATCATCTTTTTAAAACAAGGTTCCTCCTGATTCGTCACAGAAATGGCCTTCAAGGCCATTTTTTTTTTCCACCCTGTGCAGATGCAGCCCAGATCTCCCTGGAGCTGTGAGTTGTGTTGTATTAACTGGGAGTTGCAAATCACGAGGAAGTGCAGGGTCTATACTTTCACTGTTGATGCAACATTCACCTTGTGTTGCTAAACAGGACTTTGAGGGAGCCCCAAGGGGCCTGAGACAACCAAACCCTTGGGACTGCAGCACGGGGTGAGTGTGTGCCTTATTCTCACGGGAAATAGGTGGCTTCTCTTTAATTAGTTTTGCCCTCTAAGGCAGAAAAAAGACAACATCTCATCTCGTGGTGAAGGGAAACATTTGTGCAGGTCTCCCTCTTCTTAGATAATCCTCAGCCATTCGTGGTTTGTTGTTTACTTTTCTTTGTTCTTTATTTGAAGCTCTGCTGTGAAGGATTAAAAGCCAGCTATTTTGTAAAAGGGCTGCACATGGTCCCAAGTAAATCTGCGCGAGCTTTCCCCACTGCTCAGAGCTCTGGGATTTGCTGATCTGTGCCTTTCTCTACTCTTTGGCTTTAATTAAAATTTGGTCTTTGCTCTTCTGCCTGCATCTGCATCCCTCCACTTCCCCGTGCTCTCTGCCAGGTTTGGCACTGCACCAGCTCTGACGGAGAACCTGCAGGAGGAGCGGGATGTGGACAGCAGCATCCCTTGAGGTGCACCATGCTGGTGGCCTCCCATCAGCCGAACGTCTCCCTGTCAGCAGCCTCTGCCTCTTTGCTCCCATTCCACGGCTGTCAGCACCTCCTGAAGCACGGGGCCAAGAGGAAACCAGGAAATGAAGCGGAAAGACCGGCAGGGAGGGAGAGGTGAGGGGCAGGGAGGAGGTTTTCACACTGGGGTGGGAAGATCTGGGGGTTGAAGATGGAAAATAAGGCAACAAAACCGGGGGGTTGTCATGATTCAGAGCTGGTCAGCAACTCCCTGTAGTCCAGGGTCATCCTCAGCTGTGGCACATGGAGGTGGATCCTGGTTGTGGAATCCCCTCTTCCTTGTCACTCTCATGGACAGGATGATGAGTCTTGGGAAGCCCATTTGTCCTGTACAGCCAAGGACAAGGATAAACAAGGCTGCAGTGTGGGGATTTCAGTCAGGAAGCACCTGGAAGTGCTTGCAAGGCTTGCATTTGTCTCCAAAGCTGCTGCACTGTGGAAGGGCTCATCCCACTCTGACACGGGACAGAACCTCCTCGACAGATACCAGGTGCTTTTTGTAGGTTCAGATTCACTCTGTAACTAATAGAAGCTTGCAGTTAGTTTTCAAGTGCTCTGGAGAAGCCAACCCGGGCACCAGAGAGAGCAGAAAACGGCAATTTCTGCTGATGGCACGGAAGGGAAGAGTGGCCTTTGCCAGACGAGGATGTGCAAGGACAGCCGTGGAGCAGAGCAATTTGGCAGTGGTTCCCCCCTGGTTCCGATTATTGGGGTATCAATAACAGGGCTAACGGCCCTCTGGTTCCACATACAACGTGCAAGGCTGTTTACAGCCTCTGCTGAGAGCCTCTTACTCTTACTCTCGTTGGCAAATCATTGTTTACGTCTCGTGTTTCGAAACGCAGCTGGGTTCCAGCCTTTCCTCACCCACCGGCGGATCCGTGCCCCATGTGCTGCTCTTTAGCAACACAAACAGCACAGCCAGATCCCACTTAGCGGGGTTTGCTCACTCCCCAAACACGCAGGGCTTGGCTCCGAGCGCGCCGGCTCCTTCCCGCCGGCTCCCCGAGCGCCGCGGGAGAGGCGCGGGAGGGATAAAGGGTAGCTGAGCACCTCTGGGGTATCTTGGAACAAGGGTGGGCTCGATTCTCGTGTCAAGGTCAGGGGTGTGCTGTGGTTCATCTTCTTGGCGTGGCCAGATCCCTTTTCTTCCCACCTTTTTTTTAGGGCTGGGTTGACAGCTGGGCTTGATGAGCTTGGAGGTCTCTTCCGACCGAAACGATTCTGCAGAATCATCGAACGATTGAGGTTGGAAAAGACCTCCAAGATCATCAAGTCCAACTTTTGACTGATCCAACTTGACCATGTCAACCTTGTCCACCAGCCCAGAGCGCTGAGTGCCACGTCCAGTCATTCCCAGGAAACCTCCAGGGATGGGGATGCCGCCACTTCCAATGCCTGACCACCCTTTCCATGAGGAGATTCCTCCTGATATCCAACATGAGCCTCCCCTGGCACAGCTTGAGGCCATCTCTTGTCCTGTGCAAGCACTCTCATCCCTCTTTGTGGGTTTGTTGTCAGCCGTGGGAAGAAGGGACACAGCATCCAAAAAGCCAAAAAATTGTAGCAGGAGCAGTCGAGTGATGGGTAAATGCTGAATTTCAGCCAAGCGGGCAGTAAGATATTGTTCAGGGAGAAGGTTTGGGAAAGAGCAGTTGAAGGTGTATTTTAAACAGAAGGAAAGAGAAGGAAAAGAAGAAATTTAGAAGAAGGGCGGGCAGAGCACTAAGTCAGCCCAAAGCCTGTCAGTTCATCCTGCAGCGGTGGGAAATCCGAGGTCACAGAATCAGAGGATGGTTTTGCTTGTAAGAGTCCTTAAAGACCATCTCATTCCAATGTCTTGCCATGGGCAGGGACACCTTCCACTATCCCAGGTTGTCTGGTGGTCAAATAGACAAAAAAAATCAGGAGAACCGGACATGTTGGCCACTCTGGCACCACCTTAAGCCCTTAAATCTAAAGAAGGGAAAGATCAGCCCCGTCTTTCCAGTAACCACCCTCAGTGCTCAGGGGAAACCTCATTCACCAGATCTGCTCAAAGGGATTTCCACTCCTGTCTTAGACCATCTCAGGAGCTGCTTTCAAGAATGCCAGTGCTACTTCACAGGAAAGGTTAAAAATCTCCACTTTTCAGAGCAGGCAGCACTTTTTAACAGATTTATTCTGCATTTTTTCATGTTTGAGCCAAACAAAACACATCGTGGAAGGACTGCTGCCTGTTGGCCACACTGGAATCCCATGGAGCTGTGTTTGGGCTGACCAGTGCTCCGTTCCTCCTTGCTGGGAAGCAAGCAGAGCTCAGAGCACCTGAGGAAAGCCACTAATTTTTGTTTCCCACCCTGGTCCCAGGTCCAGGTCGCTGGTGGAGCAGTGAGCAGTGGCTGACTCGTGTTTCCTGCAGAGCTCCTGACCCCCTCTGGTCCCATGTTACATAAAGGAGACACCCCCGTGCCAGATGTGCTGCATCACGTTCCCCCTCAGCAGGATCTGTGGGCTCTCCAAACCATGCCATGTTTATGTAGACTCCCAAGCACCAATTTTGCAATCTTTCCCATTCTCTTCAGCCAACACACATCCAATTAAACTGTCCAGTTACCATGGTTTCCTCCTCACCAACCTGGGGAGTTTAGATGTGAGGTTTGTGGGAAAGAAAAAGTGTTTTCTCGTTAGGAAATGTGCTCACTGGGCTGACGGGCTTAAAATTTTGTGTTCAGCCCACTTTGTGTTTGAGGGTTTGATGATGTTATTGTGGGGGGTTCTTTGAGTACCAAAGTCCATGGAAATGGAAGAGCTTGTGAATGGTTTACCATGACAAATGCATTGTTTTCAGAGTCAATTTAAGCAGCCAGAGAGGAGGACTGGAGCTGGGGAATGTTTGCTGGAGTATCTGAACGTGCTGTTGGAAATAGTTTGTTGTTGGTAAAAGCTGGGTTTAATTGTAGTCTCTTAAAATCCCTGAATGTCATATAAAGAAAAAAGAAAAAAAGAAAAAAAAAAGCTTTACAACAAACACGCCTTTCAGGGCAGAGCTGGAAATGAGGGTAGAGCCTAGAAACAGACTGGGGCTGCCTGGTCTGGATTAGTAAACTCCAACTGTTGTCATGCAGCACATTCACCACCCTGCTTTTCAGGATCCTTCCACAGCTGGGGCAGCTGGACTCAAACCCTGGGCTCCATGCAATACTTTCGGGATCAAACAAGGAGGAAAAGATTAAGACTCACTGAATGATCTGCAGGAAGCTGGAATTCATCATAAATAATGACCATCAAGAAAGTGATCACGGTGGCTGACCTGGCCAAGGCAGGTGGTTGGCAAGGTCCTGGAGGAATTTTGTCCAGAGTCATCATCTTTGGTTTCCTCTGATTTCTTCCTCCTCTCCATGGTCAAGGAGGATGAACTGAAATTGAAAGAGGAGGGACAGAGAGGACGTAATAGGATGATATTAGAGGACACCTGTTCTACAAAAAACCCACCAATCCCTACAAAAAAACCCCAGAACCAAGAGTCTTTGCTGGCCAACAGAAATCCACATTCCACCAAATAGACATAATGCCATAAAAAAATAGGATGGAAAATGGGTTAAGAAACTGTCAGATGATAATCCAAATGGTTTCATCTCCTCCGTGTGTATTGGCCTGGTCTGTGCCACGTTCTGCTCTCCCTAACAAAGTCTGGAAACATTGCAGGGGACAGAAAGGGTCAGGGGCTGTCGCCTGTAGGGAATATGGAAAAATTGTCCTATATTTTCCAGTAAGGGGCAGACTGTGCTCACAGGCCATGCTGCTCCACGTGTCTCCAGGGCCAGAAGGGAGGCCTTGGCCCTGTTTAATTTGCTACTCAACACTTGGCCCTGCCTAATGTGCTGTTTTTATGGAGCCTGGCTGAACTGAGAGGGCGTGTTTGGTGTGAATAGCAGGGAAGGAGGAGAGTTATGGAAGATAACAGACTGTCTGCACCAACACTTGTGGTGCGAACTGGGGAGGAATAAATCCTGGGTGAGCTTTAGAAGGTGTCTCTTTAACACCATAGCTGTGAGGTGGTGAACAGGCTGCTGATCTGAGGGGTGGGCGTGCAGCTGGAGACCAGAACCGGGTGCTGAGCAGGGACCTGTTCCTTAGTGGAGACATCCTCTGATGGAACACGGTGCTGTGGTGCTCAGGGGACTTACGGGGTGTTATGGGAGTGCACGTGGGGCTGAGGTGATTATCCTGCAGTGGCACTGCTGGGGAACTGCAGCCAACCCCTGGTTTTATCCCTGTGCACAGGGAAAGTTGACTTTCATGACTTCCCAGCTAAGGGGGAAATTAAAATTACAGCCAGAAGTTGGTACCTTAGCACATAAACCCAGGAATAAGAGGGATACTCCAGAGATCAAGGCACAGAATCATGGAATGGTTTGGGTTTAAAGGGAACTTAAAGACCATCTACTTCCACCCCTCTGCCATGGGCAGGGACACCTTCCACTATCCCAGGTTGCTCCAAGTCCCATCCAGCCTGGCCTTGGACACTTCCAGGGATCCAGGGGCAGCCACAGCTGCTCTGGGCAACCTTCCCACCCTCACAGCACATCAGAGGCTGCCTTCCTCCAGTCAATAGAAGAGGATTGGAACTACGAGCTCTCCCATTTCCATCAGCTCCCTGGTAAGCGTGGCCCGGGCAGTCTGAGCTCATGAGATCATCTGCTTCCCCGAGGTCAGCATGGAACAACATTTCACCACTGGTGCAAACCTCAAAGCAAAGCCAAGCCGCTGAAGCCATAATTATGTCTTTATTGTGCAGGGCCGGGCTGTGTGCGGGCTGGCAAGGAGCCTTTCATTCTGCAGGGCCCAGGGCATTCATCCTGCATTACACATTGTGGGCTGGGGCTGGGGGTGCCGCTGGAACCCAGCGAGGGCAGCTCCATTCACAGCGCTCCCTTGGCCGTGCTCTCAGGGCCACGGGGACGGAGAGCCCAAAAAGAAGGATTTTGTTGCCTGTCTCCCAAGCAAGTCCCTCCTGGCCACCACCGCAGGGAGTGATGTAAAAGGGCTTTGTGTGGCTTGTCAGCAGGAAGGCTCCAGCTGGGACTGGGAATGGCACGGACGAGGTGGGTGCACAGTAGGGATGAGGCAGGAGAGGAGGAGTGGAGCAAAGGTGGGTGGAGAAGGGTGGGAATGGGGTGATAAAGAGATTTCTGGAAGTGCAGTGGTCTGCTGAGGAAGGGGAAAGAGTAGGAGGAAGGAGGCTGGATTGGCAGGATTAAGGCCACATGGGGGGATTGATGAGATTGAGATTGAGATAATGGAATCCCAGGATCATTAAGGTTGGAAAATCCCTCCAAGGTCATGGAGTCCAACCTGTGCCCGATCCCCACCTTGTCACCAGGGCAGAGCACTGAGTGCCACGTCCAGGTGTTCCTTGGACACCTCCAGGGATGGGACTCCACCACCTCCCTGGGCACGGGAACCTCCCTTTCCAATGCCTGAAAATCCTTTCCATGAAGAAATTCTTCCTGATTTGGATATGGGGTGCGAGTCAGGGTGATTGTGGTGCTTGAGGTTGGCAAAGCGGCCAAGGGCTCAGGAGTGTGGTGGGAGATGTCATTGATGTGCCAGGGGTGACCAAGAGGGACAAACGTGATGGAGATGGCAGGAGAGGGAGAAGGGATTGAGCTCTTGAGGACTGGTGAAAGGCAGACTAGAAGGAGGTCTGATTGTTAAACAAAGAGGAATGAGTGAGAGAGTTGAGTCCAGATCTGGAGGGGGTGAGAGGAGGGGAGAGAGGAGAAGGGTTTGAGAGAGGCTGTGTTGTCAAAGTGACAGATTGCAGGAATGGGACCACCTTTCGATCTGGGATCTGTGATTGCCCCTGCCTGAAAGGGAAGACCCAGGATTTGATGAAGCTGATGTGGTTTGACAACTCCTGCCTGCCTTGTTTCTGGTCAGGAGGCTGCAAGATGGTTGGGGTGCTGGGCTGGACCAGCAAGGGAGGGATGAGAAACAGGCACAGGGATATGCACAGTTTGAACTGCTGGGCTGTGGACACATCTCCCCACGCCTTGGAAATCCGAGGGAAATGCTGAACTAGGCTAAGAATAGCCTGTCAGCCCAATCCTCAGACACCAGTGGCCATGGGAAGAGAAACACCACACAAACCACAGCAGAAATTCAGAGTGAGCTAGGTCTCTGCTAATAATCAGACATTATCATGCCATTGCTGCAAAATGTGTTTCTTTCCCCAGAACAGCCCGTCCTGGCCCCCTTCCTTGGGAGGAGAAACTGAACCGACTCTGGGGCAGCAGCAATCCATGAAATTCCCCCAGGCTCCTCAGTTCACCTTGGCCATGCTTTGACCCTGTGTCACGAGCCAGGGCCTTGTCCAGGTGAGTTCCTAAGGGAGATCTGGGTGTGCAGGAATGGGATGAGATGCAGTGCACTGCAGCTCCTCCTCCAGAGCGTTCTATTAGGGTCAAGACTTAGGATGTGCTCCAAAGGACACTTGGGACATGTCTGTACCATAGACACAGCCAGAATGAGCAGGGAAAAAGTCATCATGGGAAGATGCTGGAGATACCAAGACTGCTTAGAATGAAGAAGGGATGGGAAGCTTTTTGGGTCCAAACCACTGGTAAATTATCTTTAGGCACTACAAGACCAGTTTACCCACCAGGGTAAGCTCAGAGGCTCCTCCAAACTTGAATAAATTGGGTCACCTCGTGTCACCTCAGCAGAACGGGGACGTTGCAGGCTCCTTCAGCAAGACTGTCAGCATTTCTGTGCGTCCTGCTGTGCACCACAAGTGGTGACAGCAGCCATGGAAAGCAGCAAATCCCTGGATGCAGCTGACAGGTGTCACAGCTTAATCAAATGAAAGCATGTTTAGGCATCGGAGTTGTTTCAGGACGTACCTGAGCTGAGGAGCATTCATGGAAAAATCCTGAGGATAAAACCCCCCACTGTGAAATACTCAAAATGACCCATTTTGAGGCAAAAGCCAGGGAGAGATTTCCTGGAGAAATGACCCATGCTGCTCTGCAGAAGTTACCCAGATCCTCCCGCCTCTCCTGGAGGAGAATAATGGATGCTATGTCCTGATTCCTCCAGGCAATCCCACGTCATCCAATCAGCAGAAAAACGCCTTTCCCCTCCCCAGCTCTGCCTGTCCTGGTGTGACAGGGAGGCTTCTCTGGCGAGGGAAATGCTGGGTGCAACATAAATGCATCTTGTCACATCAGGGGCAGAGCGTTTCCGAGTGTCTCGGCTCTTCCACGCTCAGGAAAAAGAGGAATTAGCAACCTGAGTTGCCATGGTAGATAATACAGCAGCACCCCTGCTTAATGCCACTCTGCAAATAGTTTAATATTAAATGACTGTAATTTTGCTTTGGAGACTGGAAAATAGATTCTGAGACCAACTGAACAGCAGCTGATGAAAGTAATTTTGCAGTGGTCTCTTAGCACAGCCAGGCAGGCAGAGGCCAGAAAAATAAGAAACCTTATAGTCTGAGTTTTTTAAAGCATCTCGAAACAGCAATTGGATGGTAGATGTGCTATCAATGCACTTTGTGGGGATGTGGGTTTGGTCGTGCTGAATGGCAGGAACGCCCTCAGTGTACATCCCTGTTATTTATTGAGTAGTGACAGTGGCCTTAGAGCAGCACATGGCAGAGGAGAAGCCCCAGTTCTCCAGCACAGGGTTTTAAATAGCTCGTAGGAGCAATGCAGCTTCAGGGGAAGTGCAGAATGTTGTGGGGAGCTCTGGAAAAACAAACCAGTCCAGGACCCTCTTCCCTTCCCCGATGCTTTCTCCCCGATTTCTCCTCCATTCCCCTCTCTCAGCAGCTGTGGTGACTGGAGAGCATAAATTATCCTCTCTGTGGCAGGGCAGAACACAGCTGCACACCCCCATAACTTGATCCTTGCCTGGTAGCCGTCAGTCCATGCTTGCCCAGGCTTCTTCCCAGGGGAGGTGCTCCATGATTCAATTGCAATGGAGGAGAGGAAGAGCTCAGCAGACTTTGCTGAACAAAGAGTCAGCAGGGCTGGACTCTGCTGCTGCTGCCCTGTTTCTCTTGGGTCAGGGGACACATCTCCGTGTCACTCTTTTTTGGGTGAGGAACTCATCCCAAATCCAGAGATGCTGTTCCTCGCTGGGTTTGCCACCTCCCACCATGTACATGGGGTTGGAATGGGCTGAGGTGACCTTG
Source organism: Machaerirhynchus nigripectus (assembly GCA_013397975.1). Taxonomy (NCBI): domain Eukaryota; kingdom Metazoa; phylum Chordata; class Aves; order Passeriformes; family Dicruridae; genus Machaerirhynchus; species Machaerirhynchus nigripectus. Next base: position 1,907,455 of record VZRQ01002785.1, on the reverse strand, counting down.
CAGCTGCCCCTCAGAGGTTCTCCCAAACTTCTCAGAGCAGCAGTTCTTTTATCACTGGGCATCCCTGGAGTCACAAGGGAGCTGGACTGAAGCCTGACCCTGTCACCCTCTGTGCTGTGGGTGACGCCAGCATCCGTCAGAACCTTAAGCTCTATCCTGGAGTAAGTGGGGGACCCTAAATTCCCTGAAAAGAATGTCCTGAGCCTTTATCCAAGATACTGATCTCGGTACTTGGTCTTTATCCAAGATACTGATCAGCTGAAGGGCTGCCTGAAGTGGTGGATTCTGGATTTTACATATTCACTGAGGAAAGAGAAATACAAACACTGAACAAGACTCCTCAGAGTTTTTAATTTGGGGCACTGAGGAGGTACCAAGCCCAAAGCCCAGTGCATTTGGAATATATTCAGTGTCTTGCCCCGTTGCTGACATCAGCAGCAGGCAACAGGACAAAGGAGTAGCAGGTGCTGGATTTTTTGTCTCCTGAGGGTCTGAGAAGTGTGGAAGGCTGTGGTGAGCAAGGGGTGGAAGTATATTTGATTTAATTTTTCCTCCTTTAAAAATACAAACCCAACAAAACAGAAGGAACTGAATGTTTCATTAAAAAAAAAAATAGAGAAGTTGTGCACAAATATCTCAAAAAAAAAAAAAGAGAGAAAAAATAGGAAAAAAAGAAGAAAATGTCTCCTCCAGAAACAAGCTGTATCCTCTCCTGGATCCCGGTGCTGAGGAAAGATGACAGATCCCTTGCCCTGACAGAACACCGGTGGTAGGTCTCAGAACAGCGTGCTGAGACACCAGTTCCTCCAGGAGGTTTCTCATTCATTCACAGGCCCGGGATACATGGTGTGCTCCAACCACTGGGCAGGCTTGTGCTGTCAAGTTTTCATTCCTCCCTGTGGTTTTGGCGGCGGAGGAAGCTGGAAATCGGGATTACTCTGTATTCCTCTGCCCAGCTCCACATCATCCTGCTCTTTTCCCACACCAATCCCTCCTTTTCACAGAGCACCACCACCAATCGGAGACATCAGCCTTGCTTCAGGGCTTCAGAGCTGCCTGGAGACAAACCAGAGGTGGGCAAGACAAACCTTGGTGGTGGCTGGAGCACTTGGACCTTGTCTCCAAAACTTGGGTGATGGCTTGAACAGCAATAAGGGAATGAACTTTTGTTTTTCAGGGCATTTTGCTGAATTTTTCTCTATCACAGCCTGGTCCCACGAAGGTTTCAGCACTGGCCTTGCTTGGCATATCATGGGGTTGGTCTTTCAGTGAGTCAAGCCTCTGTCTCCAGAGATGGCTGGGATGGATTATCCATGTTCTAGGACGGTTTTCTGTGATATGAGTGCCCACCAGACCTGGTCTGTGGTACCCTTCCCTCTGGGGAGATGCTCCAAGCGGGGCATTGAGGTAGAGCTGAGCATTTGGGATAGGAAAGGCAAGGAAAAGGAAGCAAAGAAAAAAATTCCACTCATTCATTGGACTCGATGACCTCAAAGATCTTTTTAAACCTAAACTGTTCCATGATTCTATGATCCCTTCTCAAGGGCATCTCCCACCTGCATCCTGCTGAGGTGGAGGCTGCTGCAAGCTCAGCACAGGCCCCAGGAGTGCTGTTTCCACCCCTTTCCCCCCAACACTGGGCAGCCATGACTCCGTACCCTTGGCAAATCCCAGCTTTGCAGAGGAGAGGGATTTCACACAGATCTGGAGATGGAGAGCTGTAGTTTCCCCATTCCTCCTCTCTCAGTCTCTCTCATCGCTGACGATGTGTTTGGTTGGCCTTCGTGATGTTCACGTCCCACAGAAAGGGATTTCCCTTGCCCCTTCCCTCAAGGTGATTTATAAAAAAGGTCTATTTATAAAAGACCTTTTAGCAGTGTTGGTTGTGGCAGGACAAGGAGTTGTTGCCCAGAGAAGCTGTGGCTGCCCCTGGATCCCTGGAAGTGCCCAAAGCCAGGCTGGACGGGGCTTGGAGCAGCCTGGGATAGTGGAAGGTGCCCCTGCCCATGGCAGGGAGGTTGGATTCCATGACTTTTAATATCCCTTCCAACCCAAACCATTCCACGATTCCTCCATTCTGAGAGCAGCAGGAACTGCTCCCTGACTTGTGGGCTGCACACAAAACATCTCCGAGAAGATTTCTCAAGTTGCCAAGACCTTCCCTCCTTCTCCTGGAGCCTTTGTCCCTCTTATCCTGATTGCTTCAAAGCCATCCCTGCAAGCCCATATCTGTCAACAAGATAAGGCTGTCAGGGCTGCTGATAAGAGCCCAGCACCCCCAGTTCCAGGGGACATTTGCTGTGGGGATGGTTTTTAGGGCAGGTTTTCATTATGTGGAAAGCGTGTATCCAAGCCGTCCTGCAGGGTGGCGTGGTGCCTGTATTTACAGCGCTGGCAGCTTTCAATAGCAATCTATTTTTAATGAATCCAAGCTGGAATGTGGTGCCTGAACCCTTGATTTAAGGCAGATTTCTAAAGGGAAGATTTACGCAAATTTGCTTGATTGGAAATTAATTACTGCAACAGTCAAGTTCAGCTCAAATAATCTCGCAGAGACAGCCGCAGGAGTGAGATAATTCATGTCGGAGAGAAGACATCAATTTACATTCCTTACATTTCCATCTGGAAGGTTTCCTAATTCTAGGGTGAGCAGGAGGCATCGCAGACAAATCAAAGGGTGAAGGGGTCTGGTGGCAAACTGGGTCTGCTTGGGGGAACTCGGTGATCTTGGAGCTCTTTTCCAGCTTAAAAATTCTGCAGTTCTGGGTCATTCCCCAAAACCCTCCCCCGAGAGCCATTGTGCCACTGAGTTATGGCACAAAACTGGGTTTCAAAAGGGGTGAAATGCTCCAGACCTTGTTGGTTCTTCAGCTCTGCTGGATGCTCCTGTGAAAGGGATCTTTGGGCGTCCAGGTGTGAGAGGAAAAATGTTGGTCTCCGTGAGGGAAATGCTTTGATTTGCAAGTGGGATTTTTTTTACTTATTAATCTTATTTTGCTGCGAGGAGCCCTTATCAGATTTGGGAAGGCTCTGCTGGGCTCTGGTCCTGCTTGCATTTCACAGGTCCTCTCCCATTTCCTGAGCCCACAGCTAAATTTGGGGAATGGGAGAGGAACTGAGCCAGCTCTGAGGCTCCACAGGTGATGGGGATATGAAGTGTTTGAAGTCACCCCGCATTGCAGCGGTGTCCTTGGCCACGTCAGTTGATTATTTCCTATTTAATTGCACTCCAGTCCTCAAAGTATAATAGGAAAGCAGACGTTTGGTGTATCACAGAGATGGGAGTCCCTCACCCTTCCAGTCAGGGCTTGCAAACTTGGTATTTCATTTATTTATGGCTGGACTGAGACATGGGGCTCTCTCTTCTTTCCCTGTGGAGCTTAATGAATCAAAGAATCATAGAATGAATCAGGGAATGATTTGGGTTGGAAGGCACCTTAAAGATCATCCAGTGCCACCCCCTGCCGTGGGCAGGGACACTTCCCACTATCCCAGGCTGCTCCAAGCCCTGTCCAGCCTGGCCTTGGACACTTCCAGGGATGCAGAGGCAGCCACAGCTGCTCTGGGCACCCTGTGCCAGGGCCTCACCACCTTCACAGGGAAAAATCCCTTCCCAATATCCCACCCATCCCTGCTCTCTGGCAGTGGGAAGCCATTCCCTGTGTCCTGTCCCTCCATCCCTTGTCCCCACTCTCTCTCCAGCTCTCCTGGAGCCCCTTCAGGCACTGGAAGGGGCTCTGAGGTCTCCCTGGAGCCTTCTCTTCTCCAAGCTGGACATTCCCAGCTCTCCCAGCCTGGCTCCAGAGCAGAGGGCCTGCAGCCTTCAAATCCACTGGGTGACCCTCTGAACTCGCTCCTGTCTCCTCACCATGACCAGGGAGCCCCAGCACTCGATGGATTGTGCACCTCTAACATCATCTCTGGGACAGGTTTGGTTGCCAGTGAGCATCTTCAGAAAGCCTGTGGGACACGTTAGCTCCACTCCTGACCTGGGGAGCCTCTGGCTTGGATTTTTCCGAGGATCCAAATCTGCCGCCATTCACTGGGGCACTGCTGTGGCTGATCCCGAGGCAGGAGGGAGCTGCCAGGGGGCAAAGAGCGGGGAGAAGAGGATCAGGACAGGAAAGCTGGCGGTGCCCTGGCAGGGTGCCTGCCCTCAGCCTGTCCCTCCCTGTCGGGAATGATTAACACGGCTCGGTTCTGCTCCTTCCCCCGGCGCTGGCCGGGCTGTGCTCGGGGTTCCTCGTGCTCTCCCGGCTCGAACGCAGCTCCCGTGACGCAGAGGGAGGCTCTGGCTCCATCACTCCTGCTGTTTCCTCAGCCTCTCTGCTGCCTCACACGCTCCAAGTCCCTTTCCCCCGCCTCTCTCACCGTGTTGCGCTCCAGGAAGCAGAGCCAGGATAGGAAGGATGCTCCGAATCTCCGCAGTGCTGAAGGCTACGGTTCCCTTTGAAGCTGGCTTGTTTTTCCAGCCCTTTCCAGTTTGCTGTTGATCTGTGTGACATCTCTTCTCCCCCAAAAGCACTTGAGGAATTTCTCTGATCCTTTCCTTAGCCAGAGGGGAGAGCAGAACATGTCATCCCTCCTCCTCTCGAAACTCAATCAAGAAAACGCTCCTAACGGAGCTGTCGCACCCTGGAACTCGGAGTGGCACCTCATGGGTGGTTATTGAGGTTCCCCCTGTGTGCCCACAGTTATCAAGAGCTTCATGGTCATTGTGGCTGCAGATCACGGGCTGGGAGCTGCTGAAACACCTGCCAGCTCCTTGAGGGATTTCTCTGAGGAAGAGAGGCTGGGTTTGATCCCAGAAATCCATCTCGCTAAAGTGGTTGGCATCCCACTGAGGTCCAGCTCTAGCCCAGTGCAGTGTGATTAATACATCACTGTATGTGTTACAACACAAAGTAGCTGTTGGCAAATAAGGGCATTAAAACAGTCCTTTGTCCTGGACTGAAATGTCACCTTGCCCATTCTCTGCCACGGGACAATGGGGAAAATACAGGAATGTTGTTGTGGTGCTTTCCTAAACACCGGCTGAGAGAGCTGGGGCTGTTCACCCTGGAGAAGAGGGGGCTCTGGGGAGACCTTCCAGCACCTAAAGGGGGCTTCCAAGAAGACTGGAGGGGGACTTTGGACAAGGGATGGAATGACAGGACAGTGGGGAATGGCCTTAAGCTGAATGAGGGCAGGGTTAGATGGGATATTGGGAAGGATTTTTTCCTTGTGAGGGCGGGGAGGCCCTGGCACAGGGTGCCCAGAGCAGCTGTGGCTGCCCCGGGATCCCTGGCAGTGTCCAAGGCCAGGCTGGACGGGGCTTGGAGCACCCTGGGATGGTGGAAAGTGTCCCTTCCACTGGAATTGAGATGAACTGAGATATTTAAGGTCTCTTCAATGCAAACAATTCCATGTTTCTATGACACTCTCCCAGCCTGTAACCATTTGTTTAGGATCTTCCCAAACCAGAGTCCTTTGTGTGTTTAACGTCGTCAGTTGCGTTTTTATTCCCTGAACTCTCCCATCACAACTGGAACCCGTGCAAGGCACAGATACTTACCTGGAGACCCAAATTCTGCCCCTACCTCACCCCAGGTTACCTCAGTGATGCTTCCAAGTCACCGGGCAAGATTCGTGCCCTCCAGCTGGGGACGCTGAGGTCTAACCCACCGCGGTGCTGAGCAGTCGGGAGGATCCAGACTTTTCTGGAAGAGACCGTGGGATTCAGCCAGTGGCAGCTCTCCTCCAGTTTCTTGGAACTGCCAAGTGGCTCTGAAACACCTTGGGGGGCAAACAGATGGAGAACACCACGGAGCACAAACTGCATTTCCTAAGGAGACCTGGATAGGAATAAATAATGGGGATATTAGCATTGAGGAGCAGACATTTTGTTTACAAAGCATTTTGTTTTCCTACCACAGGACGCCATGGGTACAACGAGTAACACAGAACATTAAATTTGCTTCCAGAAGGTGGCTGACAGCATCCCTTTCTGCTAATTAAAGTAATTCTGGGTAGCTTTTTCTTGCTTGAAATTAGGCAGGGTAATTTAATCATATTTAGGTCACTCTCAGTGCACACACACTGCATTTAGCAGTGCAGGCTTTTCTTGACTAATGTGGTTGTCTCTGCCTGCGCTCATGAATATCTACAGATTTTTTCTTTGTAGATAAATGTACCCCAGAACGAGAGATGAAAGATGAAATGTTGGGAATTGCTGATGGTTGTCCTCGTCAAGGAACAGAGACTCCCCTTTGAGCTCAAGGAAGGGAAGGATGGCCTATATTTTGTGGGGGGGATCACAAATATTTTTGCACAGACACAAAGATGGTGTTTTCTCTTTTGTTGTTCACCATGCTCTAATTAGTCCAGCATTAATGGGAATTAAGTGTCCTATTTAGCTGGAGTAAGTGCCCGTGCTAATGTTATTAGTGCAGTCAGCTGCAGTTGATATTCCTGAGCACGGGAGCTCTGGCAGGAGGAGGCACCTCGGGAGGGATTCTCTCCTTGTTGAGGAATCCAGAATTCCATGCAGGCACCACAGGATTTCACGTGGCTTCACCTTCTCACTCCAGGAGCGCTGCTGTCTCTGGGAAGCTGAGGGGGAACAGAAGAGAGCAGGGGCTTCAGCAGGTTCGTGACACTTGGGTTCCCATCAAAGTTCCACAAAGGAAATGGAAGGAATCATACATTGGAGGAGGGACAGCAAGGACAAAAAGCCAACAGAGCCTGACCTGGTATGAAAAGAGCATTTCCCACACCTCAGAAATTCTTGGCCAGCACCAAACAGAGAGTTTGGGGATAGAAGGACGTCAAAACTTTGTTGTCCCAAGGTCCGTGAAGCACAGTGCCCTGTCCCCAAGAGGAAAGGAGGGGATGATGAGATAAATAGAGAAAAAAAGATGATAAGCACAGTGGTCCATGCCCTGCAGCAATCAGCAGGTTAGAGCTCCAGACACGACAGCTCAAACATCAAATTTATTGCCAGTGGAAGAGTTATCCCCCCGAAATTTCATCATCACCCCAGAAGCCTGTGGATAAGGTTCCCTGTGAGGGGGCTGAGGCCCTGGCACAGGCTGCCCAGAGAAGCTGTGGCCACCCCATCGCTGGAAGTGTCCAGGGCCGGGTTGGACAGGCTTAGAGCAGCCTGGTCCTGGCAGGGGGTTGAAACAAGATGGAACAAGATCCTTTCCAACCCAAAGCCATTCCAGGATTCCATGATAATCGTGTCCTCCTCGACAGCCAAGACACTGAGTTCCAGCAGGTCCCAGTCCGTGTGAGGACAGTGCTCACGTGTGTCTGTCTGCTCAGTGCTGCGCCTTTCCTACCTGTGAATTGAATTAAATTAAACCAGAACCTTCCCACGTTGCCATGGACTCACATCTTGGCTGCACGGCTCAGGTGACAGCCTGTAATTTAAGGAGGTTTGCTGCTGTCCTGTAACACAGTCAGGGTGACATTAAATTTTGGAAATACCGCTCAAAGTCGTTCCTTTCTGAGCTTTCTGCACCATTCAGCAGCAAGGGCTTATGGGTTCTCCCAGCCCATGCCAGGTCCCCTCGGGGTGCACGATGATTTTCTGAGGCTGTGGCACCTCAGGAAATATTTTACCCAGCTAAAAACCTTCCAGTGAGAAGTAAAACACTTTTTCCAGGAAATGGGGGAAAAAAATAAAAATACTTGTCAATGTCTTTAGTCTGGTTTTGTTCTTTGTATTATTGCAGAAGCTCAGAAGTACCAGTGGAGGACCCAGATGGATCTGTGCTCATTTATGGGATGGAAGGACAGTCCCTGTCCCAAATTGCCCTACAACTGATGTGCCAGACAAGAGACTCTCAAATGCTTTTCCAGGAAGGTTCCTGACTGCTTCCACTGATAACCAGACACCTTTGCTGGTGAATGTCACAGGCTTTTCATCCAATTTATAGGGCTGGAAAACACAAAGACCGTGGCAGTGCCTCATATTTATGGCCAGGAGCAGCCTCTCTCTCCTGCTGGCAGACTGATCCCGTGGGTTAAAACCCTCTGGAGCTGCAAGCACGGCATCCACATCCCCGTGTTGCCAAGGCAACCTCAGCGTTCAGTCCGGGAATCTGGACACACGTGGCTTTGTCTTCTGGCTCTGAAACGCCTCCTGAAGCGACCTCCAATCTACTTTTTCCAGGGATAGGTCTTTGGAAAAGGCGAATTTCTGCACTCAGATGGGAAGCCCGTAATTTATAGAATGATTTAACTCCTGTCCCGGCCCGCCGGAGTTCTCCGAGCTTTAATTCCTCAGTGACACGGGAAGGGCCAGAGTGTGCCAGAACCAGTGGCCAGCCTTACTCCAGACCCTGCTTTTGACATTAATCATTCCCAGCTGCTTCAAAGAAAGATGGAAGAAACGCTCCACTTGATAAATTATGCAATTTTCCCACAGGAGAAGTTCCATCCTAATGGGCTGTTGGTAGCTTGTTTGTGCTCTGCAGCATGAGAATTGATATCCCTTTTCAGACCAATCTAGCAGAGCTGTACATGCTCCAAAACAGAGATAAATGCCATTTTCTTTCTCTTTTTTTTTTATATTTAAATGTTTTTTTGCAATCTTTCTAACCTCTGAGCTTGCATAATCGCTCTTGGTGATGAGTTCCACAGCTTAATTAGGCATTGTAATCACACAGTTCAAATTGATGAGGTGCTCTGCTTGCCTTTGAACTGAGTTGGATGGGTTTGGGTTTTTTTCTAGACATGATGAAAACAGTGGAGAACGGGATTCCCAGCCTGCTCATCCATCATTTTGTGTCTTCTTCATGTCACCTCTTCTCCCTCTCTGCTCTGTGCATCCCCCAAGGCAGGGAAAAGCCTTTCCCTATGTCCTGATCTAAAATCCTTTTGAAACATGGGAAGAAAAATCCACCTCTCTCCACAGAGGAAGACAAACCCTTTTCCTTTGAAAGAGGGAGGAGAGAGAGGGAAACTGCATTCAGACTTCATCATCCCTTTTTATTTTGACTTCTGGGCTAAACTGAGTCAAAACAAGATGAAGCAAGATGCTGTGAAGTTAAAATAATGATTTAAAAAAAATCCCAATAGTTGATGAGATAAAAAAAGGAGACAGATTTCAAACGTCCACCTTAAAATTAATTTTATTTTTATAGAGATTTTAAATGTTTGGAGGAACAAATATCCTGTCGCTCAGGAAGCCCAGACTAAAAATACCAAATATTCCTATCAGGAGATAGGATGAATTATGTTGTGGTTAAGAAAACTTATTGGGGCTCAGGGAACGTGGATTTATTTCCTGTCAGGGTTACAAATACCCTCAGTAGCTCTGAACAAGCCACTGGGAAATAAATCTTAGCAGGGATTTAAACATCCCAGTCCTGAGCGCTTCATTACCCATTTTTGAGGTGTTTACTGCCTGCAGTGGGACTGAATTCCCAGAGAGAAGGGAATGTGGGCCAGGGAAAACATCCATATGGGAACAGCAGATTTGGAGTCTAGCAGATTTTCTCATTCAGCATTCCTCCTGCAACCCTTTCCTGAAAAAGCCTCATCCTTTCAGTCTCCTCACAACACAAGGCAGGGAAAAAGGGACAGCTTTGAGAAGCTGGGAGAGATTTTTTTAGGGGCGGGGAAGAGGTTGTGATACAAGAAATCCTGGAGGTCTCTTTGCTTTAGATTAATGTTTTTTAGTTGATTGGGTCTTTGTTGACTTTTGGAATCATCATAGTTTGGGTTGGAGGGGACCTTAAAGATCATCCAGTGCCACCCCCTGCCATGGGCAGGGACACCTTCCACCATCCCAGGGTGCTCTAAGCCCCATCCAACCTGGCCTTGGGCACTTCCAGGGATCCAGGGGCAGCCACAGCTTCTCTGGGCAATCACAACTTCCAGATGAAAAAATGACAAATCTCCAGCTGCAGGATTTTCCCTGCACTGACGGAGCAGGAATATGGATCCCACCTCTCCTCAGATGCTTTGCAGACCAGAGGGGAGGTTGTGCTCTGTTGCAGGATGAACACATCAGCCCTGCAGCTCATGCTGCAGAAATTGCAGGTGGGCTCTAAATAGTGCCACAATTGTTTTGTGCTGATGGATTTTTCATACCGGAAAAACATCCTTGGGCACAAAGGTGACCCATAAAGTTGGACAGCGAAGGAAAATCCAACTGCTCTCCCACTGTGATGTGGCTCTTTCCTGCTCCCATGGAGGTTTGGCATGGCCAGGACCAGGTGCCACATCTGGGAGAGTGTCTCAACCCTCATCCCACCTGCCAAGAGCAAACCAGCGTTCAGTTTTCAGGCAGCGGATCTCAGCTGGAGGTTGGAGGTTGAGACCTGGCTTGATGGCTGAGGCAGAACTTTGGAATCAGGGAATATTTCCTCCAAGAGAGCGCTGTGTCCTGGGGTGCTGTGTCCAGCTCTGGGATCCCCAACATCAGAAGGATGTGGAGCTGCTGGAGAAAGTCCAGAGGAGGCCCTGGAGATGCTCCAGGGCTGGAGCCCCTCTGCTCTGGAGCCAGGCTGGGAGAGCTGGGAATGTTCCCCTGGAGGAGGGAAGGCTCCAGGGAGAGCTCTGAGCCCCTTGCAGGGCCTAAAGGGGCTCCAGGAGAGCTGGAGAGGGACTGGGGACAAGGCCTGGAGGGACAGGACCCAGGGAATGGCTTCCCTCTGGGAAAGGGGAGCTTGAGATGGGATGTTGGGAAGGAATTCCTGGCTGGGAGGGTGGGGAGGGGCTGGGCTGGAATTCCCAGAGCAGCTGTGGCTGCTCCTGGATCCCTGGGAGTGTCCAAGGCCAGGCTGGACATTGGGGCTTGGAGCACCCTGGGCTGGTGGAAGGTGTCCCTGCCCATGGCAGGGGTGGAATGAAACAATCTTTCAGGGCCCTTGCCACCCAGGCCACTCTGCCATTCCAGGATTCTCTGACTCCAGACATGTAATGCAAAGCAGAGCTGTGGGACAGGGCCCTGCCGTGGGCTGAGCACTGTCTCTTGCCAGCAGATGAGAGCTGGGGCTGTTCCCTCTCACTCAAGGGTCATTTAATTTGAAACTTGCTGCTCTGTCAGGGCCCAGAGCCACCGACCCCCTGGGGATGGTGAGACCCATCTGTTTCCTGAGCTCTGCACGTCCAGGCCATGCCAAGGAACTCGGCTGGGCCGGGCTCAGGAGGCTGTTTTGAATCTTGCCCTTTTTCTTGTGGGATTGTGTCGGGGCAGAAGCGAATCCAGAGATGCTCTTTGATGCTGCTCTTGGATCCCGCGCTGCCAATGTGCTGAGGGCATGGGCAGCGGGCACTGTGACACCAAAATAAATCAAATATTTCTCAGGAATGGGGTGGGGACACCAGCAAAACCTCTGCCTTATGCAATTGCTGCCAGCATTACAGCAGATTTAAAGCAGCTGCTGTTGGCTTTCCCTCTTCCCTTTCATAAACTGGTTGTTTGTCTGTTTGCTCGGGGCTGGAGGGGAGGGAAGAGGGGAGGTGTGGGATGTGGGGAGCACAGAGATGGTCGAGTGAGGGGATGGCGCCCAAGTCTTCCAAACAGATCAGAAAACAGATGGGAAGTGTGAGGCTTGGCCAACCTGACACGGGCAGGAGTGGTTTTGTCATCCCAGGCAAAGAGGGTGAGCTTGGGATGTGCGTGGAGGGCCATAAACAGGGATTGGTAGGGCTGAGCCAAAAGGGATGTTCTTGGCAACAGCAGCTGGAGAGGAACAAGGTGCTGCCATCAAGACATCAAGAGCATCAGCAGCAGCTGAGGTATAGGATGAAAGGGTTGAAAAAAAGGCCTTTGCTTCCTCAAGCAAGCAGAAAGAGGAGTCTGATAATTTTTAAAATTGTTTTAAGTAGCAAAGAGTGGAATTATGAGATTCAGACAGAGCCTGGTTGGGGGGGTTCAGAGGACAGGAATGGCTCTAGGGCGGTGCTGGGGTGGTGACCACAGGTGACAGAGGGGACTGACCCCACTGAGGTTGGGTTTGGCTTTGCTGGGCCTGGCCTAGGGGGATGAAAGGCTCAGTGAGAACTGAGGTGGAGAATGGGACGGTGCAAGAACCTTGGGACCCTCACAACAAGACACTGAGGGGCTGGAGCGTGTCCAGAGAAGGGAATGGAGCTGGAGAAGGATCTGGAGCACCAGGAGCGGCTGAGGGAGCTGGGAAGGGGGCTCAGCCTGGAGAAAAGGAGGCTCAGGGGGGACCTTCTGGCTCTGCACAACTCCCTGACAGGAGGGGGCAGCCGGGGTGGG
>VZRQ01002785.1:1838808-1888973 GCA_013397975.1 Machaerirhynchus nigripectus | reverse complement strand
AAAAAAAAAAAAAAAAGAAAAAAGGAGCCTTTCCTGCTTTTATCCTGTCCCTGATTTTCTTTTCCTTTTTAAAATAATTTCACTTTGGTTTAAAGATGCCATTTTTCCTGAATGAAAATTAACCTTTTGCCTGATTTGTGAGACACTATCAGGAAATACACAAGCTGCCCACGTGTTCTCTGCTACTTCCCTTAAATCAATAAAGTGGTAATTGTTGAGGCTGGACAGGAGTATTAAATTAAGAAGACCTGAACTCTTGTATGGAAGAGACCTTTTCATTTCACCCTGTTAGCCCTGTAAGGAGACTCAGAGCTTGTGTTTGTCCAGGGCTCGTGTTTGTCCAGGGCTCTCCTGCAGAAAGACATTTAGCTTTGAACTCCAGAAGTGAAGCAAGAGAGAACTCCAGTGCCCTCGGAGGATTTCACTTCCACTGTGAAAAAAATGAGACTTCATTTTTCATTCCTCTTTATCTGGCTTCAATTACTGTGGAGAGAACACCAAAGTGCCCCCTATAATCCAGAAAACCCCCCTCGCTCTGTTTTTCTTGCTCAAGTGAGGATGCCCTGTGCTGATGTCTCTGCTGTGCTGGCTCTTGCCAGCCTCACTGGAGATGAGAGGAAAAATCAGAATCATGGAATGGTTTGGGCTGGAAGGAACCTTAGAGACATCTAAGAACCTTAGAGATATTCTAATTCCAGCCCCTGCCGTGGGCAGGGACACCTTCCACTAGCCCAGGGTGCTCCAAGCGCTGTCCAGCCTGGCCTTGGACACTTCCAGGGATCCAGGGGCAGCCACAGCTTCTCTGGGCAACCTGTGCCAGGGCCTCCCCACCCTCACAGGGAGACTCTCTTCCATATTTCTAACCTAAATTTCCCCTGTTTCAGTTTGAACCCATTCCCCCTTGTCCTGTCACTCCAGCTCCTGATTAAGAGTCACTTTTTGGATTCCTGGTCCCTTCAGATCCTGGAATGTGTTGTGAGGTCTCCCCACAACCTTCTCCTCTCCGGGCTGAGCAGTCCCAGCTCTCTCAGCCCATCTCCACAGGAGAGGTGCCCCAGTCCCTTTATCAACTTGATCTCTGGTAGCTCTGGTAGGAAACACCCAGGAGAAAAGAGGGGATTCCCTCCCCTCGCAGCAACTGGGCTTGAGAAGAGCGGAGGCAATTCAAGTTGAAAGAAAACTGCTTTACTTTGCTGTCCCTTCTAACTGGGGCTCCCCTGCTGTCTGTAGGTGCATCTCCCCTTTCTGGCATTCAAGAAGAGCCCAGAACAAGTTGCTGTTCAACACCAACCCACAAAAACATCCCCTTGTGCCTCCCCACCCCTTCGCAAGCTGCTCTACGGCCCTCGGGAGCTCGGCCCTCTTCTGTGCAGGGCCAAGCTCTGCCCCGGAGACAGGACAGTGATTTCTGTCCCACTGTAGTTGGAGGTCACAGTGTCTGCTGCTGTCCCCATCCCTCTGCCTCTGCAGCACAGCAGGGATCACGCTGTGCCTGGGAAACACAATCCCCAGCCCCTGATCCTGCGGCCAGCTCAGCCGGAAAATCGCAAATGCCATCAGGAATAACCCCGGGGCTGAGGAAACCTCCCAGCAGAGGCAGGCTCCACTGCCTGGTAATCAGTCTTGATGCCTTGGGTTTTAACTTTTATATTTTTCAAATCCTATATTGCCTATTCTTTTAGCTCGTTAGCTGCTCTCTTAGGCCAGATAGACAAAGCCTCTCTGAGCTTGCTATTCAAGGACACTCAGATTGTCCTAGGCCCAAAAAGTGTAAACTAGAGCCCCTCAAGAGGTGGAGAAATTGAAGAAATGACATCATTAGCTAAAGTTTTAATTGGTGAATTTATGCTGATATGCAAGTGGACCAAACCTATAAAACTGTGAAGAACTCATGACTCGTCCATGTCCGTCTCGGGGTCCATTTTGGATGCAGCCTCTGGCTCCCCAGGGTGCACCTTTGAAGGCCTTTCAAATAAATCCCTGCCTTTATTCCCTTACTCCTGTCTAGTCTCTGTTTCTAGGTAACCACTCAAGGCATTGGTCTGACCACCAGGGTGAACTGAGTGTTGTTCCTGAAATTCTGTTCCCGGTGCTCCCAGCTTTGTTTAACCGGGAGCTCCAGAGCAGCTGCTCCAGCTGCAGGCCGAGCTCAGGCTCGCTTGCAGGGAGGTTTCCTGAGCGAAGACACACCAGGTGATGATGCTGGTCTGTGCTGGTGGCATTCCCAAAACTTCCACACTCAGGGCCATCCTGAACATGGATAAAGGCTGGATGGAGAGCAGGTCACCAGGGTGTGTTGCTCCCGTTCAGGTGGGGGATGTAAAACACAACCCAAAAGGCAGCACAGCATTTACTGCCACGTTGATGGATTGTGTAAAGCAAAGAAAAACTTATTTCTTGTGGATTTTTTCCCCCTAAGAAAATGCTTTCACTCCTCTGCATCGGTGTACCTGAGTGACCCTCATATCACTGAGCAGGGAAATTCCAATCTCTCAAGGGCAGAGCCTCATCCAAAGCTCACCAAAGCCTGTGAGGCCCAGGAGATATTAGACCTGGCTGTGCCAAACCACTGAGCACATCTTAGAATTGTTCCCTGCTTTCTCCTACCCCTGCCAGGTCAACCACTTGCTTGTATTTGCTTATCAGATTGGTAGATATGATTTCACAAATCGATAGGAAAGGTAAGATCATAGAGGGAGTCAATACGAACCAAAAAGCACCGGGGAGAAATGGAATGTGATTATTGTTCTCAGGGAGATTAATACACCATCAAACAGAAACGCTGCGGGTCCCTAAACCTTCTGTGACACTTTTTGTGGTCTCTGCTCTCTGGGACATCACAAATGAGCTCTTGCCACCATCAGCACCTGAAGGATTTCCAGCTGCCTCCTCAATCTCTCCTCAAGTAGGGACTGCAGTGGCAGATTCAAACAGGTTTGACAAATTCTTCTTTATTCTGCTTTTTTTCTCCTCCTCCCTTAAGGATAAGTGGTTTCCTTTAATAACACTTAACCAACCCACTGCAGGATAATGTTCATACAGCACGGAGAGGGATTCAGGCAGGCAGAACTCAAAGAGTTTGGGATTGGAAGTACCACTCCAGTTGTGTCCCCAGTTCTCTCCAGCAAGGGGCAGGTGTGGTGGGACAAGATGCACGTGACTTTTAGGAAAATTTCCCCCATTTTTGCCTGCAAATCCATCCTGTGAGCACTCCCTGGGATGAGATCCTTCACCTTTCCAGTGACTTCTGCATCACTGATATTTCAAACAGCCCCACTGAATTCAGGGACAGAGCACAGGGCTGCTCCCACCAGCACTTACTGACTGTTGCCTCTTTGTCTTCTCTAAAATGAAATTCCACATTACCTGCTGAAATTCAGGCTTAGCCCTCACTGGGAAAAGGGGAAGATCTTAAAATACAGCAGAAATGGTGTTCAGTAAAAATAAAACAGAGCTGAAATTGCTCAGTTTGGACTCTGCTGAAAGGGCTCAGCAGCTGATGGCTGAAGCGACTTCTCTATCACAGAAAAAAACCCCAATTCTTGCCTGTGGAGAAAAAGTAAAATTTTTTGTAGAATCATTGAATATTCTGAGTTGGAAGGGACCCACAAGACTCATGAAGTCCAAATCCTGGCCCTGCACAGGACAACCTCAAACCCCCCACCATGAGAGGGTTACACCCTCCTGTGCGTGCTGTCAGGAACATTTTTTATTGTGACTTCCTCTCTGTAATTCTTTTTTTTCCTATTGTAAGCAGCTTTGGAACGATATGCTTAAATCTAATCATGAAATTAGAAAAGGGGTTATCCTCATTAAAAGCTGCTGACAGATCTACACACAGCCTCATACAGCATCCTCTGACTCTGCCAGGGAAGGGCGGTGTGAGGAGATGTCCCCTCTGACACATCCAGCCAGCAGCCTTCCCGGAAAATGTTTATTTGGGTTCCTAGAACACAAACAAGTTGGTTTTGCTCTTGGGGGAAGGTGTGAGTTCCCATAAGGAGGTGAAAGCTGGGTGTCTTCACTCACAGCCCCGACCAGGCTGCAAAGCGGGACAAAAGTTGTCAAAATCTTGGCGAAATGTGCTGAAAGGTGTTGAAAAGAAGACTTTGAGGGCCACAAATGTTTCTCTCTCATTCCCTGCGTCTCCAAATCACATGGAGATTGTTTCCCTGCTCCAAAGCCAGGGCTCGTGTCTCCCGTGCTCCTCACCAGTCTCAGCCTCGCCGCTTTTCCTTCCCTCCTGCTGCTTTTTTGCCAAGGATGGATACTCAGTTCCCTAAAAACACCCGCCTTGGCAAATCCACCTGCGCAATCCCAGCCTTTCAAGCACAAAAGTCATCGTGGTCCCTTGACACTGGTAAAGCTGGATCTCAACGCCGGCCTGGTTGTCCTGCCAAGGGACAGACTGATGTGACGCTGTGGGGACACGGCGAGCTGCTCCTCCAGACATTCAGTGCTTCTTCCCAAATGTTTTTACTCAGCTGGGTACTCCCAGTTGTTTTTACTCCCACCCAACTGGGCTCATACTGGTGGAGCAACCAACCCACTGTGAGTCCACTGGTTCACCCAGCTGTGAATCCAGGTGGCTCTTACCTGGGACCAGCGTGAGGAGAAAGCCCTCAGGCCTGGTTTGATGTGACCCCATGTCCATCTGTTGTTGCTGCAGGCCACGCCAGCGTGCATTTCCATGGCAAGCTGCCTCATGAAATAATTCCCAGCAGAGCGAGGACGTTGCCAAATGTTGCCGGCGCTGTGACCGAGCGGCGTCACTGCAGCTGGAGATCTTCTGGTGTTTTATGGGCTCAGAGAGAATGCACAGCACAAAACCCCGCAGAATTTCTAGGAAAATGCCTCTGTTGACAGTTCACGAGAAAGAAATGTTTCCTCTGGCGCAGGGCACTCAGCATGTCCCAGTTTTCATGGCCCAAAGCAAGTCCAGTTTGAGAGCACCACGCTCCTCTCTCACTTCCAGCCTTGGGCCCATCTTGCCACCACATCTGGCGAGGTGAAATGCCACCCTCAGGGCGTCCTGAGGGCCACGCTGGGAGACCCAAGTGGGGCTGGCCAGCTGCTGGACGGGTCCTGGATATGCTGCAGCCGTACATTGGTATCAAACTGTGTCATGATGGCACCACTTCCTCTAAAGCAGTGACAGCAAGGTGGCTGCAAGTGTTCTCTGGGATTTGACCCAGCTTTGAACCCCTCCAGAGTCTGGCTCCTGGCTCAAAAGCCAAATTCCCCCAAGATGCCATGCACAGACCCACTGTTCCCATCCCAGTTCTGCTCCTGCTTACTGGATAAAGACAGCTCAAGATAATACACAACCAACTTTCAGACAGGCTGCAGCTCACAGCTCTGCCTTTAAAAACGTATTTTACAGCCCCACCATCCTCGATTTCCAGGAACTCATGAATAGAGAAGATATATTGTTCTTGGTAACTAAATAGTATCATTAAAACCATTATGAATCTTGCAAAAATCATTCCTGTCTACCTAATTTAATCTTGGAACAATGACTATTATTAACTTGTCTTGTGCTGTTGCCATTTGAGCTGATGGCCCTGCACGCACGGGGAGCTATTACAGGATCCAGTTTTTGTAAATGTGCATTGCTCTTAAGTGCTTGAGTGCCTCTCCTTCAGGGAGCTCCCGGGATTTATCCGTTCCAGGGCAGCGTGGTGAAACTGAAGAGGAAAATGAGGAGTTCAGGGGGATAACAGAAAGCTTAGCTCCTGTCCTCATCATACAGGTAAGAGTCTCATGGCTGAGTTCTCATGCTCAGCCACACCAGAGATCCACTGGAAATTCTCCTTATGATTGACAATGACATCGCTCCATGTGGCTTCCCGAGGGTCTATTAAAGCCTTGATGTCCTCAATAATGTGGTCACTCCCAGCTGTCTGTAAGCAATGTTGCATTTTTGAGGCCTCCAAAGTTCAGCCAGTGTTGTCTCCACACCCTCAGGCTCTGTCTCACAAGTTCTCTTGATGCCTTAGGTTTTAACTTTTGTATTTTTCAAACCCTGTATTGCCTGGCGTGTAACTCTGGGGTTCCTTGTGGCTCGTTAGCTGCTCTCCTAGGCCAGACAGACACCACAAAGCCTCTCCAAGCTTGCTACTCAAGGACACTCAGACTGTCCCAGGCCCAAAAAGTGTAAACTAGGGCCGCGAGAGAGGTGGAGAAATTGAAGAAATGACATCATTAGCTAAAGTTTTAATTGGCGAATTTATGCTGATATGCAAATGGACCAAACCTATAAAAGTGTGAGGAACGCGTGACTTGTCCGTCTCGGGGTCCATTTTGGATGCAGCCTCTGGCTCCCCAGGGTGCACCTTTGAAGGCCTTTCAAATAAATCCCTGCCTTTATTCCCTTACTCCTGTCCAGTCTCTGTTTCCAGGTAGCCACTCAAGGCATCACTCAGCTGCAGAGGAGAGAAAAGGAGCCGCTGGCTGTTCCCACCCTCGGATCGCGACCGCGCGTCCCCAGACCTCACCCCACGGATGCGGCACGCTCAGCAGGCAGCACCCCCTGAGACTGTGGCTGTTCGACCTCCCCCTCCACACAGCTTGATGGAATAGGCCTCATTTCCTTAGGAAACTGGCTTCTAGGGGAAAAAACATAAAAATCCTCTACCTGTTTCCCTCATTCCTCGGTAATAAAAAATCGGTGAGTTATTTCCCTGATCACAGAGCTGAGGTGAACCAAACGGATTCACTGGAGTCCCCCAAATAAAAAGAATAATAAATATGAAGTCAGCTGTACTTTGGGGTAAAATCACTGCAGATCTCAGCTTCAGCAGAACGTGTTTCATGTGCCTGCAGAGAGAAGGGTGGGACTGTGGTTCCCCTCTGTCCTGCTGAAGGTGCTAAATATGCCTTCACCCAATTCTCATTTCTCTGCTGCAAAGATGTTTATTCTCTCCATTACAGGGGCAAATAACAGCAGTTTCCAGGCAACTCCAGCAGGAAGGAATGGTGTTGGTGGTGTAAAAAATGGAAAACAGGAACTATCGGAGTACTTTTCTAACCCAGCGGGGCGTGATGTGTGGATGTAGATGTTATTCCTGTCCCACTCCTCCCTGGTGTAACCTTTTACCCCTTTCTCCAATTCCAGAGCCACAAAACTACTGATTTCCTCAAGTTTCACAAGAACAGACACCCGAGCAGAGGTGAGAGACCTCAGAAATCTCCTATGCATCCCATAGGATGCCCACGTGGACAGCAACCCCCGACCCCCAACCTACAGGAAAGCAGACATCCGTGTGCAGTGATTGACAGAACCGTTTGATTTCAATCTGGTTTTATGTGAGAGGGCTTAAAGAGGCCAGAATTCTGCTCTGGATGCAGGAGGTCCCAGCAGAGCTGCTGAGATGTGTGGTGGCATCATCAGGGAGCCTCCTGAAGGAAAGGCGTTCCACCTTTCCCAGCGATAACACCCCCGTGAAGTTATTGATGCTATCGTTGGGAACTGCAAGGCAGGCCCCAAGCAGGGGCTTGAGAGTGAGACCAGGCAGAGGAAATCCCCCTTGATGGGTGGCCTGATCTCTGATCCGAGCCCAACCGCCCCGCCGCAAACGAGCAGCACACCCCCAGCTGCCAGGGCCAGCGTGCTCCAGGCCTGAGCTCATTTCCATGCTGGGTGGGAACAATTTTCGCGGTGGAATTCTCGCATTTCGTTTAATTAGGAGTCGTTCTGCCGAGCCAAGGGGTGGGAGGATGTGCCCTCCCCGTCCCTGGGCACGGATGCTCAGCCAGGGAGGTGCCAGGCGAGGGATCAGCTCCCGCAGGAACAGGGAATCGCCTGCAGGAAGCAAAACTGGAACGTTAAAACCTTACACCGAAAAAACGACTTTCCTTCTAGTAGAAGGCTCTGATACCTGTAATTGGGCAGATCAAAGTGAAGAGAGGTTAAAACGCAGTTGAGGTAAAGCTTTGCCACTGCAAGGAAGTTTTCTGAATATTTTTTTCAGCCCCAGGATAAGGAGCAGGTGATGGACATTTACTCCTGGTAACACGAGGGCTGTGTGACAAATCCTTAGGGCCCATAACACAAAAGAATGGGATCCTGTGTCATTCAATGTCACCCCAAGAGGTGCTTGGGGGTGTATTTTTCCCCCCTCTCCTCAAAATAAGAGATTAAAGCCTCTGCGTGAGATACGGAGTCTGTAGTGATGGCAACCAGTTGTTTTTAGTATGATTCCTTCAAATTCCCCATTTTATTTAACAGGAGAAAAAAAATAAAGAATATCAGGGCAAGAATTTATTCCTGGGAAGTATCAGGAGCGTGGGCCTGGATCAGACATCCTTGTTACAACCCACAAGATCAACCCTTGGGGATAACGCTGACAAAAAAAAATAGGCAAATAAGAACTAAAAGCAAACCTAAACACATGTGTTAAGCTCTCGCTCTTAGGGAGTCCCCAAAACACCTCACAGACACAACTCCCAGTCCTTTTGGAGGTCGTTCACCTCAGTTATCATTCCCTGTGGCTTTTCTCAGCATCTCCAATCCCTATGGGAGGAATTCCTGGCAGGAAGAGCCCTTTTCTGCCCCAGTGAACCCATTTTCCCCACCGGGCTGCCCAGCACCACCTGTGCAACCCCTTCCCACCCCAGTGCCCTGCCCCACCCTGCTCCAGGGGCATTTCCAAAGCCCAGGAGGATTTCAGGAAGCAGCAACTGAACATCACCCCCAGAGCACCCAACTGAACATCTCCAGCTGCTCCCCAGGGATCCTTTTCCCTGTCTGGAGGGGGAGCACTGCCTAAATATTAAATAATTGAGTATTAACCTCCCCAGGCTGGTCATTCCTGGGCTGTTGGACCACTGAGCTTCAAGCCAGGCAGTTGAGGAGCTTCCCCCACCCCAAACTGTAAATGAGTTTATAGGAAATGGCTGAGGGTAAAGGGGAGGGTGGGTGGAGAGCTTGTTTTCCTCCCCACCCTCATTAGAGGCCCTGACCTCCTTCATGTGTGCCCTCTTCTCCTCTCCAGGGGTGGAGAGGAGCTGTTTTTTCCAGGGTTTGTGGTGATGAATGGGGTGACCCCTCTGGGAGCCAGCAGAAAAGGAGAAGAGGGTGAGGGCTGCGTTCTCCACCCCCTGAGCCCTGGGAAGATGAAAACTGAGTCAAAGGAGGTTCTGCCCAATGGAAAGGGGCTCTCTGTCCAGCCAGGTAAGTTCTGATTTCTGTCTTTTTGCTAGTTAATTTTGTCTTTTGTTGGTTATTTTTGTCTCTTTGTGGCTGCGTGAAGTTGAGGGAGGTGATGCAAGTGAAGCTGAAAACTCTTGAGGAGCTTGGTTAGAGGCTTCTTTTTGGGTTTTATTAATTTATTTTGGTTTTTAAGGATTTAGGGTTTTCTTAAATCTGTTTTTGAAGAGTCCTGGTTGCCTTTTTTAAGTAAAAGCAACGCTCAGGGGTGCCGACTGTGGAGAACTCACTGCAAAGGGAGGAGGGTGAACAAGCAAAGCTGTGGGATGGCGTGAAACAATGAAAGGGACAGAGGTGAGACATGAATTCATTCCCCTGGAACCCAGAGGTTGAGGTGTAGGGGGTGTGCGTTTCTTGCAAGGTCTTCCACTACCGAGCTGCTGTTAAAAACCCACCCTGCCCCGCTGTGCATCCCACAACCAACTGGTATTTTGAGTTAATAAAACACCACCGGCAGAGCTGGGGCAGGGGGGAAGCCAGGGTGGTTTAAAGGTCGTGTCCCTTCCCCTTGGAGCTGTGGCATCTCCAGCTGTGCTCCTCGGGAGAAAAGGAAGCTGCTGCCAGGAGCTTCTGGGAAGAAATTTCCGTGCTGTTCTTGGGAGGAGCAGCCCAGAGAGCTCCTCGTGCCCGCTGCGGGAGCGGAAGCTCGTGGGCAGGGTGATGGATCAGCTAATGGAGCAGGGTTTTCCTCCCCAGGAGAAGCCAAGCATACGGATTCCATGGAATTCCTAATGAGAGTCTGGGCTGGAAAGGGATGGAATAAACCAGGTGTGAAGGCAGCTGTGAGCTCCTCATCACCAGGGATGAGGCCACAACCTGTGCAAACCTCAGTGAGGGGCTTGGAGCAGCTTCCAGGAGATGGAGGGAGAGGAAGGAAGGATGGGCATGGACCCTGTGTGATGATTATTCCTCCATCCACTCTTTTTGGCCTGTGCCTGTTGCCTCTGGCTGAAGAGCCCCTTTGAATGAGTGCAGGAGGTGAGAAGCAGGGAAATTTGTTGGGTTAGGAGTGATTTCTCTTCTCTATGTGCTGTTCCTCCTGCACAGCTCTTGGTGGACTCTGTTTCCTCTGAAGGGAAGGAATGAGGGATGTGGGAAACCACCAGGTGGGAACTTCTAAGTAGAAGGGGGTTGACTATCTGGTCTCTTTTTCAATCAATGTGTTCAGTCTGGGATACAGATTTAGGGGAGCTATTTGGAAAAAATTCCCTGGCTTGTCCAGGAAGACACCCCCAGGTCCTGAGGCTGCTGATGTGGGTGCTTTCCCATCTAAAAGGAGGTGAGGGGCCCTCTCTGGGAGAGGCTCAGGTGTGTTTTATCAAGGAGAAGGTATCCAGTTATCCTTGCACCCACCTGTGTGTTGCTCTTGCTCCGGAGCTCGGATTTATTCTGCAAACCACCCATCCAGAACTCAGTTTTGGGTGCTTTTTTGCTCAGTTCTCTTGCTGTTTAGGACTTTAATCTTGAAAAAGAGGCACCAGAACTCTTTCCCAGGGACCTTGACTTCTCCTCTGCTCTGGCTGGGGAAAAGCTGTAAGGGAGCAAAGTGCCCTTGTCCTCCTCCCAGGAGCTGCAAACCCTCTCTCTGCATGGCCTGGGGGAAAATGTGGCCCTGAACTTGCCTGCAGTTTGATCTTCAAAGCAATAATTAATTTGCTGAGCAGCTGTGGGCTGTGGAACCGACCCAGAATTGTCTCCCTGCTGAGGGCCTTGTTCCCTCCCCGGGAATATCTCCCGTGTCTGTCCCCACATTTTGGGGGGATGGAACTCAGGTGGGGTTCCCAAGGGAGCAGGAAAGACACTTTTCCCTTCCATAAATCAGTTGTGAGGGAGGAGCCTCCCTTCAGGGAAGTTGTGGTTGGGAATCTTCTAATTAAATGCACCCAGCTGGGCTCCCTTTCCTGCAAAAGCCGGGGATAAAGGGGTGGCTTTCAACCCTGAACTTCACAATCCTCTGGTACTGGAGGGTGGCCGTGACTGGAACTCTACCCTGCTGCAAAGGTTTTCCTGAAAACCAGACCAAAATTGAACCTCTGCCTTAAAATAATCCCTGAACAGTACAAGGCCTGTGCATCCCCTGCTTTTTCTTCAGCTTCCCCTCCTGATTTTCCTCTATCACCCACACCCAAAAAGCCAAACCCCAAATCTTCCCCTATTTAACCCCCTGGCCAATCATAGCTGTATTTAATGGGAGTAGGTGCCCCAAAGGCATTTGGGTTCCACCATATCCAGATGATCCACTCCAATTGCTTCTGTAAATGACATTTCTGGCTAAGTGGGAATCTTTAATCCCAAGCCCCTATGGAATCCCAAGATTCCCACTTAGCCAGAAATGGAGGCAGGGGGGAAAGTGAAGAAGGGGGGGAAATGGAGGCCTCCAGAAGTGGAGGCAGGGGCGGAAAGTGAAGCTCGATTCTCAAAGACTGTCTGGATTGCAAACCCAGGGAAGGATTTTTCCCTGGAAAAACCAAGGGTGGGTGTTGGAAACCTTGTCTGCATTACCAAATGAGTGGGAATGGAGTGGGATGGGATGGGATGAGCTCCAGCCTAGCCAAAGTCTTCTCCTGTTCTGTCAAGAGGACAGAGCTGTGTACAGAGGAGGGAATGCCATCACGTGAAAGCTGTGCCTGGGACTATTCTTATTTATTTCCCGGTGGTCGCTTGGCACCTCTGGTGTTGTCCCTTGGATGGTGTGAGGTACCTTGACATTGGTGTGGGGGAAACTGGCACAGGATGTTTTGTTTTATGGGATAAGAGTGAGAAACAGTTTCTAACCTCTGGTCTGGGCTATCTGTGGCCTGTCTGGGTAAAAGTGGAGGGAGGTGCTCTCACGAGGCCTCAGACTGTTGGTTCTTTGGAGAAACAAGCCACATCCTCCTGCTTGTTATTAAAAGTGAGTTCACCGATCTCTTTTGTTCTTGTTTTATTTATTAAAGTGGGGAATTCCCAAGGAGGGAGCTGCTTTTTCTGTGGAAGGAAGGTTACAACCAGCACCAGAGTGGGAATGGAGGGATTGGGAATGATGGCTCAGCAGCTCCAGTGCTGTGGGGACTTTTTTTCAGTGAGGGTCTGGGAGTCTCCAACCACACACCTGGTGATGTAGACGAGCTGGGAATTGGATCTGCTGTGGGAATCCTATGGTAGAACAGCTTGGAGATCCCTCCAGGCATCTCCCCGTAAGCCCTGGCACAAGGGGCTGAGTCCTTCTTGGGCTTGGGGTTTTCTCATCTCTTCCTGTGGCTCTTCCTAAAAAGTTCTGAGCAGTTGGAACTCATGGATGGATGTTCCCAGAACAAGAAAGAAAATGACATCAGCTGTTCCCATCCATGGAATTAAGGCCAAAGCCTCCAGATGTCAGGCATTGTTGGTTTTGTTTTGTTTTTTTTTAAATCTTTGTGTGACTATAGGAGCTCTTCCTTCATTTGCAGCTAATGAATAGAACAAAACACAGAAATCTGCACTGGGTTAGAGAGAAATGGATGTGTTTGGACAAACGTAATGCCTGCTGGTGTGAGGGCTTGGGGCTGCATCTGTCCAGGCAAGGGGTGGATTAATAACACGTGTGAGCCTGCAGACCAGCCCAAACCAGGATGTTTCAGATGGAATACCTGTAAGAGGCTCTCTCAGCACCTTTGCTGATGGTGCCCGGCCTCCTGTGGCCCCAAAAATGACAGTGGGAAGTGCCTGAGCCCCTCAGCTGAAGGGCTGCTCAGGACCCACTGCTCCAATTGAATTAAACATCTCGATTGCTTCAATTCAATTAAGCAGCGAGCCTAATTGGATCAGCACGAGGAAGGCAGCAAAGAGGGATCTGAGATGTGGCATCTGTCAGCAACCTCAGGAGGAGGTGCAGGGATGCAATTTGTGTGGTGGCCAAGAGCATCTGAAATGTTTCCTAGAGTGTCGTATTTCATGGGAAATGCCTTTAACTGGGTCTGGGGATCTCCACACTTCCCTGTTGGGCTGGGAGTGGGTTGCACAGCTGGAGGCCAGTGAAGAGCATCTCCTTTGTCAACTTAATAAAGAAAAAAGTTTAAAAATTATAAAAAAACCAAACCCAAACATTACCTAGACAGGCCTTCTGTGTTTGTAGCTGGTAATGAAAAGATCCCCAAAGGTCGTAGCTCAAGGACACCACGAACATTTTTAAGGATCTTTTAGAGGCGAGGTGTTGACTGAAATCAGAGCCAGGTGTACGAGGAGGCTGAAGGCTCTGAAACGTTGATGTCCTGCTGGGGAATGCCAATTTCTGCTGGTTGAACAAGGTGCTGATCTAGTACCAAACTGGCTCCTGCTGCCTTCCTGGTTTTCTTGGGAAATGGAGCCTTTACCTTCCCCTCCCAAGTCTTTGAAGCCCTGAAGTAAGTGGATGGCTCAGTCACAGCAAGGGCTGCAACAGCAGCTCCTCTTTCCCCTCCACCTGCTCTTTCTGTAACATTTCCATGGCCACTGTCACTGTGTTAAAGTGATTTTTTTTCGCACCCATTATCTAATGGACAATGGAAGATAACTGCGACCTTAATGGCAGAGGATTAAGAAGCCATGGCTGGGATGGCTCTGTTGGTTTTACCTTTTTCCAGGAGCGTTGCAGCGTTAAAGCCCGCAGTGTTTGAGACCTAGAACAATGCACGGACTCATCTTTGTTTTAACTGAGTTGCTGGGAGCTCCTGTTTCTCCTCCTGTCCGTGTAAATGTTTTATGAAGTGAGTTTGAAGTCAATAAATGCTTCCTGTTTAGCGTCTGCCTCGCTGCCTTATGAAAGATGCTTTATAAAAACATCAGAGCTCTCACCCGGCACGGGGCTTATCTCTGGTTCCCTGCTAAGCACGATATCAAAACCCATCTAGGAGGGTGAAAAAAAAACCCTGATGTAAAAAGAAAATAAACTCGTGTCTTCCTCCTAATGATGCTGCACTGATTATGCAGTAGCACAGCATATTGAAATTGCTCTGAAATTGGATTTTGGAGCCAGCTGAGCTTCAAATCCTGATGGGAAGGCTCATGGGGAAAGCTGGCCTGCACCGAGCACCCAGCTTGTTGCTTTCTTGCTGCCTTTTTTTTTTCTTTTCTTTTTTTTTCCCCAGTGTGACAAATGAAACCTGAATAATTGCTGTGTAAACTGAGAGCAGTTGTTGAATCTGAGAGGGCTGAGAAACGGCGCGCTCCTGGGCTTTGCGCTGCTGCCGGTGTTGACTCGCGTTGATGGCGGCTGGAACCTTCACCCCGCGCGCTGGCACGGGCGTTTCTGTGCCACAACAGAGGGCAGGCAGGTCCCTGGGGCTGCGTGACTTTGCAGAGCTGCAGCTGGCACAGACAAACCGGGCACAGACAAACCGGGCACGAGCTCGTGGCTGGCAAGGCCGATGTGGGCAAAGCTTGGTGCTGGCGGCATCTGCTCGGGCTTGGGAGGGCAGTCCTAGGCCAAAGGTGGGTGCAGGTAAAAGACAGAAGTGACTGATGTGATGCAGCTCTAACCCTGCTCCTCCTATGCCGGCAGGTACTGGGATTTGCTCACTCTCTATTTGTGTGTCTGTTTTTTGTTCCCTCTCGTTCCCACATCTCGGCATTGCTTCCCTTCCTTCAGTGAGGGGAATGGCCCCTGTGGGAGATGTTGTTGGAATTCCTGCTCTGTTCCACCAGGTGAAACATCACCTGACGAGTGCAGCTAACAGCCTGTGATGTCAGGAAAATGACTTGGTGAGGGGAAAACACTGATTTTATTTTCTTTTACGGTTATGTGCCTGTGTCTAAATCGTATCTTAACAAGACTGGGATTGTTTTCAAACTGCTTGATCCTCTGGAAGAAGTTTCCTGACATGAATAGTGCAGCAGCTGGTTTGTTCCTCCTTAGCCTTTCCTCCACCAGGAGGAAAAACACTGAGCTGCAGATGAGCTGCTCATCAGACCCAGGAGGGGCTGAAGGAAGCATCAGTTTCCAGAAAAAAAGGAGGAAGTTTCTCTCCTTTATTTTTCTTTCTGAGAAGTGGCTTAGCCCTGATTGCAAGTGGCAGGATCTCTGGTGTGGAACAGCTCAAATCTGAGTTGTTTTAGCTGAATAAAATGTAATCTGAGGAGTTTTTGTTATCAAGGGACTGGCTCAGCTTCGGGAGCCCTTGAGTAGGTGACCCTGAGCTGTGCAACCACTGAACACCTGAACTCTGTGCTGAAGGTGTCTGGTGGAAGGAAGGGCGTTTGGAAATAGGGAGGTTTTCCTGCCTGTACCTGGTGCAGCTGCTTTGCTCTAGGCAGCCTCAGCTCTGATTTCCAGGACTCTGCTGTACCAGGGGCTGTCTCTGCTCTGCAATTCAGTGATTTTTACCTTGACTTGCATCTTCACATAAAACAGCTTCAGAGCTGCCTGTAGCCCAGATTCCAGTCACGAGTTTAGTAACCTTAAAAATCAGTTTTACTCTTCCCCCAGATTCTTTTCCATTCTCCACCTCAAGCTTGGAAACTGCCACCAAACCTGTGCTCCTTCACCAGCTTGGACTGCTGAAGGAGTTCTGCTTGAAAAGTTCATTTAGGGCAAACCCTTGTTCTCTGATCTTTATTTTTTCCCTGACTGCTCCTCCAGTAGCCAACTGCTTGGCACATGACTTTGCCCTTCCAGGAGAGCCCCTGCTGTTCCATGACAGTGATTGCTCTGATGAGACCTCGCAGGTAGTGAGTAACCTTTGTGTTTTGCCCCACGTGGGAGAGACTGAGTGGACATGAGTTTAACAAGGAGCCCTTGGCACAGGTGCTGTTTTGTTGCTTTAAAGCCTTTTTGGTGCCCTTACTGTTGGAATTAAAGGACAGACTTCAGATTAAGGCCAGGCTCTGGATCGGTTGAGTTTTATAAAAGGGAGCCAGCTGTGAGTAGAGAGGAAGCAAAGCTCTTGGAGATGGAGCTGTGGGGATGCTGCTGCTGTGTGTCCACGCCTGTTTGCTGGCTCGTGCACAGCTGGACTTGGATCAGGCTGGGATCTCTCGTTTCACAGGATATCTGCTTGATGTCCTGCCTCCCAGATCAGTGGAGATGGCTCCCTGTCTGTGGGGGACACGAGGAAGGCTGGGGGCAGGAGGTGCTGATAGCATCCCAGAGCTTGAGATGGTTGAACCACAGTCAAGCTGGTTGTGTGCAGCCACGGCCAGGCTGAAAAAACAGGGTCTGACACCCATGTGGATGTGGTGAGGTCACAGTGACAGCAGGGACACCTCATTTCACAACTCCCATCGCATCCCTCCCCGTCTGAGGGAGCTGGGATGTGATAGCTGGAGCCTGGGGAGGACTGGCTGCTTTTGGGTGGCTCTGGGGCAGATACAATCTGCTGATGTTTTTGGAAATCACTTGTGTGACAGCAGAGAAACGGCTTGGTCCCTTTCCCACCTGGAAGAGGGACTCGAGCTGATGTTCCTCATGGCTTGTGTGGCTGGGGAGCCCTCCCCGCTGACGCCTGCAGGTGATACGATCGTTTAGGGAGGCTCCAGGAGCCCTGCAGCGAGTCCCAGCTCGCTGTTCCTCTTGGCACCCAGCTTCCCAATTGCAGTGCTCTCCACTGAATGCCCCAGAGAGCAGCTGAGAGTGGCTCCAGGACAGAAAGCCAGCCACAGTCTAGCCTCGGTTAACACTTGTTGTGTTTCATGTCTGTGTTCAGCAATCGGGCTGCTGTTCGGGAGCTTTGATGTGAAGCCATGATGCTCCCAGCGGGTGACCGTGCCCATCCTCGGGGACCAGCTCTGCTCCTGCCCAGGAAGAGCTGCTGAAATGCCAGCTGGATGTTTTTGCTTTTGGGGAGGGCTGCTGGTACCTTGTGGGTGCCGCTGAACTCGGGCTCTGCGAAATGCAGCTCACCGAGAGACGGT
This sequence comes from Machaerirhynchus nigripectus, assembly GCA_013397975.1. Taxonomy (NCBI): domain Eukaryota; kingdom Metazoa; phylum Chordata; class Aves; order Passeriformes; family Dicruridae; genus Machaerirhynchus; species Machaerirhynchus nigripectus. The sequence continues at coordinate 1,871,917 of VZRQ01002785.1, read as the reverse complement.
GCAAAGGGAAACGCAAACTGGGCTGTTGCTCTGTCTTTGAAAGGCCTGTCTGGTTTCCATCAGGGGTTTTGGGGGCTCCGTTTGAAATCCCTGTCGCTTGCTAAAAGCCCTGAGATGAGGTGGAGGGCTCTGGGTGGGAAAACCAAGGTCACGAGAGCAGCAGGAGAGTGAATGTTCTGCTAAGGTGCCTTGGATAACGCATGGAATGGGGCAGGGAAAGCTGCTCAAATCCTTGCTGAGCCTTTTCAGGAAGCCCCTTGGGTGCAGTCAGCCTGTCTGCCCTGGTTCAGGTACTTGGGGGGGCAAACACCACTGTTTTATGTCCGTGTTTCCTGCTGAGTGGTGCTCACCTCTCCCCACAGTAACCTGGGCTGCTGTGTCCAGCTCTGGGATCCCCAGTGTCAGAAGGATGTGGAGCTGCTGGAGAAAATCCAGAGGAGGCCCTGGAGATGCTCCCAGGGCTGGAGCCCCTCTGCTCTGGAGCTGGGCTGGGAGAGCTGGGAATGTTCCCCTGGAGAAGGTTCCAGAGAGAGCTCAGAGCTTCTTCCAGGGCCTAAAGGGGCTCCAGGAGAGCTGGAGAGGGACTGGGGACAAGGCCTGGAGGGACAGGACACAGGGAATGGCTTTCCACTACCAGAAGGCCGGGATAGATGGGATATTGGGAAGGAGTTCCTGGCTGTGAGGGCGGTGAGGCCCTGGCACAGGGTGCCCAGAGCAGCTGTGGCTGCCCCTGGATCCCTGGCAGTGCCCAAGGCCAGGTTTGACAGGGCTTGGAGCACCCTGGGCTGGAGGTAGGTGTCCCTGCCTGTGGCAGGGGTGGAATGAGATGATCTTTAAGGTCCTTTCCAACCCACACGGTTGATTCTATGCTTTGCCAGACTAACCAGCGCTTCTTGGAACCTCCTGCCTTGCAATGTCTCCTGAAAACAGAATTTGCATCCTGGAGTGAAAAAAAACAATCCAAAACAAACCAACAAAAATTAGAAAAAACCCCAAACCAAACAAAAATCCACAACTCAAACCACAAACTCAGATCCCAAGAAACTACTTCATAACTTTGCCACGTTCTCTGCAAATGGACTGGATTTTTTTTTCCTTGGCTCTCCTGGCAGATTTTGTGTTGTCTGCCTCTGATCTCCGTCTCCTGGCAGGCAAGGCAGCGTTCCCTTTGATTTGACAGCATTTAGAAAGAGAATCTGAAAGGAAAGCTTGTGATCTGCAGCTGTCAGAAATGCCACTTGCTCTGAAAATGAGTGCTTGGAAGTGGGGAATCTGCTGTGGAAGGTGTGTGTGTGCTGGGACTGTCTGTAGGCCTCTAAGAGAGGGGTTAAAATACATAAATGAGATAAAACAGAGGGGTTTGGCAGCAGATTTTTTATATATATAAAATTTATATATTTTTTAAGATTTTATTTATATATACATCTTCTTACCAAAGCCTTGCCAAACCCCTCTGTTTTATCTTATGCTACAAGGCTGAAAGGGAATATTTATTTCTATGTATCTGCCTTCCCTGTGGGACCAGCTGCTGCCAAAAGGCTGGGAGTGGGACGTTAACGAAAGCTGTGGGAGGAGAAACGGGAAGAAGTCTTTGAGATCTTTACCCTGGCCACCTTGAAAGATCAAATCACAGCAACAGCATCGCTTTGGCCCTTTCCTACCCAGAAGTGCCTGCCTTGGGGTCGCTCCAGGTGAATTTCCAGGCCTGGTTTTAAGTTTTTTCCCCAGGGCCAGGACCTGTTGCTTGGGCCCACTCGGAGCCGTGAGTCACCGGTGCTTTCAGCAGCAACAATGGCAGGAATGGGCAGCGTTTCTTCCAGTGTGATTATTCCTAATTTGTGCAGGACAGAGGAGTCTGGAGTGGAGCTGCGCCTTGCCCGCGTGGCCACTGTGCCGAAGGGAAAGTGCCTTTAATTCCTTTCAAAATCTCTCGTTGGGAAAGACTTAAATGTGAACTGTGGAATAAGTTAGGGTGCAAGGGAGGGCTGGAGGTCTCTGGTTGTGCTCCAAGGTGGCTTTTAAAGAGAGGTTAGGTTCCCTAAGAGTGAAGATGGGAGGTGCTTCCCACCTCACTGGGAGCCTGGTCCAGGGCCTAGGCATGGTCAGAAAGAAAGAAAGAAAACCCCCACATGATGATGGAGTTGGTGGTTTCCATTTTTGACCTCTAATGCCTCTTAGAGCTGCTGGCTTTAAGGTTAAAAACCTTGCAGCACTGATGGGGAGAGTGCAGCTTCTCTCTTCAGAAGTTGCTCCTGCTCTAGATAAGGCAGAACCCAAAACAGCAGAAAGATCAGTCAAAAAAGGGTTTAAATTTCAAAGTTGCTGTGGATCTACAAAGGAATGGTGCTGATGCTACTGGGCCTTGTCTTAAGAGCTCTGGGCTCTTAAGGGCTTGAGGACAAGGGGGAATGGCTTCCCACTGCCAGAGGGCAGGGATAAATGGGATACTGGGAAGGAATTGTTCTCTGTGAGGAGGGGGAGGCCCTGGCACAGGGTGCCCAGAGAAGCTGTGGCTGCCCCTGGATCCCTGGAAGTGTCCAAGGCCAGGGTGGACGGGGCTTGGAGCAACCTGGGATAGTCGAAGGTGTCCCTGCCCTTCAAGGGGATGGAGTGGGATGATCTTTAAGGTCCTTTCAAACCCAAACAATCCTGTGACTGAAAGGATCCAGGTGGAGCAAACCCACAGCTCTGGCTGCTTCTCTGGAACTTGCAGGCTCAGAAGTGTCTGATGGCCTCCTCCAAGACACCCCAGGAATAACAATAACCATCCCACACCGCAGAATGTTCTTTCAATAGACTTAAATATTGGCATTTCCCCAAATAGCTCTCTTCCTCCTCTGCTGCTGTAGGAGAGATGACGCACTTGCTCGTGAGGGAGGTGAGCTGATGCTCAGGCTCGTTCTTGTCTTGCTTTAAGGTGATAAACAGAAGGTTTAAGTCTAGAGCAAACAGGCTGGAGCTTGGTATGAGCTCTCCGATTACTCATAATTGAAAGGCTTAAAACTTTTATGCACCAGCTGCTGCTTTAGCACTAAAACAATGAGCTTCTCCAGGCAATTACCCTGCTGGCTTTGGAGGCTTTCACCTGCACAGTGAGGCCAGAGGAGTCCTCGGGTGATTTCCTGAATTCCTTTGCATGTGGTCAGGCTCCTTAATGTGGCAACTCTGCCCTGGCCCTGCCTTGTTTCCTAATCTGGTGGCGACTCTGGCGTGACAGACGCTGATTTCAAGGAGAAGTGTCTGTATCTGATGTCTCATTAGGGTTTCAACAGGGTTATGCAAAAGTTTTCTTCTAGTCCTAACAAGAAGTTTGAACCCGTTTCTGTTAAGGTTTCCCTTGTGCTTATTTTTTGTTAGGAAGTCAAACAAGTATCCTTCTTGCTCCAGCTCTGCTCTGATGGGAGCAGGCCTCTCGCATATTTGCCTCCCAAATTAATGTATTTGCCTATTTTCAGTGGTGGTCCAAAGTGAGTCTTTCTGAGGGGGTTTCTTGCATGCTGAGAAACATGGTCTAGGTCAGAACAGTTGCGTAAGGTTCTGTCTGCTCAAACTGTCCTCAAGACTGTTTTGAGTTGGTTTTTATACCTAGCTATGTGGCTGAATCACCTGGCTAAATCAGCCAAAGGTCAAGAAGTGGGTGCTGGATTGTCCCTTTAAGGGTTGCAGGGTTGCTCCCAGTATTTGTCTGTACTGCTACAGTCCCAGACTCCCCTTTTCTGCCCATCACAGGCCGTGGGTTCAGCTGCAGTTTCCCTCTGCCCCAGAGCACTGCTGCTGGTCCAGTCCCACCACTACCAACACGTCTGTGCCTGCTGGTGTTGGTGATAGGTATTTGCAATAAGGTTTTGGGTTAGAATCTGGCGTAGTCAGAGCCTCCACACATCAGCACAACCATGCTTGAAACTGATATCTTCTCGTGTCTGCTTGTGCAAAATGATCCTCAGACTAACGCTGGCGACTGCTGGTTTATTAATCTGTGGATTCCTATGTTCTTGCTGTTACAGATTCCCTTCAAATGAGCCACTCTTCCCTTGAACAGGAGGGTTTGGCTGTTCAGGCCCCTCAGCCCCCTGGCAGCCTCTCCCACGATAAGGGAATTGAGGAATGAGTTTTTAATCACAAGCCAGCACGGGGATGCCCCGCACAGCAGAGCTGGAATGGCTGCTCTGCGTGCACTGCAGGCTTGGGGCTGGCAGCTCGCTCAGCCTGGGGATGCCTTTCCCTTGGAACCGAAATCAAAACGCATGTCAAAGTCTTCCCGAGCTGTTGCTGTGACTGAACGAGGTGCTTCATCCTCAGAAATGCTCCCCTGGATTTGTGTGTGCCAGGAGCCGGAGGAATCAGAGCTGATGGAGCCCCCAGCACTGCGTGCACCCAGATCTTGTCACTCCGAGATCTCCCGTGGTCTCTGCACTGGGCGTTTGAAGTAGGATAATAAGGATAATAGGAGGTGTTCCCAGCTGCTTTTCCCCCTGGAGGAAGGCGGGTTTTATGTAATGGTGCCACGTGAGTCCTTCCTGCAGCAACCCAGAGCTGACAGGTGATCCCAAAGCCTTGTACGAGGCTAAAAGGAAAGGGGAACTGCTGCCCAGCATTCCTGCTGAAGGAGTTTCCTTGCAGGCTGGTGGATGCTGAGGAATCCAGGAGTAAACTGGAAGTAAGTTTGGAATCAAGGAGTAAATTTAAGTCATAGAATCATGGAATGGTTTGGGCTGGAAGGGATTTTAAAGATCATCTCGTCCCAACCCCCTGCCATGGGCAGGGACACCTTCCACTATCCCAGGTTGTTCCAAGCCCTGTCTTCTCCAGCGATGGGGAGTCCACAACCTCTCTTCTCTTGTTTATCCAATGCCAGTCTCAAATACCAGACTGTCCAACGTGGATTATGAAGCCACTTCCAACTAATCTGCCTTCACCAGTTCCTTGGAATCAGGGAGGGTTTTGGAATCAGGAAAGGGCCCTTTCTGTGTTCAGAGCACTGTGGTGTGCTTGGATAATGTTTGCTGGAGGCAGTGTGGTTGTATTGAATTTCTACTCTGCCAAACTCCTTAATTCCATACAGTTGAGCCTTTATCCTTTGGCTGGAGCATTTCCTGATGAGTGATGGTACGTGACAGAAGTGACAGGACAAGGGGCAATGGATTCAAGCTGAGGTTTAGATGAGATAAGAGGAAAAAAATCCTTTCCTGTGAGGCTGGGGAGGGGCTGGCATAGGTTGCCCAGAGAAGCTGTGGCTGCCCCTGGATCCCTGGAAGTGTCCAAGGCCAGGTTGGATGGGGCTTGGAGCACCCTGGGATAGTGGAAGGTGTCCCTGCCCGTGGCAGGGGGGGGGATGAGATGGGATTTAAGGTCCCTTCCAAACCAGTCTGGGATTCTATGACTGAAGAGCCAAACTGGTCCACAGCGTGGCACGGCTGACATGAGATGGGAATGCAGTCCCCTAAACTTGTTCACCCTGGCCTTGGAGCATGCAAAGCAGTTGTGTTTGTGCATTCAAAGATATGGGGTTACAGGGAAAAAGGATGTTTTGGTGGGGACACAGCCCCGTTTCTGTTGCTCCAGGGACATGGGCTTCATCCAGGTTGTGTAAGAGCCAAGAGATGAGCCCAAGACTGAGACAACTGTAAAGCCAGGGACGGGCTGAGCTGAGGGCTGAACCTCCCCCAACATTGGTGTTGTTCCTCAACTTGTTTTTGGTTGGAGAGGCCCAGGGATCACCCTAACTGGATGAGACACATTCCCTGGCTTGTTACGATCAGCTTCAGAGCGTGTCCTTTTCACCTTTCTGCTGCTCTTGTTGTTACCTTTAAACCTACAAGAACTGTTTTGAAAGGGATTTGCTGTGCCCAGCAGTTGTTGTAGGGATGATGTGGCAGAGCAAGTGGAAGTTGTTTGACGTATTTGGGACAGAGCTGAGACCACTAACAAGCACTTGGCTTGACAGTGACTGGGAGAAAGGCTGTTCAACCTGCCTTGTGCTAAAAGTACAGCTGTCTTCAGCACAGCAGGACTGTGGAATTGCTAATGAGGATTCTACCCAGGCTGGGGATCCGAAAAATCTCATTTATGAAACCAATCCTATTGTAAACAAGTTTGGGTTTTTTTGTCTTGGTAAATAGACACCGAGCGCTGTGGAATTGCAAATGTGAAGCTGAACTGGGAGGAGGGGTGACTTTTAGGGGTAGACTCTTGTTCTGTCTACTCCTGTTCAGGCTTCATTACCTTTCCCTGCAAGCCATAAATTGAATAAAGCAGTGTAACAGATCCATTTCTGCCTCATTTTTAGATGCTCTCATATGCTTTTACTGTACCCTGAGCAAGGCATGAAAAACTTTGTGTGTATGGAAAGCTGGCAGGGGCTGGAAAAACAAGACAAAGGCATCTAAAACTGACCTTCTCAAGAGTGTGGGCTGACAAAAGGGGAAGGAAAGGCTGCTGGGGTCAGATCTGAAGTTAACTTTTCCATAATGTGTACTTCCAGTTGCTTACGCTTCTAACAAACCTCGAAACTCTTGACAAAAGTCTTTTGTTTGCAGCTCAAAAGTGAGAGTGAATAAGCTGAAGGAAAAGAGGGGGTGTGTAAGTCTTGGTACCGAGGAGATCTTGGGCTTTAGAGCTCTGCTCTGCCCCTGATTAGAAGCAGGAACCCCTGGCTTTCACCAGCAAGTGGTGAACTTGTCAAATGCTCCAACCCAGCCCCTGCAGCTGCATTAGCAGAGGCTCATTTGAAGCATGGAATGAGCTGAGTGTTACCAGATTCTGCTTGAAGCTCTTGTGAAGGAAGAAAAGGAGATCAGAGCTTCAACTTCTCCTACAGCCTCAAGTGGTAAACTGCTTGAAACTTGTGCCTGTGTTGTTGATGTAAGCTTAGAACTGGAGGTGCGTCCTCCATCTGTAGGTTCTGGACATCAGTAGGGCAGGGTTTTAACTGGGGATTTCTATTTTATAACCTTTTCACCCCCTGCTGGTGCACAACTGATTTAAGTCTTGGTACTTTGTAGAACCCTTCACTAGAGCTGGAAATCATGGAATTGTGGAATGGTTTGGGTGGCAAGGGACCTTTGAGATCATCCCCTTCCACCCCTTGCCATGGGCAGGGACAACTTTCACTATCCCAAGTTGCTCCAAGCCCTGTCCAACCCGGCCTTGGGCACTTCCAGCGATGGGAACACTTCCAGGTTGCTTCTCTGGGCAACCTGTGCCAGGGATTCCCCACCCGCACAGGGAAGGATTTCTTCCCAATATCCCATCTACCCCTGCCTTCTGGCAGTGGGAATCCATTCCCCCTTCTCCTGTCTCTCCAGCCCCTTGTAAATAGTCTTTCTCCATCTTTCTTGGAGCCCCTTCAGGTACTGGAAGGCCACAATTAGGTCTCCTCAAAGCCTTCCCTTCTCCAGGCTGGACAATCCCAATCCTCTCACCCTTCCCTCACAGCAGAGGTGATCCAGCCCTCAAATCAACTTGGTGGCCTCCTCTGGACCCACTCCAAGAGGAAACCTCTGGAGCAGTTTATTCCCGTGGTGGTGGAACCATCTGCTGCTGACTGTACCCCGTGCTTCTCCACCCCTGTCCCAAAGCACAAAGGAAAACTGGATAACCCTCAGATCCAAGGGCAGGCGAGCGCTGTGCGAGGCTTCACAAATGCCACAGTTTCGGATCCCTTTCCCTCGAGCACACGGCCCCAACACCCAACTCGGTGCCAGATGGTTGGAGGCCACCAAAGCAGCGCTGGGAAGCCCAGAAGAATGGAGCTAGAGCTCTGTGTTTTATGGTGCAATAATTAAACGCTGACTGGTGCTCTTTCACTCCCCAAATCAGAAAAACTTGCTAATTCCTGCCTGCTACTGGGAAAGTGCTTCTCTGTGCCTCTGCTGTGGGGGCTGCCCAGCAGCAGGTTTGTGTTTGCAGGGCTGCTGGGCAGATCCTGCTCCTTGAAACAGCAGCAAAGCTCCAGCTCTGACAGAAAAGGGCTCTTCCTGAGCTGAATGCGACACACAAAATACACTTCAGCAAACAGCTTGTGACTGTTGGAGAAAGGGGGTGAAATGAGGATCCAGCACATCCTACAGAAAGTTGGATTGGGCTTGAGAAGCCAGGTTTAGTGGAAGGTGTCCCTGATGATGGCAGGGGGTTGGAAACAGATGATCTTTAAGGTCCCTTCCAACCCAGTCCACTCCATGGCGCTGTGTTGGAGCCACTAGAGGATTTCTTGCCACCTTTGTCATTATGTTATCCCTTACGTCAACTCCTTGTCTTCCTGGCTTGCTGCTCTGGCCCTCCTGGGCTTCAAACTTGGATTTTGAACCTCCTTCAGCCACCAATTTTCCTGGTGTATCCCCTGCTGCTGCACATTTTGCACTTTTTCACTGCCTCCTGTTCATTACCTCCTGCTTGCCCCATACCTGCTTCCAATTTTCCTCAGCAGAGCCAAAACCCTCGAGTCTTAAATCCTGAACTCTAAGGGCTGTTGAGCATATGCAATTTAGTTGCTTTTTCTCCTCCTCTCAAAAGGCTTATAATTTGCCTGGATTTTTGGCGATGACAAAGATGAAATTTGACACAAAAAGCTTGTCCCTCGCTCATTAAAGCCCTTGTTCTAAATCATGGGTCCAAGGCTTTAAGGAGGGGAAAAAAAAAAAAGGAAAAAGCCACCAGAAATTGAACAAAACAATGTGTTTATTCCCATGCTGCTTTCTGAGAAGCAGTTGGATTCACATGTTCCAAGAGAACTGTGCCCCAGGCAGACCCAGCCTAGCATGCAAACTCCTACCCTGAACAGCCAGGGCTTGATGAGTTTATAACCAACTGAAAGCAGAACTGGGGAGAGTCAGGCAGCCTTGATAACCCTGCCTGGAGATGCGCTCTTGGAAGGAAGGTTATCTCTTAAAAAATAATCTTAAAAAATAATTCAAGTCCTGCTGAGCTCCCACGAGGGTGTGAAGGATTGAAATCAGGGTTGCCACGCTCCAGACCTCCCCAGGCCCTACAAAAATCCCGTTTAAACATCCCCGTTGTTCCTGACTCCACCGCAGCAGCACGGAGGAGGAATGGAAGCAATTCTGAGTGCCTTTTCTGTCACGGGTGCGTTTCGGGGGTCACGGGCCGTGTGGCCCTGCCTCAGATCCACAATCAGACCCCGAGAGAACGCTGTCTGCCAGAGGACTCCCTCTGCCACGCCACCCTGCTGCACCAGCACGACAGCAGCCCCCTTTTCAGTTTCCAAAGGGCTGCCCTCAGCCAGCTCTGCGATTAGGACAGCGAGGAATGCGTATCTCTAAAGCAGCTTCTTAATAGTTGATTTATTTTTACGAATGGCTGTGATTCAACAGCTTTTTAAAGTCTTCATCCCCTGCTGCCTGTATGGTGAGGAATAAGCCTGGTGCTGATCTGGTGATTCTTCACATGGAAGGCTGGAGTTGGCCGGGTTCAGTGTTTTGAATGAGGTTTCATCAGTGCTGCACCAGTGGCTGGGCTCCCCAGACTGGCTCCTTGGCCTCTCTTGTCACCAGCAGTCGCAGAGTGTCCCTCTGCCCCGCTCCAGAGGGTGCCTTGACACGCAGATGTTTCCTGTGAGAGGTCAGTGGTGATTTTCCAGGCTGGCAGGGGTGTGTGGGCTCAGGGACAGCCAGCACGAGTGCTTGTGTGCCAGTTAGCCTGCTGGAGGAGGGCTGTGTTCTCCCAGCTTCGGGGGTTTGGAGTAGAGCAAGAGAATGCAGGGTGTTACGGGATTGTTTTCCTGCCTGGCTGCCCAGGTTGAGGTCTGAGGCTGGAGGCTTCGTAGTGGGTTTTGATAGTTTTTGAAGTGCTCCACAAGGTGTTAGCAGCCTCCAAGGGGCTCCAAGAGAGCTGGGGAGGGACTTTTACAAGGGCGTGGAGTGACAGGACAAGGAGGAATGGCCTCAACTGAAGGGAGAGCAGGTTTAGGTTGGATATTTTAGATATTAGGGGAAATTCTTTGCTATGAGGCACTGGCGCAGGCTGCCCCCAGAGGCTGTGGAGTCCCCATCCCTGGAAGTGTTCAAGGCTGGATGGGGTAACCTGGGCTGCTGAGAGGCATGGCAGAGGGTTGGAACTAGACAGTCTTTAAAATTCCTTCCAACCCAACTCAAACCATTCTGTGATTCTGTTTTTTTTTCATGGGTTTGGCTGTGAAGAAGAATTCTTTGGTGTAAGAATTTTTGTAGAATTTTTTTAAATTTCTGCAGTCCAAAAGACCCACAGGCACTGGAGGATCCTTGCCATCCTTCATCCTGGGTGGGGAAGAAGGAAGAAATAGTAATTGGGATGCTCAACCATGGGTTCCTCTTCTTCCCTTGCTGCGTTTTTAATTCTAACATTGGAATATGAGGAACCCCTGCCCAAGTTCCTTCTCTGCCAGGGTTTCTGCCCTCCTGCTTCCTCACCGGGAGGTGCTGCCCTGTGAATAATCCTTTCTGAACAGAACTTCTGGACAACTTTTCCTGGATTTATCTGGCTGATCGTGGACTCACAGAATATTCTGAGTTGGAAGGGCCCCTCAAGGATCATCCAAGTCCCACTCCTGGCCCTGCACAGGCCACAAATTAATTATTTTGCCTTCCTCTACTGTCCAAATTCCTCATTCTCTGAGCCTTAAAATCAGTTGAGTGTTTAATATTCAGCCTGGGATCCCTGGGATGAAGTTTGAGATGAACCCAGATGACCACCAGCTTCTTCCCTCTCTCTCGACCCCACCTGTGGTCACTTCAAGCTACGCTGGCTGCTGGGAACTTTAAATTGCTCTTGGCATTTTGGGTGGGCTGAATTATCTTCCTGAAAAGTCCTTGAAGGGTCTTGCCTGTAATAATGTTCCTTGGTGCCTGGCGTGGGCGAGCAGCTCTGAACTCCCAGCAGAGCTCCATGGTAACCAGAAATGGCGTTAATAAGAAAAAATAGCCAGTTCTGCTCAGTCACTCCTAGAAAATAGCCCTGCAGCTGGAGGAGCACGTGCCTGCCTCAGGTGGGACACAGGTTCAGGCGGGAGCAGCCACTTCCAGCACTTTGGTCTTCCCTAAATCCCAAGTTTTGGTCTTCCCTAAATCCCTGCTGAGTGAGATTTGCTCTGCAGGGCTTCCAGAGTGAGTTTGGAAAGGCACTGAGAAACAGAGCACATCCATGTCATGGCTGCTCCAGGCATCCTTCGTGCCTTTGGGACTGGAATTTCTATTAAAAAATGCACTTTTTGATTTGGATTTCATCATGACTGTCTCTCAAGGGGTTGCTGTTAGTGTGGGATGGAGGAGCCAGCAGGACAAAAGATAAGAAAATGGCATTTCCTCACAGCCACGGTATTTCCATTTCTCGTTAGAGGCTGGTGATAGCTGGCAAGTGTTGGTCAGATTTATTTTTAATTTATTTTTAAAAATCTCCTCTGACTTTCAAAGGCTGATGGGACATCCTGTACTCTTGAAGCTGCTTGGTTTTCCAGGTTTGGGGGGTTTTTTTGGTTTTTTTTTTTTTTTTGCTGCTACCACTAAAAACCTAGAAAGGCTTCAACTCCTGTGCTGGAAGAGTTGAGTGTTTCCCTTACAGACTCCACATGAAGGGCAGGAGACCAGTTCTTGTCTACTGAAAGTGCTCTTCAGTGCCTAGAAACTGGCCAGGACTTCAGCAGATCAGACACTGCAAGAATTACCTTTAAATCCCAGATTTCAGAGAAATTTGGAGCACTGAATTTCTGTCAGCAACAGCAGAATTCAGTTGCTGATATTTATTTGAGCGTTTTGTTCACGCAGAGCAGAGAAACAGCGAACCCGGATGGGGGTAACTCTGAGGCAATAAATGCTTGTTTCTGACAATTTAAGGTGTTTTTTGGTTTGTTCCTGGTAATGAAGATCTTTTAGGCTCGCTGAAGAGCTCTGACAAGCCACAGCAGTGCTCCCCACCATATCTTATTTAATTGTATGCCTGACTCCCGTCTTGATGGTCAGGGGATGAAAACAGCCCAGAGAAGGAACCTCTGCTGGAAAAGCATTTGGAAGTGAGACCCTTCCTTTATGAAAAGCTTTAATTATTTTCCCTGCTGAATTCTCTTTTTTTTTTTTTTTTTTTTAACTGGCTTTTTTTTTTCCCCTGAGTGCTTCATGATGACACTTAAATAACACTTTATATCTCAAAAGCACTAAGTGTGCATTAAATCCTGCTGTAACTATTAGGAAACAAAACTTCCGGCTACTGGCAGAGAAGGAGTGTGATGCTTTTTGGTATTTGAGTCATTTCTTACCCAAAATAGTTACAAGATGGGGGGTCTGGCAGGGAGTGATGCAGCCCAAACGTGACACAGATATGGGGGAAGGAGACCAATCCAGGCAGGCACAGGAAGGCTGGGGGATGATGAGCACTGATTCCCCCAGGCAGGGTTTCTATTAACACCACTGCTCCTTGAGTAATTTTCAGCTGGAGCTTTCTGCCTCACTCATCTCTGTGGGTATATTAAACAGAACATGGTGTACCAGAGGCTGAGACATGTTTTGCAGGGAAGGGATGTGTGGATCCATCTCCCAGCAGATCAGAGTTTGTAGCCAGAGTTAGCAAAGTACAAAGACAGATACAAGTTCTGTGAGGGTGATACCGGTCTTGCTCAAGTTGGTTTTAAATAAACTAAAAGGGTGGGGGCTTTTTTTTTGGTTTTTTTTTTCTTTTTTTTAAAGCAAACCTGCTTTGGTAGAGGGGAGGAAAGATTTCCTTAAATTCCATCCTCAGCACTGTGTGTTTGTGGGTGCCAGCTCCGTTTTCCTGAGGGAAGGAAAGTCTGAGTATTAATTCTGTGACTGCACATCTTGTGTTTGTTTTGCCTTCACTGCCATGACTTTACCCCCTTTCCTCAGCTGATGCTGATGTCTCATTAGCTTGCTTAAGCCCTTTCCCTCTTTGAAAACACTGGATTTTTCAGGTGCTATAGCAAGCTGAGAACCAGGATCATCATTAATTCCTTGTGTGGATGTTTTACCCCTCTCAAGTGCTCCTCATTCTGATTTTTGTGGAGGTGCTTCAGCCCTGCGAGTCCCTCTGCTTTTTCCTCCAGCTGCTGCTAGCTGGAAGTAGGATTTCAGCTCCTTTCATGCTGACAGACACATCAGTAAGCTGTCACTTCCCTGCAGAGCTAAAAATCTGCCTCTGAAGTGTGGAGCTGGCTTTCAACCTGAGCTTGGCGTGGTTTAATCTTTACCTGGAGCATTTCCTATCACCAACTGCCTCCCAACCCTCCTGTTCAGCTCTTCCAGGGTGCCCTGTGGGCCATGAATTTCCCATATTTTTCTCCCTAAGAGATCCTTTTGCCCTCTACAGTCTCCACCTTGTAGGGGGTGGATTCTTTATTTATCTTGTTTTTTTTTTTTTTTTAATATACAGGCGTCTCTGTATGGTGTCTTCCTCTGGCCATACAACACCTCACCTGAGGCTGGTTAATTATGATGTTCCTGATGTACTACAGCTGCTTTAGGAGCTGGGACAGTGTTTGTCAGGAATCCCCTGGCCCTGAAAACAGAGCAGTTGGAAGCTGAGGACCTTAGGAAAATCCAGTCCCTTAGAAACAGGAGTGGCTTTGCTTCCACCTGAAAAAGGCAACAGTAAGAGCCCTGCAAATCCATCAGTCTGTGCATAGAGCAGCAAGAAACCAAATGCCTCAATTTTGTCTCAGAATCATGGAATGGTTTGGGTTGGAAAGGATGAAAAAATCATCCAGTCCCACCCTCTGCCACGGGCAGGGACACCTTCCGCTATCCCAGCTTGCTCCAAGCCCTGTCCAGCCTGGCCTTGGTCACTTCCAGGGATCCAGGGGCAGCCACAGCTGCTCTGGGAAATCCATCCCAGCGCCTCCCCACCCTCACAGGGAAGAATTCCTTCCCAATATCCAATCTAAAGCTTTCCCTCCTTCAGTACCAGGCCACTCCCCCTTGTCCTATCATTCCAGGCCTACATCCCAAGCCCTCCTGGAACCCCTCTAGGCGCTGGCAGGCTGCTGTAAATTCTCCCTGCCGCCTCCTCTCCTCCAGCGCTGTGGCCGTCACCCCGTGCCCCGTGAGCAGCTTGGTGGACCCCGATGTGTTGCTGCTGGCCCGCTGCCTCCTGCCAGGGCTGGGGGAAGGTGTGATGCAGGCGCTGCCTGGAGCGGAGCGGAGGTGCTTGGAGGAGGAAAGGTCCGTGAGCGCAGCCCTGACCTCGGCGCCGAGTTCACGCGCAGATAAAAACGCGCTGGAGAGCGCCCGGGTGTCACGAGCGTGCCAGGCCTGCCGGGTCTCTCCAGCTCTGCACATGAGGGAATGTGCCAGTGACATGTTTTTGGAGGAGCCTGAAAGGACAGGCCGGGTTGATATTTAAATCCGCATCCGGGGAGGCGGCAGAGCTGTGTGTCTTGGAGGAGGATGGGAGTTTATTTGCTTGGATGAGTGCTCGGCCACACCACTTGTAGCATGAAATGTGAATTTGGAGAGCGGCTCTTAGGAGGGCTCCAGAGGCTGAGGGCAGATGTGGGGTGGGGCTGGTGCTTATTTAAGGAGCTCTGGGTTTAAATGTTCAATACGGGAACCCAGCTCTGCCTGCACACCCCCGGTGACCCTCCCAGGGCCTTTGGCTGCTGAGCTCCTATTGAATTGCAGCTTTTGCTTGTACTCGGAAGGTTGGTGTGAAAGAACCGAGGGGAATCTGGAGAAAGGTGTCCTGGAGAGCAGCACTGAGAGCTGGGCCTTGCTTTTCACTTCTGATTTTGAAGCACGAGCTGCTTCTTGAGTGACTGAGAACCAGGATTATTGGTTTTTATTTTACCTCCACGGCGCGAGAAGGAGCAACCTTTGCACAAGTCACCCAGCAGCTCCTCCTGCAGAGTCACTCCAGGGGTGAGGTGACAGGGTCTGCTCTGCCTGACACAAGGCTGGACAGAATACATCAAATACATCTGCAACATGACTTCAGATCAAACATTCCACAAACATGTGATTTTTAGCTGCATCTAGAGTCCGGCGAAGAGCCAATCTGGCACTGAGAGCTTCAAAATTACCCTGAGGTGGGATTATTTTTGGGGGGTGTGTGTGTTTATGCTGTCTTACCATGAGTAAACATAAGCAGCCTTCTCCCTCCAAGTGTTAGCAAAAGCAGAGCAGGGGATTAAAAAGAAGTGAACACCCACCCTGTTTTGCTGGAAAACCTCTTAGAAAAGAAACAGTGCTGCATGATAGACTGAACAATTTACAAGCCTGCTTTCACCCCTGATGAGAGTGGATGGGAAGAAAAAACACGTTTAATGCCTCTGGTGACTTGTTGGCTCCTGCACAAGCTGTGGATAACCTGGAGCACTCAGATGTGGGTCCATGGCTACACTTAAAATGAAAATATTGATGTCCACCAGCTCTTCTGTCTGCCCAAAACAAGCTCTGTGACTCCCTGGTGGTCCCGCCGAGCGCTCCGTAAGGTTGGGTTTGGGAGTGTCAAGGTAAAATCATTGCTCTGGTCACTCATATCTGAGGTAATGCTTCCAAAATCAGGAGTTAACTCTGCTCCTGAGGTTCAATTATGGAAAAGTGGTGTTAGTAAGGCTTAACACAGCAATTTAATACCTGCTTGTGTTACCAGGCATTACCTTGACACAGCCACACTGGTGTCATCTGAGCACTTAAAATTTAATTTTACCGAAGGACCCCCTCAGGGGAAGGTCGTATTTCTATTACGTGGCATTCAAAATAACCTCTCAGGTGTCTGAAATTCCCTGTGGGGAGCTGAGCCTTTGCAGCAAGAATCTGCTGACCAAAACCAGCCTGATCCACTTCAATGGCACCGAGGGAAGGTCCCATTTGACATTTGGGGCTTTCTTTTTGGATAACACACATGGATTTCTGACAGGAGAGCAGAGCCAGGTGGGGGTCGGGCTCTGCTCCCAGGGAACAAGGGACAGGATGAGAGGAGATGGCCTCAAGTTGTGCCAGGGGAGGTTCAGGTTGGATATCAAGGAAAATTTCCTCACTGAAAGGGTTGTCCAGGACAGTGTTGGAGCCACCAGTCCCAGAGGGATTTAAAAGATGTACGAATTTAAAATACTTGAAATAAATAATATAAAATATTTGAATTAGCATAATTCAATTTTGTTCAAATTTAATTCATAATTTGAATAAAATATTTGAAATAGCAGGGCCTCCCCTCCGTGGGTTTAACAGGGATAAGGTGTCTGTGGTTGCCACATCCCGATGGGCCTTCAGTTAATTAATTAATTAACGCCCCTGGATGTTCTGGCCTCAAACATTCCTTCCATTTTCTCTGGTGCTTCTTTGCAACCAAATGAACTTGGAGCTGAAAGTCAAAACAACTCTTTGAAAGTAAAGCTCCTTCAGTTTAAAGCACTGCAAAAGCCACGCTGGATTGCAAGACAGGTCTGTGTCTGCAACCCCCCTCTGAGAAGGCTCCCACGAGAGTGATTTCTGCCTATTGAAAACCTAAAATTAACCCGTGGGATAACACCCCACGTTACAACTGGGGAGCAGATCCATCTTTTTCTGAGGCACTGAGTGTTTTAATCCCTGTGGATTCTCTCCCTCGTGACACATCTTGGCAATTTATAGCAGATCTGGGAGTTTTTTACACTTGGGCTCAGGCAGCCCTTTTCTGGCTAAAAGTCCAGTTTTGCATCTTGACAGACTTTTAACTGGGGGCGTGTGAGAACAGTCTGAGGCTCATCCCTCCACAATCCAGGAGGTCAGGACCACTCCAGAGGGCTTTTAGCTTTTTGGCTGGGGTTTTGGTGGCCGAGTGACCTTGAGAGGCTGAGGGGGTGTAGGGGTGGCACGGGAAGGGGTTGTGACAACGATGTGTGAGGTGGGGCAGGCTGCAAGGGCTTAAATCGTGCGTGTGGGTGTCACCTCACAGGAGGCTTTGCTGTGAAACAAAAGATGTCAGGGCAAGGCCAAGGGCAGCGTTGGCAGAGCCAAGAGGAGCAAAACCATACGGTCAAAGGTTGCACTTGATGGTCTGGGAGGTCTTTTCCAAAGTGTAAATGATTTTCTGGGCCTGCTCCGGATGTCATTTTGTTGGCCTGGCCGTTGTGTGGTGGTCGAGGTTCCTCCTCCCCTGGCTGTACCAACGCACTGCCTCCAAAAACGCCTCTGACGCGCGGAGGTGCCCACGCTGGGAGATGTCAGCTCTCCAAAAAGCTCTTTCAGGAGGAAAAGCAGAACCCTGCAGCCCAGTCAAACTCAAGATGTGCGGAACAGGAGTCCCACGGTGCGGGACAAAGCAGGCCCTGCTGTGCTGTGTGTCCTGCTGGGGTCCCTTTCTTGTCAAGTGACCTCGCAGAAGGAGGCCGTGCCCCTCCTGGGGCTCCCTCCTTTGTGTGGAAGAGTTAAGCGTGCAGCACAAACCCGGTCTGGCTGAGCAGGACCAGTGCCCTCAGTGTGCCACAAACCCCCTTTGCTAAGTGGTGGCTTTCTCAGTGGTTTCACAGAGTGCCCCTCCCTGAAGAGAAACTCTTATCCCTCCCCGGGGGGGTCCTCTTTGATGTAGCAAAGCCCATTCTGACAAACTCAAGATGTTTGAATTCGATGGTCTGACCTTGCTGCAAAGTGCACTGAAGTGCAGCTACCTCCTGAAGTGACCTTGGTCACTGTCTTGGTATCGGCCACCCCAGGAAGGAGGATTTGTGTGCCAGCATGGAGTGGGCAGGGGGATGTGAAACGTGCCCGGGGTCCCTGTCCCCTCAGGCCTCCTCTGTGCCCTGTGTTTGCTGCTGGTGGGCACCAGTGGCCCTGGATTTTGGGGTTCCTCAGACTCCTGGGAGGATCCCAGGGGTCCCTCCTGCCCAGGGGTCCCTCCTGCCCAGGGGTCCCTCCTGCCCAGGGGTCCCTGTCTCATTCCAGGCCAGCTCTGCCTGAGGGTCCTGGGGGATCCTGGGTGTCCCACACCTCCAGTGTCCCACTCCTCTCCCAGGCCAGCTGTGCCCCTGCACCCTGAGCTCCCTGGGGTCCCCGGGGGGGTTCCAGGGGTCCCACCTGCCCGGGGTCCCAGGATAATAGACACTGTCACTAATGAAGTGAGGGAGCAAAGCAGGCTCGGTGTTGGCTCCTACCACTACAACAACCCCACTCTTGGGTTGCCTTCTGGTTTCCCTTGGAGGACCACACCAGGAGGAAAATCACCAAGTGGCTTTTTTGGCTCTGTCTGGAGAAGTGAACTGCCAGGGAAGGTGGGTGAGGACCCTTCCAGAGGCGAGGCTGTCCCCCAGGGGTGGTGCTGTGGTCCTGGTGTCCCTCACTCTCGAGGAGAAGAGGGAAAGACTTGCACTGGGATTGGGTGGTGGGGTTGGCGCAGGCGAGGGCTCCAGGGGTGGCTTCCGTGAGTAGCTGCTGGAATTTTCCCCATGCCCATGCAGCCAAGGCCAGCTGGCTCCAAGCTGGACCCAGGAAGAAGGGAGGGTTGTGGGGAAGGTGTTTTAAGGTTTGGGTTTACTTCTCCTTGCCCTGCTCTGATTCGATTGGCAATAGATAAAACGAACTGCCCTGAACTGAGGCTGGTTTACCCTTGATTTCCCCAGTGAGGGATCTCTGCCTGCCCTGGTCCCGACCTTGAGCCTTTTGTTGTGTTTTCTCTGCCTGGTCCAGCTGGGGAGGGCGGTGACAGATCTGCCTTGGCACCCAGTCAGGGTCAGCCCCACCACAAGCCCAGATACCTCCTCCAAGGCCAGCTCAGTGCTGGGATTTTGGGCGAAAGGCTGCAGAAATTGGGGGAAATGTGGAGAGCGATTTTTAACTGAAGATGAATTAGCTGCAGAGGCTTTTCTGCAGAGGGCTTCTTTCTGTCTACACCTGCTTAGGTTTTTTTGGATCTAGGAAACAGCTGGGGAAAGATTGCCCAGATTGCTTTTTTTGGGCACCTTGAAGTCTATTATGGATAGAAAGTCTTTCTGCAAGAGAGCAGCTTTAGAGCAGAAATTTGAAAAAAAATTATTGACTGTGAGGGTGGGGACGCCCTGGCACAGGGTGTCCAGAGAAGCTGTGGCTGCCCCTGGATCCCTGGGAGTGTCTGAGGCCAGGCTGGACAGGGCTTGGAGCAGCCTGGGCTGGTGGAAGGTGCCCCTGGGTGGCACTGGATGGTCTCTAAGGTCCGTTCCAACCCAGGGAATTCCACGATTCTGTAATATCCATGTTTAAAAGCAGCAGATGCATTTGCTTCGTTCTTGGGGCTCACCTCAGCCCCAAGCCTTGAGGGCAGGCTCTGAGGACCTGCTGCCTGCTCCCCCTGCCAGCTGCTTTGATTATCTCCAAGAATTACACGTGAGCAGAACGTGTTGGGAATATTGTGGCACTCCAAACTGGCACCCTCAGCTGGGACCTGCCTGACAGACAAACTTGCTTTGTGATAAATGACAGCACAATTCTTCACTTCTTTTTATGTTTATTATTCCTTCCCCCTCTGTCCCTGTGAGCCAGGGAGATCCATGGGACCGTGCTGCTCTCAGGTTTCTTCCCTGATGCTCCTGGTAGGGATAGCCCGTGTCCAAGCCACAGCCTGTCTGTGGGCAAAAAAGGAATAGGATTGGGGGTTTTGGGTTTATCCAAGCAAGGAAGGAGCCACAGGGCATTGGGAAGAGGAGGAAGAATCATCCAGATGCATTGCTGGCAGTGCAGAGAAATAAGTTTTGCTCCTGTTGTTCTGTTCCCCTCTCGAACTTGGCTTTATCTTTGTCCTAATCTCTTCCAACCCCTTTTCTCTTTGAGGCTCAGGAGCCTGGAGGAAGCCCTGGGGTGTCTCCTCAGGAGATGCTGAAAGGATGAGCTGCTTTTGGGATGCTCCCATCTGCTCTCGTGGCTTTGCTCCCGCTGCCCACGCACGGCCCTGGGGCTGTCCTGGGATGTGGGGAATTGCCACAGGCTGGGATGAAATGCAGTGGTGTCCCCAGCTGGGGCTGCCAGCACAAACAGCTGCTGAGGTCCCCTTGGAGCTCCTTCCAGAGGCCGGGGACCTTCCTGCACAGGGGTGGTGGCCCTTTCCTGGATCAGAGGCTGGGGACCTTCCTGCACAGGGGTGGTGGCCCTTTCCTGCATATATTTGGAGGACCTGTGCCCCACAGCCCCATAGAACTCCTGTAGTGCAGTCCAGCCTTGGGCTGCTGTGGTGGAGAAGGAAAGAACCACTTCTGGATTGGTGGTGGAGTGTCCCATGGCCGTGGTCGGCCTCTCCCAGGGGAGGTGGTGAGGGCAGGGCTGATAAAGAGCACCGGTTTGGGATGGTGAGGCTGGAGACAAGGTTTGCCATGGGAAATCTGCTCAGCTTGACCTTTTCTGTTTCCCCTTGGGATGGGAGGTCCTGTGGAGCTCATGGAGGGCTCGTCCCAGCGTGGGCTGGCTCTTGGTGCCTTCAAAGTCACGGCTGGTGTGATGGGGATACGTCTCATTGTCTGTTTTGTCAGGATGATGAGTGCTCTGCGGGTCAGAGGGGGGCTGTGGGGTGGGGAGTGTGGCTGGGACAGAGATCTCTCTGCCCTGCAGAGCTCCAGGGTGGCTGGAGGAGGAGGTGGAGGGATTTGGGGACACTCTGGATACTCCAGAGCTCGCTGCTGCTGCAGCATCCTCCATGCTCCAGGTTCAGGTCTGCAGGCAGCAGCCCAAGCTGGCCATGCCTGGGATCCCAAGCCCTCAGAAATTTGGACTGGCCGGGAGCTGTTCATGAAAAGTGCTTGGAATCCACCCAAAAATTGCTGGTCTTGAACTCATGGCGAGCTTCCAGCTCTGAGGGATGCAGGTGGAGGAGGTTTGCTTTCCCCCTTTCCTGTGCCAACAAACCACATTCCAGGAGCGTAACGTGGTCAGGAGCGGGGTTCTGGCAGCCTTGGGGTCTCTTGGATCTTGGGATCATTGGGATCATCCCAGCTGTGGTGTCCCCATCCCATTCCCAGGACTCCCATCTCACCCTGGGAAGGGAAATGCCACCCTGAGAGCACGTGGCTGGAAAGTGTAGGAGTTGTACAGCCTGGAGGGGACTTCTGCTCCTCCTGCCCTGATCCCACCCCACCATCAGCCTGTTCTCAGGGATGATTCACTGGAATTACGCCTGTGTATCTCTCCCTCTGACAGGGAAGCCTTCACCTGCTTCAGAGCACCTCAGCTGCTTCCAGAGCTCTCTGTTCTGTTCCTCTGGGCTGCTCCGCTTTGTGCCTCTCCCCAAAATCTCTTCCAGATGGTTGAAATCACTGCAAATCACCTCTCTTTGGAGCAGAGGTGCTGTTGCTTCATCGAGCACCAAACTTTGGGAATTTTTTTAGGGTTTTTTTGTGTGTGTGTGTTAGCCACAAGTATTCTGCTGGGATAATGATTGGATAATTATTTAACCTCTGATGAGTTTTGTGGTGCTAATCAACCCTGACTCCTTTAATCTGTGCTCCAGTGTCGTGACTGGGGCATGATTTACAGGGAGGAGCGGGGCATAAACTTGTGATACTGAGCCAAATTTGCTTAACCTCCCTAAAACAGCCTGTGAAGGTTGTGTTTCCCCCAGGCCACAGCTGATCCTGTTTGTGCTGCTGCGGATCTGAAGGGCTCTGTATGATCTGATCTCCCTTTGATTTAGGGTTCTCTTGGTTACTGCGAGTGCAGGGAGAAGTTTCTGCCTTACCCACACAAACCATGGCTTTTTTAGAAGCAATAATAAAAATCTCCAGCCTGCAGCGGGGCACAAGGGAGGAGACTGAAGAGTGCAGTCAAAGGTGGGAAAAAAAGAAATACTATGGAGATTTTATTTTGCTTAAAAATCTAACAAAAACTAGCTGTTCTTGTGACACAAGAAGTGTAAGTCTCCCTGCTGCAGGATTTTTGGAGATGCTGAAATGACCTCAGAGGATGACTGAGCCCTTCTGTGAGGGGCACACATGCTGCAGAGGCCTTTAACTCTCAAGATCCTTGGAATCCAGACCTGGAGGATACCTTAGGAAGCCTCTCCAGAGGCTGGGAAGCTGCTACAGCTCTCTAATGGATATTTGCTGGTGGTTATTATCCAATCCAGGGCTCTGGGCTGGAGCAGATTTATGGACCAGTGGAAGGAGCTGTTCTTAAAGCTCTTGAGATGCCCTTTTTCCCCTCCATACCCACCACCAGTAATTCCCATTGTGCTCAAAGGCTGGCAGCAACAGCGCTCCGGGCTTTTGCTTTCTCTGCAGAACCAGAGCTTAATGGGATGTTTGTTTGGGAATTGTGGCCAGGAACACTCACCCCGGGTGGATGTTGCAAGGAGAGGGGCCGAGCCTTTGGCTGTCTGCATCCTGCTCCTACTGAGCTGCTCCTCGTGGTTCTCACAGGGCTTGCTCAACCCTTCCCTCGCAGTTTCTGCTTCTTGTTGGTGATCACGACAGAGGAAATGTGCCAGGTGAACCTTTCAGTGTTTCAGAAAGTCAGATAATGACCTTGGATCCCGGCAGGATGGTGCTGCCAGCCCTTCAGGGTGTTGTGTGTGACGGGGACGCTGCCACTCAGTGATTTCAACCCTTTTAACGAGTGAGGCTGGACACAGCCTGGTGTCCCAACCCACACCAGATCCGGGCAGGGATGAGCTGGAATCAGCCACAAATTGGGCCAGACTTTCCTGAGCTGGAGGATGTTCCTTGGGCAAGAAGGGATAAGACTTTGGATTTGTTTCTCTAGAGCTGTCAGATCTCACCTCACTTGGGGTAGAATCTAAATCTTTGAATTGTAGAACATTCTGAGTCGGAAGAGGCCCACAAGGATCATCAAAGTCCAACTCCTGGCCCAAGAATCCCACCCTGTGCCTGAGGGCATTGTCCAAACGCTTCTGGAACTCTCTCAGGCTGTGCCTGGATTGGTTTTGGAATTGGGACGGAACCAGCCTGTCTCTGATAAGACAGAATTCCCTTCTCCTTCCTGCTGCTGGGGAAAAGAAACCAAGGATGTGATGCCTGGGGAGAGCGGCTGTGGTGAAATCACACAAAGCTGGGTCACAAACTCAGCTCAGTGAGGATTTCCTGCTAAAACTACCACAAGCACCTAATTTATCAGTGTGGACCAGGATGGAATATCCCCATCCCAATCCTCTGGGCATGGAATGCCTGGATCCCAGGGAGGTGAGAGAAGCCCCGGGAGGATTTGTATCACTCACCACAACCAACTTTTGGTACTGAGGGGTGTTTGCAGAATCATTTCAGACTGCAGGAACCATTCTGACTGTGAGAGTTCAGGTGCAGCAAGCAGGAAAAGAGCCTGGCTAAGCTGGAGGGGAGTCCTGGAGCGCAGAAGGTGGCTGGCAATGAACTGCCGTGGTGTTTGAGTCTATAATCAATAAATACTTGTAATGGCAGGCAAACCCTCCATTAAAAAGCTTCGAGAGAGTCTGCTTTGTGTCTCCAGGCTGGAAACAACCGTGCCAGGGCAGCAGCCTCCCTGATTTGCTCCTTCCAAACGCTGCCTTTGTTTGCTCCCCCGTTCCTGGCAGCAGCTCAGGGGCAGGGAAGGAGCTGAAGGGATGGAGTTCATGTCACCCTTGAGCTGGGAGAGGTCTTTAACCAGCCTGGAACAATCTGCATGGACATGGAGATGAAGCAGATGTGACTGCAGCCTCTCACCTAAGGTTTTTATGTTTTATTAGGGAAGAACATTGTAGCTGAATAATGTTTTTATGTTTTGTTAGGGAAGAACGTTGCAGCTGCTGAATGAGGGCTTGGCCTGTTTGTGTATAGAGACAAAAAAATCAAGAGTTCCAGGCCAGGTTGGACGGGGCCTGGAGCAACCTGGGCTAGTGGGAGGTGTCCCTGCCCACGGCAGGGGGTGGAGTGGGATGGGCTTTACCACCCTTTCCAACCCAAACCACAATTCCCTGACAGCTGCAGGAGTTTTTGGAAAGGTGCCTGTGCTGGGTCAGTGTGTTTGGTCCTCAGGAGGGGATGAAGGTCAGCCTTTGGCTGCTCTGGAAAAGGCTGGACAGGTCACTGGACCTCTCCCTCCCAAAGCTTAGAGCTGTGTGGGGTCACAGTAAACTCGATCACTTAAGGATCCTCCTCTGAGCAGCATCGTGCGTTAGCTGGTGGAATAATATCAACTCTGACCCCAATTTTGGCTGCTTATCTGGTTCCCAGCAGGCTCAGGGACAAAATGACCCGAGGCTGGTGCTGCCTTGGGGGGAAGCAAGGGCTGTGAAGAGAGGAGCTGTTCCTCGCTCTGGAACTAAAACATTTCCGAAGCGAAGCTGCTGCCCGGCTTATCAGGGTGTACACACGTCCTCCTGTGGGAACAGGAATCGCAGGCCGGTCCGAGCTGAGTCTTGCTGCCTGTCTTCGTATCAGCCTGCTGGGCTTTCTCCGACACCGGAGGCCTGCAGAGGGTTTGAAATGCATTCTTTTTCTCGTCTTTTTTTCTTCACTGAGGAGGCAGCAAAGACCTTGGACTACCAAGAATGTTTGGTTTCGTTCAGAGGCTGCTCTGGGGTGGGTGTCACACCAGCGCAAGGGAATGCTCTGCTTTTATTCCCTTTCCCAGAAAACCCCTTGTTTTGGTGGTTCTGGTGCTGGAAAGCCCAGGAATTATTTCGAGGCTCCTTCCACAAACCCATCCTTGGGGGTATTTCAAACTGGTTGAGCTCTTGGGGGTGTGGACCATCCCAAAAAAAGGAAGGACGTGATGCTGTGATAAAAGGATTGTGCTCCTGACGTGCCTTATTCTGTCCTTGGGTGTAATCTCTTGCCACATCCTGGGACTTGAGGCTGGTGAAAGGGCAGGGCATGTGGGAGCTCCCCAGAGAAGGAAATGACTCTCAAGTTACTCTCTGCTTTAATTTGAGTAATTTCTACCTGTTTTCTCAGGATTTCCAGCCAGGAGCCAGCCTGTCTGTGAGAGGAACCTGCACTGTTGTAGGTGGCTCTCTGACGTCTGCTCGTCCTCTTCAGCCAGAACACCCCAAAACACAGCCTGGAAGAGAAGGACAGGGAAGCAAGAGTTGTAATTCCAGCTGAATTCTGCACGAACAGGATCTGCAGCCTGGCAGACAGCAGTCTGTCGTGGTGGGCAGCTCTGAAGTGCAGCTCTCAAAGTGGCAAATAACGGTTGGGTTTGGCCACTTTGGTGTGTAAAAGTTGTTTCTGCTCACTGGGGTGAGAGACAACAACAGGGTCAAAAGATATTCCCTAAAGTTCTGCAGCCTCAGGTAGAGAATGAGGAAAGGGGAGTACGGATGGGCTGTCTAAAAAATAAATAAAATGTAAATATTATGGAGTCTTGCATCCCTTTGCATGTAGGGATCTCTCCTGTGGCAAGGAAATAATTTTATATTCTGGCACGGGATTGATGGTGAAACACCGAGTCCAGAGATAAGAACCACTTGGTTTTCTTCCAACTCTCTGCTGTTAAAAAGGAGTAAAACTCATCAACATCCCCCCCCCGCCACCCTTGTTTTTTACATGGCAACCTTTGGGGTTTTCTGGTTTGTGCAGGAAGAATGATCTCCTAGGAGATTGTGACCAGGCTGGTGTTTAATTGGCTTAATGTTGGAAAACTTCCCTGCTAGTGAGTCAAAATTACCTTGCACTGCTCCTTTCCTGTTCCTCTGCCTCACGGCAGTAAAACAGGGCAAAACCTCGTGGTCTACTTGGAATTTTTTCATGGAATGGTTTTCTTTGTAAACTGGCAGGTGATTTCAAGCTTCTCACTTGGGTATCAAATGCTTAAAAGTTTCCCTTTCTGCCTCGTAAAGACCGAAAAGGAAGCTGCAAACCTCCAGATCCCTCTGGCACAGTTTTTCCTGTCTAGAAAGGGTTGCACGAGGCAGATCTAATCTCTCAGCTGGACTGGGTGATCATTGTAGGTGCCTTTTGGCCAGAAATACTCTACTTCAGGAATGGTTTGTCCAGCTGGTTATTCCCTCTTCCCTCCCGTGGGAATGGGAGGTGCTTGGCTGGAGGGAAAAACCCTCTGCTTTCAGACTCCTTCCTTTGTCACTCTTCAGTGGGAGCCACTAAATCCCTGCTGGCATCAACAGTCTGTGGCATTTAATGCAAAAATATCATTATAAAGATACTGAGCTGCTTCCTAAAGGCATCAAGGGCTTTATTTATCCCCTTCTCCAGCTGCTGGGAACGCTGCTGATCCAAATGAATTTTAAGAACACGTGCTGGGCTATCAACGTTAAAAGAGCTCGGTTTTGGTTAACGTGGCAGTAGGGAGAGTAACTCAGTCCCACTGTTGGGTTGTGCTGCTGCATTGGTTTGTAGGAGTTGTTTTGCTCATTTCAGAGTAAAAAACTCCTTTAAATTGCTGTTGGTTTGAAGGGATGGGCTCTCAAACCCACGACTCTGGGGCTGTGGGGACCCTGCGCTCTTGGTGAATCCATGGAGGACACGGTGAATCCGCCTTCTCCAGGAGGGTCTGGCCAGGGCTGTTTCATTTCTTCCACTCAGCCCTTTGCTGACACCTGTGCTCGACCCATCCCTTGAAAAGCCTCTTCTGCCGTGTCCTCCCACCCAACATCCCGTCCTGATCCCAGGCTGGTGTGGGGAAGCTCGAGGTGGGAAGCTGTTACAGCTTTACTGGGGTGCTCTGTGCATCCCTGCCACTCATCCCCTCTGTGTCCCACTGCTGGGGGAGGGTGGCACCTCGAGGAGAGAGAAGCAGGAAGCTTTTCCTGCAGCCCAACCTGAGTTCCACGAGCACAATGAGCTCTGAATCGGCAGCAAGGAAAACCCCGTTGGGCTTTGAAGCTGCTTGTGGAACTTGAGGGGCTTTTTCTTTCTTCCCCCGTTCTTTGGAGTTTGCTGCCAGCAACTGTATGTGCTCAGTGAGATGAAAGCCACCGTGCCCAAGTGTGAAGAATCTTCACAACCACATCCCAGAATCTGATCCCTCTCTGTGTTAAAAGTGGGAGTTTCAGCTTGTCTGGAGGCTGTTCCAGTTGCTCCCGACTTCTCTGAGCTGCAAGTCCTCATGAACCTGCTGCTGAGTCAGTTAAAATCTGCTTTTTGCCTGGAAAATGGTCTTCCTTAGGCTTGTTTTTGTGTCTGCTGCTCCCCGTCTGGTTTTGCCCGGTGTGAAGCTGCACTGCTGCCTGGTGCCCTCCTCTTCCTCGTCACGAATGTTTCAGGTAAATATTTATGCCTGTGGATGTGTGTGATTTAACTGGATGAATTATTCAAGGGGCTCTGCACAGCTGGGATTGAAGGTTACTCCTCATTACGTCTTGAGAAGCTGCTGATTGTCCCTGGTTTTTATCTGCTGCTCTCAGTTGTGTAATTCTTTATTGCGCTGTTACATGACATCACCCGGATCTGCTGCTCTGCGCTTTGGGCTTCGTAACACGTTCAGCTGAGTCTTGGGCAAGGAGCAGGGTTTGTTACCAAACCCCATTAGAGTTCTGAAAATAAATAAACACCACGCTGAATTCCTTATCACCAGCACGCTGCCTCCAGCAGCAGTGAAAATATTCACACGGAGTCGCCGCTGACTGCCCGAGAGGGGCTGGGGTTGCCAGTGCCTGGAGTGACCGAGGGATTTTTCCTTTCAATTGTGCTCTTGCACAAAAAAAAAAAGAGGTTGGCGAGTGTGTTCTCTACTGGAATCAACAATCTCTTAATGCTCTGAGGCTAAACTAAGGCTGAAGTCAGCTATTCAGCCGTGGCTCTGTGCAAATCTATTGTGTTTATCTCTGCCCGAGACGTACTCGTTGGGCAGCAGGACTCTTTGTGTAGCTGCAACATCGTTTAAGGGGAGGATTTTCCCAAGATTTTCCCCACTAAGAAACCAAGGCAGTGGAAAACCATCTTCTGCTGCATGTCCCCTCTTCTTCAGCGGCACGGCTGAGCCTCAGCTATGCCACTGTGCTGGAGAGGAGGGGCAGCTCCGAGCTCTGCTCTCTGTGACAGGGACAGGACCCAGGGAACGCCTGGAGCTGGGTCAGGGGGGGGTTTAGGTTGGATATCAGGGAAAGGTTCCTCCTCCAGAGGGTGCTGGGCACTGAACAGGCTCCCAGGGGATGGTCATAGCCAGGGCTCCAGCAGGGTTTGGACACCGCTCCCAGGGATGCCCAGGGTGGGATCGCTGGGAATTCTGTGCAGGGCCAGGAGTGGGACTGGATGATCCCTGTGGGTCCCTTCCAGCTCAGGATATTCCATATTCTAGCAGTGTTTGCTGTGTCCTGTTGGTTCTCTGGCAGCAGGAGATGGAGCCTGGGCTCTCTGCAGGGTCCAGGCACGTGTGTGACAGCCCCTGTGTGACACAGAGATGCCGTGTCCTGTTGCCAGCCAGCCATGGAACGGGGATGTGCTCTGAGGAGCTCTGTGGAGAGATCTCTGATTGCTGCAGAAGGGAGAACTGACACCCAGGTACTGAAGGGCCAGAGCAGAGCTTGAGCTGCTGGCTGGGAGATGGATTTCAATCCCACACTCCCCAGGAAATCACTTTTTCCTTTATACCAAGATTGACCACAATCATTGTTGCTTCCATCTCTGGTTCAAATTTTGCCCTAGGATGGACTGGCTGTGCTCAGGAGCCTCAGGACAGACTGTGGCTGTAAGAGCAACCACGTCCATGTGCTGTTGCTCCTCTCTCCCCCAACATCAGAAGGATGTGGAGCTGCTGGAGCCAGTCCAGAGGAAGCCACAGAGATGCTCCCAGGGTTGGAGCCAGGCTGGGAGAGCTGGGGGTTCACCTGGAGAAGAAAAGGCTCCAGAGAGAGCTCAGAGCTTCTTCCAGGGCCTAAAGGGGCTCCAGGAGAGCTGGAGAGGGACTGGGGACAAGGGATGGAGGGACAGGACACAGGGAAAGGCTTCCCACTGCCAGAAAGCAGGGTTAGATGGCATACTGGGAAGGAATTCCTGGCTGTGAGGGTGGGGAGGCCCTGGCACAGGGTGCCCAGAGCAGCTGTGGCTGCCCCTGGATCCCTGGAAGTGTCCAAGGCCAGGCTGGACAGGGCTTGGAGCACCCTGGGATAGTGGGAAGGTGTGCCTCCCATGGCAGGGGTGGGACTGGATGATCTTTAAGGTCCTTTCCAACCCAAATGGTTGATTCCATGATTGCCTGATCCTCTCCAAGCTGCAGTTCCCTCCTGTGCCTCCTTTCCAAGGAGACAGTACTCGGGTGGGAGTTGCTCCCTTTTTGTCTCCTTAAACACCTCCTGGAGGTGGGAAATCTTTGTTACAACAAATGAATCCTGTTTTGGGGCACGAGAAGGGGCTGTGTTCAGGGCAAGGACTGTGCACTGACCACAGTGGTGATGTCTGAGCTCTCAGCCCTCACATCTCCCCGTTCTAGCCGGGGGCAGCACAAGTTGGCTGCAGGGCCTGGCCTAATAAGATCTGCATGTTGGCATGGCTCTGGCCAGCGAGTTTCTGCCTCCAGCTCTGGCAGACCCCGCTGGAGACTGGCTGCCTTCCCCAGCTCCTGCCACTGCCAGGAGGAAATCACCATCTGGGTGCAATCTGCAGCTCAAGGAGTCTGACCTTCCCAGCAGCTCTTGGTTGAGCACCAGCTCTGGCCCTCGCTGGGCTCCTTTCCTTGCTAGGGAAAGAGATTGTACAGGAGGGAGACAAAGGAGTGAGTGTTTCTGTTCATTTTAATCAAATAGAGCTGATTTCTTCTTTTGTGGGAGATGAGTCTCACCTTCTGGTTGGCAGCAGGAGTAAGGAGCAGCAGAATATTGCCTTTGCCTTAAAGCTTCAGATCTCTGGGTCTGCTCCTTGTGCAGCTGCCTGCCAAAACTCCCCTAATCCCCCTTGTCCTAAAGGGACTGATGCGCCTTTTCCTGGGGTTGTTTTGTGAATTCCGTGGTCTTTTCTCTCTCATTTGGATGAGTTTCTCAGGTAGGGGCAACCCTAAAATACTTGACTCTTAAAGGAGGACTTGATATACTCTCTTTCCTCTAGACGAGCTGTTCTGCCTGATATTTATTTGTGCTTCTGTGGGCTGAAAAGGCACCAAAGAAGGTGAGAGTTGCTAAACCCACCTCAAAGTCTCAAAACCTCCTCAAACTGCAGGTTACTGGTTCCCTTGGCCTCTAAACTTAATTTCCTTGATTATTGAAAGCAAACCTGGTGCCTCAAACCAGCCTGGGTCTCCTCAGAGCAGCCCGAAATGTGTGTCCTGAAATGGGATTCCCAGAGCTGCACTTGTGGGTTTCAGCTCCAGGGCTGAAGCCAGGGAGCGCTGGAGCAAACAGTGGTGGGATTAACGCTTAAAACCCTCCCCAAATGACAAGGACTCCAAGGCAGGAGCTACCTGGGAGTTCCCAGCAGGTCGCTGCTCCCTCTGCTGTGCCTTTTGCTGCAGTGTCCTCCAGGTGATGGCACGGAACAGGATGTGCGGGCAGGAGCTGGGAGGAGAACTCGGGTTTCCCTCGAGCTGCAGTCAAAGCAGCAGGAGGTAGGGTGGGATTTAGGGAGTTCGTGGTTCAAACAGAACAAAAGAACCCAGGCCCGCAGGTATGGCAGCACTTGGATTTTTAATTTGGAATCCCCTAAGCAACTTCTTCGCTTTTGTTTCAAGTCTTGGCTGTGTCGCAGCTTGGGAATCCCAGCGCTGCTTGGTGAGGATGGGATAAGGGTTTCTCTGCAATGCTTGGGTCCACCTAGTGTTACTTTCTGGGTCCAGGCTCTTGCAGCCTCCAACGTGAGGCCACCAGAAAGAAAAAAACAAAATCAATCAGTCTTGGCAAAGCATCCTGCTAAAAAGCAAATACACCTGGCATCTGTCCCTGGCTTGGAGGGAACCCAAGTCTCTTCTGCTGGGATACTCGGCTGATCCTGCTGGACCAGGCAAGCAGGTCCTGTATGATCTGGTTGGGAAGCAAAAATCCACTTCCCGCTGGTTTCCAGCCACAAACCAGCCTGGCTACAAAGAGCTGCTTAATGCCAACCAGTCGGTCAATGAGAGAGGAAAATGAACTTCTGCCTGGGAGGGAGGTTGGCTTTGTGCATAAAGTTAAGAACCTGCTGGAGGGGAATGTTGGGATGAGGCTCCTCAGCAGCTGATGGGCTCGGGGAAGGGTGTAACTCCTGCTCCTTGGATCCAGCTGCCCCTGGGTGACTGTGCTTGGCTGTGACAGTGGAGAATGTCTGCAAAGAGCAGGTCTGGAGACGCTGGGATGGACCAGAGAGCGCCAGACACAGAAGTATCTGATGTCCCCTCTGGTGCCTGGCGTTGGCCCAGATAAGCCGATACCCTCCAGAAAATGGTGCTGGTGGGGGGCTAAGATTTCTAGCATGGGACAGCCACTGCTGTAATGACAATTTATCATAATGGGAAATATGGTTTGGTGTATAAAAAGGGAGTTAATATGGGGCCAGCTTTTCTGCCGTTAACCGAGAGCCCATGGGATGCAGGACTGGAAGGGATCTCAAAACTCCTGGAACTGCATAAAACACAGACCTGCAAAATCACCTCTTGTGTATTCCAAAGTCATTCCTGGCTGTCCTCTTCCAGGAGGAGCTGGCAAGGTGACCTCTGGGGACAGCGGGCTCTCGCTCACCTGGTGCAGCTGCCACGTGTTCATTGTGTGTCAGGAGTTAAATGTTGTATTCAACATGTACGGTTTAAGCCATTCAAACAAGGATTCACTTCCACAATAAATGCATCTTCCACGCCAACAAAACTGGATTAAAACCAAATCCCCCCACTTTTTTTCTCCTTTTAGGTGGTTTCCTTGTTTTGTCTGGGGTAGAGGTCATGTTTTTTCCTCCTCAGGAGATGGTAAAGTGCTGTGTTTGGGATTTAGTATGAAAATAAAGTTGGAGTAAGAGCTTAAGCCTTCAACTTTTGGCAAGGAGTTTCCCATCTCAGTTGAAATGCTGTCAAATGCTTTCCTGGGTGGTTTGGGGCTTTTTTCATTGGATGTGGTTTGTTGATTTAGAAGATTTGGGAAGGTTCACTCAGGATATGCTGCCTCTACACCAAGATCTGGAGCAATCAAAGGCCAAGATATTCTGTAAGATTTCTTTAAACCTTCCTCACCCCTGATTTCTAAATATCCAAATTTTGTGGCTGCCCCATTCCTGGAAGTGTCCAAGGCCAGGCTGGACAGGTCTAGGAGCAGCCTGGGAGAGTAGAAGGTGTCCCTGCCCATGGCAGGTGGGGTTGCACTGGATGGTCTTCAAGGACCCTTCCAACCCAAACCATTCCATGATTCCCAAATTCCTGCAGCTGGATCAGCTCAGACCCTTCCGGAGGAAAGGAAAATCAGGAAATGGAGAAATGAAACAGTCCCAGTCCAATCTTTATGGTATAAGAACTTTAATGTGCCTGTTTTTTCCCAAAGCAAAGGCTGCAGCTTGGGACCATCACTCTGCACCTGCTTTTCAAATTTGTTCTTGCTGCTCGGTTTGGTAAAGAACCTCAAGCTCCCTTACTGTGCTGTGCCCCAGGGATTTATTTTGACCACCAGCTGGTTGGTTTGGACTCAAAAGTGCCTATGTCAGGTTATTCCAGAGGAATTTTGAAGTGGCAGAGAAAAAAAATCCAGTCTGGGTGATGGGACCTCACGGTGTCTGTGAACACACTCGATGGGAGAAGCAAGATTTGTCAGTGCTGTGCTTTTCCCCTGCTCTGAAGTTATGAACATCACCTCACCTCCTAATGCTTCCAGCAGCCTGCATCCCTGGAAAAGTGAAAACAGATTTAATTTGTCATTGAAGGGAAGAGCCTCAGCCCAGGGCCTGTTGTGCTGGAACAAGGAGGGATGGTTTTAACCTGAAGGATACGTGTCCATATAGATAGAAATTAGTATTAGGAAGAGTTTTGTATGGTAAGAAACAGGGTGGGGAGGCCAAGCACAGATTCCCAGAGCAGCTGTGGCTGCCCCTGGATCCCTGGAAGTGTCCAAGGCCAGGCTGGACAGGGCTTGGAGCAACCTGGGCTAGGGGAAGGTGTCCCTGCCCGTGGAAAAGGGGTGGAACAAGATGATCTTTAAGGTCTCTTCCAACACAATATATTATACAAAACATTTTACAGACTGCCCTATGGACTCCCCCAGGAGGGCTCTGGGGGAGAAGAGCAGACTTTCCCGTGTCGCTGTCCCCGCCGGGGCCGCGGGCGGGCTTTAGGACCCGGCCGGGTGTGACACCGCCTGTCCCTTCCCCTTCCAGCCGCGCTCCTCGCTCGGGACTTTCTCCAGCTTTTAAATTAATTAATTTTTTTTT